>QXEO01000552.1:0-394687 GCA_007115705.1 Dactylis glomerata
GCAAAGGCACATGTGGAGTTTTGGCCATTACGGATTATTTCACTAAATGGGTGGAAGCCGTCCCTATGAAATCAGTAAACTCGAAGGATGTTATCAATTTCGTGAAAGAACATGTCATTCATAGATTCGGGATTCCCCAAACTATCACGACCGATGGAGGTTCGGTCTTCATTTCTCACGAGTTTAGAGAGTTCTGCGAGGACACGGGAATTAAGCTGATCCGATCATCTCCATATTATGCTCAAGCAAATGGGCAAGCTGAAGCGTCCAATCAGAGCCTTATCAAGCTGATCAAGAGAAAAATCGACGAGCACCCTAGGCGTTGGCACGAGGTTTTGTCAGAAGCTTTGTGGGCTTATCGCATGTCATGTCATGGAGCGATAAAAACCTCGCCATACCATCTAGTCTATGGACAAGAAGCCGTATTGCCATGGGAGACTACGGCTGGATCGAGACGTGTCACTTTTCAGAACGATCTAACAACTGAAGAATATGCAGCCCTGATGAGTGACAGTGTTGAGGATTTAACTGAACTTAGGTTGTGGTCGCTTGAGAAAATTAAAGAGAACAAAGCCAAGGTAGCTCGTGCATATAATAAGAAGGTGAGACCAAAGGAGTTCCACGTTGGTGATCTGGTATGGGAAGCTGTATTGCCATTGGGAACTAAGGATGCAGCATACGGTAAATGGTCTCCAAATTGGCACGGGCCATACAGGGTCGACCAAGTTTTAAGGGGCAACGCGTACATGCTTGAGGAGCTGGACGGTGTGAAATTCCCAGTGGCTGTCAACGGTCAGCATCTCAAGAAATATTTCCCAAGCATGTGGGATGATGGACAGTGAAATATGGGGGCCGATACATGAAATCGGCCAGTAAAAAAAAATATATCCAGATTAATATTTCCCAAGCATGTGGGATGATGAACAGTGAAATACGGGGGCCGATACATGAAATCGGCCAAAAAAAAAAACAATGCACAGCCATCGACTCTCGAGGTTCAGACTGTTACGAGCAGGTATCAGGTTACATGAATAAGCTACTGAAGGAATGCCTCGAAGGCACGGAGGGCGTCAGCACGGACACGATCCACCTCGGCGATCTCGGCTACGTCATCATCGTCCTTGCCCGTCACTAGCTGCTTGCTCAGGGCACGTATTTCTGCCAGATCAGTCTTCAGTTGAGCTTTGAGGCCTTCTGCTTCGTCTTGGGAGCGGGCGATGAATGCTTCCTTGTCATGAATGAGCTTTTTAGTCGCCCGGACCTTCTCTTCGAGATCTTCCAATTCCTTTTTTAAGGATGCAAGCTCGGCGGTGCTGACAGGGGTGTCAGTTTTGGCATCCAGAGACGCCTTTTTCTCATTGAGCCGCTGACATTTGGCTGCAATATCGGCCTTCAGTGGGAGTTGAGCGTGGCGTAGATTGATCCTCTCACGAGCCAACTTCACCCTTGACCCGTAGAAAGACAGAGTCACAACTGGCCAAAGCTTCACCTGCAATGCTACCGGGAGTTGGTCCTTGATTTCGTCAAGAACACTCTTCACCTCTTCAGAACCCTCGACCAACTTCTCGATTGGGGAGGACAGCAAGGCTTTGAGACGCTGGAATTGAGGTAGAACAGCGCTTGCTCGTGGTTCATCGTTGGCGGCAGAGGGAGCTGGTTCGATGGATTCAGGGTCGAACGTCAGCAAGCCTGAGATATCACAACCCTGGCAGGCAGAAGTGGCGTCAGTATGCGTCAAACAGGGAAGGATGAATCGAAAGAAGCGAACATACCTCTCCTGAGATCAGGGGGATAGCCGACGGCGAGACAATCGGCTTGTGTGTTGTTGCTGAGGGCTTGGCCAGATTGGCAACCGTTTCATCTACACCTTCAGGGATTACTAGATCCAGGCTTGCGGAAGGCATCGGCACTTCCCCGACTTTCCCACTAGGAGTGTCCTTCGTCTGCATGAAAGGTGTTTAGCCGATGTGAATAGCAATGAATCGGCATAAAAAAGGAGCGGTAAGAGTATGGAGGATAATTACTTTCGAAGCCTCCTGGCTCGAAGAAGAAGTTTGCAGTCCCTTGCGAGCCCTCTTGGGGCTCACAGCTTGCCCCGCCTCGACTGCTGCTCGGGGGGCAACAGGGTCAGGAACAGGCCTTTTCCTGGAAGCCGATGGTGGCACATCTGGCTGGCTCGGTGTGGTGGTTCTCTCAGAGTCTGCTGAGCTCGAATCTCCTCGATTGGATTGTGTTTCCTCGCTGGAGGTGTCTTCGATGGAGACCTGTAAGAAAGGGAAAGTTGGTAAGCACGAGCATGCTTACAAAGATAAATGAGATCAACCAAGGCATGAATCAGCGTACGTGCGAGCTCTCTGGAGAAGGGCTCCGGCGCCTCAAAGTTTTCTTGGCCACTACCTTCCTCACCGCCGTTCTTGTTTTAGTTGGAACTCGGGAGGCAGCTGACCCGGAAGTTGCTTGGCTCTTGGAAGCCGATTTTGGTGATATCGGCTGGTTCTGCATCACGACCTGTTTCAAAGGTGGCGAGTTTTTGCAGAAAAGGACCACAGGAGCTGGTGGGAGGAATTCGAAGGGGGAGCCATCCTCGTTAGTAGGTTCTGGACCATCTTGTTGCTGCAAGGAGACAGAGCAGGATATTAAAGAATCGTCGTGAGCTGCATCAAGAAAATTTACAAGTAGCAGTACCTGTTCTACGGGGATGTCATATTCAGCATCGAGCTATTCCAGCAATGGTCCCAGAGCTCTCCTGAAGGCATGAGTCTTCCACATCGACCACCAGTTCTCAAAACCATCGGTTGATGAAGCGAAAGTGAGGTTGTTAGGAATTGGGATGGTCAGAGCATCGAAGAAAGAATAACACCTCTGACTGGTGAGAGGATCGGGCAGGTCAGCTCTGCTCTCTGTGAGGTGGTGGAGAAAGAAATGAGGAGGTACTTGCCCAAGGCCAAATTGCCGAGCTGCTACGACCGGCTGGTAGAACTCGTATCCAGGCTTGATTATTCTGTTGGATGTGCTCATGCCAACTGGGAGGAAGCAGGGACGGATCACGGTGGAAAATAGCTGCCGAGTGCTAGTGTCATCGGCAAAGTTGTCCAGCCTGAAGGAGATTGGATTTTCAAAATTTTCCGATTCCTCCGTGTAAGGAAAGAAGATAGGATTGTCCAGGCCTTGGAAGAAAATGCTGAACCACTTGGATGCTTCATGAGGAATCAGTTTACTACCTGGCAGGCTATACAGAGCTTGGCCGTAGCTGGTGCATCGGATCTGCTTCCCTTTGGCATCTGGAAAGGTGCAACTTGCCAAAAGGGGGAAGTTTGGGATATGGTTTTGAAAGTACAGCTGAGCCCATAGTTGAATAAACCACCAAGGACCTCCTGTTTTGACTGCTATGTGGGAGGATAGTTTGACAGACATCAACTGGAGATATCGATAGACTTCTCCAAGGAACAGTTTGCCGATGCCAAATTGAGTGCCTCTGGCAAGTTCGTAGGCCAAGGGAAGATAATTCTTGGTTGGAGCAAGGGAAGGGCCACAGAATATGAAATGTTCCAGCCAGAAATTGAGGAAGGCCGTGTGTTCTTTCTCTGTGACAAGGCCCTTAGTTTTCATGTGGCTTCGAAGATAAGCACCCCAGTTCGTGCAATCTGTTTTGGAAGAAAGCTTGAAGGGGACTTTTGGCAGCATAAAAGCAGAGGGGCTGGGTGATGTGACGTCCAGACCAGTAATCATCACCACGTCTAACAGAGTTGGTGTCATGGGGCCATGGCCGAACATGAAGCAGTTCAGAGCATCAGACCAGAAATAGCCGATGGTTTTTAGAAGATTTTCATGTTTCTCAAGGGGAGACAATGACAAAGACAAGGCATCGGCTATTCCCGTGGTTTCCCATTGGGATTGGTAAGTTTTGGCTACCCTACTGTACCAAGAAACCCAATATTCGGGAGGATTAGGCCAGGCTCGTAAGCAGTCGGCCCAAGAATCCAAATCTAAGTTTTGGCTTACGAAGGGGATTCTGTTTGCCTCGCAAGAGATCAGATGGGCCGGACTAGATTCTGTACGGGGGCCAAGGCAGAGAGAATTTGGGAGAGAAGGATGCGGCAGCAGAATGTCTGAAACCTAAAATTTCAATGATGGGATAAAGCATTAATTCAGGTGTTTGCTATTAATTCTAGCACCGTGCTCGGATTGCGAGGAACAGTTAAGGATTACCTTCAGACCGGAGACCGCTGTGTTGGCGCTGGACGATTCCGCCATCTAATTTGCCGGCGGAGATGGATCTATGCGGTGGGGAATCTAGGGTTCGTGTCGCCGTGAGCCCGATTTGTTCAATGAGGCAATTGGAGATCTGAGTTAGCCTTTTTGAAGATGGTTGCAGGTTACCGTTGAAATTGGAGAGTGACCGCTCAGACTTGTCTAAATAAGCGACCGAGTTTGACCTTGCCAACGTTTGTGGGAAAAGCCGATGTGTTGCCATCGGCTCTTTGGGCTTTTGACTTGGTTGACCATATCAAGCGTGGTATGGTGAAAGCCGATTCGTTACTATCGGCTTTTGGAACGTTGACCTATTTGACTATCGGCAAAATCAAATTGGGAAAAGCCAGCTTTGTTGATTCCAAAGACGGTTGTTTACAATGAAGCCGATTGCTTACAAAATGGAGATCTACTACTAGTACTACTACTACTACTAGTTCCTAATCTAGAAGGCGGCGTCGTCGTCGTCGCCGTTGCCATTGCCGCCGCCGTCTTCGCTGTCATCGGCGCTGCTGCCGGCGTGGTCCTCACCGCTGCTGCTGAAGTTGTCAGCGGGGGCCTCCTCGTCCTCGTCGTCATCGTCGGTGTCCTCGCTGGACCCGGTGCGGAAGCGCTTCACCGGCGGGTATTCGTCGGAGGAGGTGTCCTCCTCTGCTTCTTCCTCCTCATCGGAAGAGCCGATGTCCTCGCCCCAGGACACGGCGTCGTCGGCGCTCTCCGCCTCCAGTTCCCCGTCGACGAGGAGTTGGAGGTCCTCCTCGCCGTCGGTCAGGGACTCGTCGTCCTCTGATTGGGCGGCGAAGTCCCAGTCTCTCTCGTCCCACCATTGTGGGGCGAGAGCTTCATACGCCGCCATTGGTGGGTGCTCCGGCGTCGGCTCCCGGTTGATGGAGTCGGAGGATTGGAAGGAAAGGCCGGATGTGTTGGAGGAAGAAGAGGAGGCCATGGCGGAGGAAGAGGGTTTTTTGGCTATTGGAGAAGAATGAGGATGCAAATGGTTCGGATAGATTTAAATAAGGGGAATAGTGGAAGATGGTTCAATGCCATAGCGGTTTTCGAGAATGTGGTGCCAGAGTTGTCAAATCGTGTACTGCGGAGAAGTTGGGAAGGCGAGGCATCATGATGAGGAGGCGATATGACGGTTCTGCTCTGCAACGCGTGACCCGATGAAGAAAAAAACAGAGTGGTTTTGGAATTATTATTGGCAAAACCAGGGGGGCATGTGTTATCGCCACATTTTGGCCAAATGAGGAGATGGGCCGTAATCAAGATGGGCTTGGTGGCTGGATCGGCCTTGCGCGTGGATTTGGGCTAAATTGCCCGTGTATCTGTATTATGATAGATTACGTTTCGGTTTAAACAAGAGATAGAGTTGTTAGGTTTATTCCAAAGATAGAAAGTCTCCGGACTATAAATATGTACCTAGGGTTATTGAGAAAGGAGGACGATCACGTTCACAACAAACACAATCTCGGCGCATCGCCACCCCTTGTTTCGAGGGTTTCTTTCAGGTAAGCGTCGTGCTGCCTAGATCGCATCTCGCGATCTAGGCAGCATCTGCTTATGCGTTATTTGGTGTTGCTCGTACTGAAGCCTTGTTGATGGCGAGTAATACTGTTATCATAGATCTGTTTGGGCTAGCATCGGTGCTTTTGGTTATGTTTGCTTAGTCATGCTGCCCCTAGAGATCTCGCTGCCTTTGCACCTATTTTGGGTGTAAGGGCAGCATCTTGCTTGATCTTTATTCAGTCGATTCAATCTGTCATAGTTGTTCCTTGTTCTCCAAGGATTAGTTTGATATCCGCATGGTTAGGCCTCACAAACGGGTTGAACAATCCAGTAGTACGTAAGGATATGGTTTGCCAATTCGAGAGGAGTTGTTCCGGGAATTGACTCTACGTTGGTTTTTTGGCCTCCTCTAGGGTTAGTTTTCTGTTATCTTTCGTATCTACCAGGCTCAATTACGTGTGGGATGTTCCAATTATGTGGTGAGAGCGTTAAACTGTCGTAGATCGATTTGACTTGTATTGATAAAGGAAAACCCCATGTTATCGTAGATCCAATGCAGATCCATGGGACAATCGGCTACATGAGCCGATTCACAGGGAAACCTGAGAGCCGATCGAGGCTCGTATTTAATGTTTACGTGTCTGCCATGCAGGAAACCAATCGAAGCAATCCATCACCTTCCTGATCAGGTATAGGTCAGGTGGCACGAAGAGCAGCGACGAGCAACACGAAGAGCCGGGAGGCTCCCAGAACTGCTGGTGGGCCCTGGTCCCTCGGGCAACGGCCCGCAAAACTCCGGCACACGTCCTGGCTGATGCAAGGGCGTGCCACCTGACCTATACCTGATCAGGAAGGTGATGGATTGCTTCGATTGGTTTCCTGCATGGCAGACACGTAAACATTAAATACGAGCCTCGATCGGCTCTCAGGTTTCCCTGTGAATCGGCTCATGTAGCCGATTGTCCCATGGATCTGCATTGGATCTACGATAACATGGGGTTTTGCTTTATCAATACAAGTCAAATCGATCTACGACAGTTTAACGCTCTCACCACATAATTGGAACATCCCACACGTAATTGAGCCTGGTAGATACGAAAGATAACAGAAAACTAACCCTAGAGGAGGCCAAAAAACCAACGTAGAGTCAATTCCCGGAACAACTCCTCTCGAATTGGCAAACCATATCCTTACGTACTACTGGATCGTTCAACCCGTTTGTGAGGCCTAACCATGCGGATATCAAACTAATCCTTGGAGAACAAGGAACAACTATGACAGATTGAATCGACTGAATAAAGATCAAGCAAGATGCTGCCCTTACACCCAAAATAGGTGCAAAGGCAGCGAGATCTCTAGGGGCAGCATGACTAAGCAAACATAACCAAAAGCACCGATGCTAGCCCAAACAGATCTATGATAACAGTATTACTCGCCATCAACAAGGCTTCAGTACGAGCAACACCAAATAACGCATAAGCAGATGCTGCCTAGATCGCGAGATGCGATCTAGGCAGCACGACGCTTACCTGAAAGAAACCCTCGAAACAAGGGGTGGCGATGCGCCGAGATTGTGTTTGTTGTGAACGTGATCGTCCTCCTCTCTCAATAACCCTAGGTACATATTTATAGTCCGGAGACTTTCTATCTTTGGAATAAACCTAACAACTCTATCTCTTGTTTAAACCAAAACGTAATCTATCATAATACAGATACACGGGCAATTTAGCCCAAATCCACGCGCAAGGCCGATCCAGCCACCAAGCCCATCTTGATTACGGCCCATCTCCTCATTTGGCCAAAATGTGGCGATAACAGGTTTTCATTTTCACCTTGATTTGCATTCAGATCTTATCATATCTTTTTATCAAGGTGTATTTTTGCCTCTGATCTTTATTGGTTTTCATCAAAAGAGGTGTCTTTAAAAATTTCAAATGGTGTTGGAAAAGAGAAAAAGCTTTATGCAAAAAAAAAGTGGTACAAGAAGGAGCTTGTGTAGACTGCGGCTTAGGCTTTTTCATGTCATGCTTGATGTCTTTTTGATAGTATGCTTAGTGTTTTTTCTGTAGCATGACTTGTCTCAAATAACTGAGATTGCTTAATGAGCCTTTAAAAAAATCATGCGTTGTTTTTATTGTATGAAAGCATTATTTTGGTTTTCTCCTTGATGCTTTATTTGGGTTGACTTGGCGCATGCTCACACATGTTAGAATCTTACAAAGTCGCCAATAGCCTATATGATCATTTAGTTTTTGACTTTTGATGCCATCTTATGCTTCTTTTAATGTCGCTTTGTCGCTTTGCATGATTCTGGCTATTATTACTCTCTTAGTTGGTCGCTCCCAGTCTTTTGCTAGCCCTCGCCTTGTACTGAGTATTAGCTCTACTCATGCATCCAACTCCTAAAAACCAAAGTTTTCCAGAGTGTCCACCATACATACCTACTAGCAATTTGCTATTCCAAGTAAATTTGACTTGCTTTTATCTACTCTTCGATTAAACTCTTACCAGTGTTATGCAAAAATTGGTTAGTAAAGCTCTCACGAACCGGAAGGCACACTTTACTTTTTCTTGTTCTTAAAAATTTGACATTGTGGTCTCTTATGTTGAGTTGTTATGCTTGCAAGTTGTAAGTTGGATTCTAGCCCATCCATGCTGTCATGGGGCAAGCTTTCAACATTGCACTTCTTATTGAGTTGATATCGTGATCTTTTCTTTATGGATGCCCGCGGTGTGAAATGAGTTGGGAATCTTATGGGGATCATGGAGTTTGTATATGTGTTAGGGAAACGCATGGGCTGCCAATCTAAGCCATGCATAATTCATGGTGGAAATTTGTAGCATACCCATGGTGGACATTCGACGACGCATCTTAAAATAAAAAGCAAAACAAAATGGCAAATAAAAGAGATGTCGAGGTGTTCATTGTCTGCTTGTCCTGTCATTTTGATGTGGGCTTGTTCCATGTCATCGGGCACGGAGGTACCCCGTTGGCGGTTCTCGATGATACATATATACTTACGATGACAAGAGCCTTGCTTGGGACTCTAAGTAAAGTAGCATGAGATTTGGGTACTCGTATTCACGGGGCATGAGGTTTTTGACTTATGATTTGTCAAGCATATGCACATAATTGTTCTCGCATTAACTCTAACCATTCAAGATGCTTATGATGGGGGCAATGAGAGCTCAAAGCCAGTAAGTAACATAATTTTTGAAGGTCTATAAAACTTGCAATCACTGCTTCCCTCCGCGAAGGGCCTTTCTTTTACTTTTATGTTGAGTCACCACCTTCTTTCTTTATGCACCATAAGAGAGCAAAGTTGTCATTCTTAGTGTAATATGCATTGTCCCAAAGTTCATTGATTGATTCATATTGTTGGTTTCACTTGTTCTTAAATTATTTGTATCTAGTCGCCCTCTTAAACTTGAAGGTGTCCTATGCATTTATGTTTTGCTCTCTATGGAGGACAAGCTGAAAACCATTTGTATGTTTTTCCTTATGATTTGAATACACGTTTGACTTTCATTGTTTCATTTTCATGATCTTTTGTTTGTGTTCATTTTCATGTTTACAACATGGTGGCTAAGTTCTATTGTCAAGATTATATCTTCATGCCCATGTTTTAAGTTCTTATGATCCCAGCTCACAAATGCTTACATATATGATCAAGATTGTGTAGGTGCATGTCACCTCAAAAATTATTCTTTTGTTATCACTTACCTACTCGAGGACGAGCAGAGTTAAGCTTGGGGATGCTTGATACATCTCCAACGTATCTATAATTTTTGATGCTCCATGCTTGTTTATACACCATTTGCCTACTGTTTCGTTACACTTCGTGGCACTTTTATGCATTTTCTAGAACTAACCTACTAACAAGTCGCCACAGTGCCAGTTCCCTATTTTCTGCTGTTTTTGTGTTTCAGAAGTGATACACAGGAAATATTCTTGGAATTGGACAAAACAAGTTCCTGAAGTCTTATTTTTCCTGGAAGCTTCCAGAGATCCAAAGAGGCGATAGAGTGGGGCCACGAGGGGCCCTCACACCAGGGCGGCGCGGCTAGGGCCTGGGCCATGCCCCCTATGTGTGAGACCTCCTCGGTCCACTTTTGACGATGCCCCTTCGCCTATAAAGACCCCCCGATGAGAAAAACCTAAGTACCCGATCAATTTTCCAGAACACATCGCGATCCACCGCCGCCGTCGACCCGAAGATCGGGAGGGTCCAGAAGCTCTTCCCGGCACCCTGCCGGAGAGGGGAATCGCCACCGGAGGTCTTCTTCATCGCCATGCTTGCCTCCGGAGCAATGAGTGAGTAGTCTACCTTGGACTATGGGTCCATAGCAGTAGCTGGATGGTTGTCTCCTCCACCATGTGCTTCATGTTTAGATCTCATGAGCTGCCCTACATGATTGAGATCACCGTTATGTAATTCTACATGTTTGATTTGTTGGGATCCGATGAATATTGGTGTTATGATTGAGTTGCTATACTGAAATTTATCTTATGTTATCTCTATGTTATTTATGATCTTGCATGCTCTCCGTTGTTAGTAGCTATCTCGGCCGAGTAGTTGCTAGTGACTCCAAGAGGGGGTATTTATGCTCGATAGTGGGTTCATGCCTCTATTTAATCTGGGGAGTGATAGGAAACCTCTAAGGTCGTAGATGTGCTGTTGCTACTAGGGAGAAAACAACATTCATATGCTCAAGGGCATATGCTTTGTTTACATTACACACTTTGCTTAATGCAATTATCTGTTATTCGCAACTTAATACTTGTGGAGTTCTCAGATTGATTCACCACAAGTGGATTATTAGTCATAGATGCAGTTGGATGGCGGTCTATGTATTTTGTTGTAATGCCCAGAGTAAATCGCATAGTGATCTTCTTGACATATCACGTTTATCTTTATTCTATCAATTGCCCAACTGTAATTTGTTTACCCAGCATGTGTTATTTATCTTATGGAGAGACACCACTAGTGAACTGTGGATCCCGGTCCTATTTCCATCATATTGCTATCACCTGTTTACTTACTCGCACTGTTTACTTTACTCGCATACTTCTACTGTTTTCCACTCGATACGCTCATACCCTTTGTTTCAAGCAAACCGGTGAGATTGACAACCTCATCGCAAGTTGGGAACAAAGTATTTGGTTGTGTTGTGTGCAGGTTCCGCGTTGCAGCTGGCAAAGCAAAGCACTAGACGAGGCGCCATATATAAATTGTCCGAAGCTGTCGCTAAGCCAGTCCGCATCACCTTCAGTCGTATTGTCCGCTCTTCTCCTGATCGACAAACCTTGGTTTCTTAACTGAGGGAAAACCTTGCTGCTATACTCATCATGCCTTCCTCTTGGGGTTCCCAACTGGCCGATTATTACTTCATCAACTCGGCACCAGCATGCCCCCTGGTGGTGTGGCTGCCATGTGGCCCTTCTCCGTCTCCTCTTTGGTTCTCTGGAAGCTTCGGTAAATTTCCGGATGTTTGGCTTTTGTTTCGTCCAATTCCAAGAATATTTCCTATGTAACTTTTCTGAAACACAAAAATAGCAGAAAATAGGGAACTGGCACTGTGGCATCTTGTTAATAGGTTAGTTCCGGAAAATGCATAAAAATGCCACGAAGTGTAACGAAACACTAAGCAAATGGTGTAAAAACAAGCATGGAGCATCAAAAATTATAGATACGTTTGAGACGTATCACAGTTATCTGTTGTTCGCAACTTAATACTTGTGGAGTTCTCGGATTGATTCGCCACAAGTGGATTATTAGTCATAGATGTAGTTGGATGGTGGTCTATGTATCTTGTTGTAATGCCCAGAGTAAATCTCATAGTGATCCTCTCGACATATGCATGTTATCTTTATTCTATCAATTGCCCAACTGTAATTTGTTTACACAGCATGTGTTATTTTATCTTATGAAGAGACACCACTAGTGAACTGTGGACCCCGATCCTATTTCCTCTACATTGCTATCACTTGTTTACTTTACTCGCACTGTTTACTTTACTCGCATACTACTATTGTTTTCCACTCGATATGCTCATTCCTTTATTTATAGCAAACAGGTGAGATTGACAACCTCATCGTAAGTTGGGAACAAAGTATTTGGTTGTGTTGTGTGCAGGTTCCGCGTTGCAGCTGGCAAAGCAAAGCACTAGACGAGGCGCCCTATAAATTGTTCGGAGCTGTCGCGAAGCTAGCAAGCATCACCTTCTTGAGTTTGGCTTTTTCCTAATGGATTGACATACCTTGGTTTCGTACTGAGGGAAAACTTGCTGCTGTACTCATCAAACCTTCTCTTGGGGTTTCCAACTGGCCGGTCATTTACATCATCAATTACACGCCAACAAGTTCTCTGGCACTATTCAACACCGCGCCACCAACAAGTTTTCTGGCGCCGTTACCGGGGAAAAAGAAGACTTCTGCCAGGGGAGTTTCGCACGCACATCCTTTATTTTGTTTTAAGTTTTGCTTTTACTTTACCTTTACCTGTTTAATTTTATCAAAAACACAAAAAAATTAGTTTCCTTTATAGTTCCTTTTCTTTACTTGCTTTTAGTTTTGTTAGAATGAGTAATCCTGAAGTTGAAGTTTGTACCTTTAAGCAACAATGGGGAGAGAGTTTGAAGATGCTTAGTACCGTATTAGGAATTCTCATCATAGGTGTACGAAGAAGCATTCTACCATGATCCTCCTTAGAAATTTTTATGTTGGTATAACTAGTTGGAATAGGTATGTTCTTGATACTCTTGCAGGAGGTAATTTTCTGGGTACTCCCGCTCTTGAAGCATGTACTTTAATTGAAAGTTCAGTGGGAGTGCCACCTATTCATGTTGTTAAAACTGAGGTCACTTTGGAGGAAGTTTTAGAAAAGCTTAGCTCTTTAGAAAAAAGTTTGCCAAATACCCTTGATAATGCTAGCCGTGTTAATGAATTGATAGAAAGTATCGGTAAGAGAATCACCGTTTTAGAGGCTAGCACTACTCTTGATAGTCAAAACCTTAGGATTGGGAAACTTGAGGAATCTATGGAAACTTTAAGTTCAATTTTCTCTTCTCTTAAGTTTAAGAAGGAGAAAGCTTTTGTTGGAAAAGAGCAAAAATTTATGTATGTTCCCAAGGTGTCTGTGCCTAAACCGCAACATGTTTTTAAGATTGGTAAGACTTTTAGTTCAACTAAGAGTGACTTTCAGGTTGAATCATCTTCGGGAACCTCTAAAGTGCCTAGTGTGGTAAGTGGTGATCTTGAGGAAACAGTTGATCTTAATGCCTCTTTCGATATTACTTGATTTGCACTTTCTGCGCCTAGCTCAAAGGCATTAAAGAAAAGCACTCTTGGGAGATAACCCAATGTTTTTTACTTTCAGTTCTTTTTCTTTTATTTGAGTCTTGGAAGTTATTACTACTGTAATGACCTCTTCTTATCATTTTTATTTCGTTTTTGTGCCAAGAGAAGCCTCTAATTTGAGTGAGGTAAGATTTGGGGATGTTGCTATCCTGAAATAGATTTTGGTGCTGCACCGTAAAAATTCGTGAAAATTCTCAGTATATCTTTTGGACCTGCGATTTCTTGTGCATATGCCCCAGGTTATATCCAAACTTTCATTAGTTTAACACTTTTTGATTTGAGCAATAGAAAACCCTATAAAAATTCGACCTTTGTCAGCTGTTCTGTTTTGACAGATTTCTGCCAATATTTGTGTTTGCCGCTCGATCGCTTTCTTTTTTAGTTCTTTTGATCATGAAACTTTTGGGGAAGTTGCTATAGTAGTATATGCTTTACATGTGGTGGTTTTGAGTTGAAACCTAAAGCAAAAAAGGGGTTGATTCAATATTATGCTTGCACTAATGTTGCTAATAAAATTGAGTTGAGTTTTGTATGAAGGAAGTTTTCAAGTGTAGGGATTGGAGAATGATGACATGAGTTGAAAAATGGACAAAAGCTCAAGCCTGGGGATGCCCATGCACCCCAAGAAATATCCAAGAAGTACAAGCGTCAAAGCTTGGGGATGCCCCCGAGGCACCCCTTCTTCATCGGCAAAAATCAGGTCACCTTTCAACACACTATATTTTTATGGGATTTCTATTTTCGTGCCCTCGGGTCCTTAGTTGTGCTCAGTTTTCCCCAGCCGCTTAGTTTTTCCTCAGTTTTGCCCAAGCACTTATCTGAAACCCTCACAAGGAGCTCAGACGGGCTTTCTTCTTTTGCGCACGCTGTTGTCCTCTTGCTGTGCTTCGGGTCTCTATGCCTTTCTATGCTGGACTCTGATGCATCACTGTATTTATCCCAATATCCTCCACTTGATGCGCTGTTGTTTTCTTGGCTTCTCATAAACATGTCTTTTTCCTCCCTCAACTTCTTTCTGCGTTGGTGCAGTGCGTATTGATACCCCATCAAAAAAATTCTTCTTGAATCAGAGGGTACTTCCGTGCCGTGATTAATGGCTAACATGATGATTCTCCACTCCCCGGTGGAGACGCGAATTTTCTCCTTCTCCTTCTTATTGTTGCTCCTGAGTTTGTCGACTTGCGTGTCGACTTCCCCATTATCTGCGTGATCATTCTCTTCTGCTGCTTCAGTGATAATGACGCATAACTGGTGTATGCTTCTGGAAACGCCGCTGCTTTTGGTAGCGAAGTCCCTTTGACTATCATATGACTTATCCACTGTTACTTCCACGTCAGGTTCTTCCTGAGTTTTGTCGAATTCCTTGAGTTTCTTTTGCGTATTTTTTGTTGTTGCGAGACTGACCGACGAGTTTACCTTGCTGGAAGAGCCTACAGATGATCCAGACATTGTGATTGTCTTAGTTTTGCTTGCCGACGGACCCGATTTCGCTAGATCCGAAAGATGAGTCGAATTCACTTCTGACGTAGAAGCTCAGACTTCCAATCGTTAACTCCAATCTCTTGATTTTCATTGACTTCTAGATTGTTGTTGGCTAAAACCAAAAAAGCCGTCGAATTCATGACTCCAACACCTAGAGTCCCCACGGCCGGCGCCAATTGACGAGGGTTAACTCGACAAATGTCCAATATGAAGGACTTAGCATCGGGGGAGTAGGGTGTCGGATGAACTCGAAGGTGAGATCAGTCAAACAAGGCGTGTATCGAAAGTAAACGTAGGTGTAAACTTGGCTTGCTTTCAATCTGTCCCTCACCTTCCTCTCCTGGCCCCTATATATAGGTGGCCAGGTCTCAAGGATCGGGAGGGGTCCGATACAAATTACAATATCGGTATACAACACGAACTCGTATTTTGACTATGATTACACTTGGGCCTAGCTTAACGGGCCTCACGGGTACTTAAGTAACGGGCTCTATTATCTATACCCTTGTCATGGTGATATTGACAACCTCACTGTAAGTTGGGGCAAAGTACTTTGGTTGTGTTGTGTGTAGGTTCCATGTTTCTGCTGGTGCAAAGCTATACCCCAGATAAGGCGCCATATATAAATTGCCTGGAGCTGACGCCAAGCCAGTGAGCATCAACCTTCGGAAGTTGGTTCTTTTTCCTACTGGTTCGATAAACTTTGGTTTCATACTGAGGGAAGACTTGCTGTTGTCCTCATCATACCTTCCTCTTGGGGTTCCCAACTGGGCGGTCATCCACCTGTCATCAAGCAATTTTTCTGGCGCCGTTGCTGGGGATAAAGAAGATTTCTGCAAGGGGAGTCTCTCGCTTCCAATATTTTACTTTGTTATTGTTTTGCTTTATTTTACTTTTGCTTGCATCTTCTTATCAAAAATACAAAAAAATAGTTCCTTTATAGTTGTTATTTTTGCTTGTCTGCTTTTAGTTTGCTATAATGGGTACTCCTGAGAACACCAAGTTGTGTGATTTTACTAGCACCAACAACAATGATTTTATCTGCACTCCTATTGTGCCACCTGCTCCTGAGGCAATTTTTTATGAGATTAAACCTGCTTTGTTGAATCTTGTTATGAAAGAGCAATTTTCTGGTGTTAGTACTTATGATGTTGCAGCTCATCTCAACAATTTTGTTGAGCTATGTGAGATGCAAAAGTACAAGGATGTAGATGGTGATATTATTAAGCTTAAGTTGTTTCCTTACTCATTAAGAGGAAGAGCTAAGGATTGGTTGCTATCTTTGCCTAGAAATAGTATTGATTCTTAGGTTAAGTGTAAGGATGCTTTTATTGGAAAATATTATCCTCCTGCTAAGATTATATTTTTGAGAAGTGATATTATGAAGTTTAGACAGTTTGATATTGAACATTTTGCTCAAGCTTGGGAAAGAATGAAATCTATGATAAAGAATTGTCCCACTCATGGACTGACTACTTGGATGATTATCCAAATCTTTTATGCAGGACTAAATTTTTCTTCAAGAAATCTATTGGATTTAGCTGCTGGAGGTACTTTTATGTCCATCACCTTGGGCGCTGCAACAAAGCTTCTTGATAATATGATGGTAAATTATTCTGAGTGGCACACCGAGAGAGCTCCACAAGGTAAGAAGGTAAATTCTATTGAGGAAACCTCTTCCTTGAGTGATAAGATTGATACTATTATGGCTATGCTTCTAATGATAGAGCTCATGTTGATCCTAATAATGTTCCTTTGTCCTATTTGGTTGCTCAAGAAGAGCATGTTGATGTAAACTTCATTAGAAATAATAATTTCAATAACAATGCTTATAGGAACAAATTTGCTAGCAACAATTATATACCGTATCCTTCTACCAACGGTAATGGTTATGGCAACTCTTATGGTAATTCCTCCAACAACACTAGGGGCGCGCCCTCTGATCTTGAAGTCATGCTCAAAGACTTCACTAGTAAACAAACTACTTTTAATAAGTCTGTTGAGGAAAAGTTGGGTAAAATTGATGTTCTTGCTTCTAAAGTTGATAGCCTTGATATTGATGTTGAACTTCTGAAACTAAAAGTTTTGCCTAATGATGTGAAAGAGAGCAATACTTTGAATGCCATCCAGGTTAGAATTGATGAAAATGTTAGGATGTTAGTAGAATTGCATGCTAGTGGGAAAGAGAAGATGAGATGGCTAGAAATATGAAGGTTTGTACTATTACCACCACTAGTGATATTGTTTCAAATGCTAGCAATCCTCTTACTTTGATTGGTGTAGTTAAAACTCCTACTCCTTGTGCGAAAAAGCCTAAAACTGCAAAAGCTTTTTCTACAAAAAGTTCTGAAATTTTTCGGAGTATGGAAGATAATAGCTCTACTTCTTTTAATAATTTTGATGTTGATGGTTGCAATATCTCTGAAGTTATTTTGTTCTTGCAAAAGCTTGCTTTAAGTCCTAATGCTAGTTCTATGAATGTTGCTTTTACGAAACATATTACCAATGCTCTCATGCAAATTAGGGAAGAAAAGTTAAAACAAAAAGCTTTTGTTCCCAAGAAGTTAGAAGATGGTTGGGAGCCCATCATTGATATGAATGTGAATGGTTTTGATTGCCATGCTCTATGTGATCTTGGTGCAAGTATTTCTATTATGCCTAGAAAATTTTATGATATGCTTGTTTTACCACCGCTTGAAAATTGTTATTTTGACGTTCCTCTTGTTGATGTTGCTAAGAAGAAACCTTTGGGAAGGATTAATGATGTTATTATTATGGTTAACAATAACCTTATTCCCGTTGATTTCCTTGTTTTAGATGTTGAATGCAATGCTTCAGTCCTATTATTTTGGGAAGACCTTTTCTTAGAACAGTTGGTGCCATCATTGATATGAAGGAAGGCACCATTAAATATTAATTCCCACTCAAGAAAGGTATGGAACACTTCCCTAGAAAGAGAAATAAATTACTTTTTGACTCTATTCCTAGAGCAAATTATGAACTTGATGCTTCATCGCTCGATATTACTTGATTTCCACTTTCTGCGCCTAGCTCAAAGGCGTTAAAGAAAAGCACTCTTAGGAGATAACCCAATGTTTTATTTTCAGTACTTTTTCTTTTTGTTGAGTCTTGGAAGTTATTACTACTATAATGACCTCTCCTTATCATTTTTATTTCGTTTTTGTGCCAAGAAGAACCTCTAATTGGAGGAAGGTAAGATTTGGGAAAGTTGCTATCCTGAAACAGATTTTTGTGCTATACTGTAAAAATTCATGAAAATTCTCAGAATGTCTTTTTGATCTGTGATTTCTTGTGCACATGTCCCAGGTTAATTCCAAAATTTTATTATTTTTGCAGAAATCCTAGACTTACGGACAGGTTGTTACGGACAGAACTTACGGACATGCGTGGATGCACTGGGTTGGCTGAATTTCCTAACCACCCGTGATTTCAGGTGATGTGAACCAATCAGTTGCTCTCCGGCTGATTCCGTAAGCAGAATTCTGTAGAAAATATCCGTACGTGTAGCATTACTCTTATTTTTGCACTTTTCGATTTGAGCAACAGAAGATCCTCAGAAAAATCGATCTTTGTCAGCTGTTCTATTTTGACAGATCTGCCACTATTCGTGTTTGCCTCTCGATCGCTTTCTTTTTTAGTTCTTTTGATCACGGAACTTTTGAGGAAGTTGCTACATTATCTTATGCTTTAATATGTGGTGTGCTTGAGTTTAAAACTGAACCAAAAGAGTAGATTTACTATTGTGCCTACACTAATGTTGCTAATAGAATTGTGTGAAGTTTGTATGAAGTAAGTTTTCAAGTGTAGGGAAAGGAGAATGATGAAATGAGATGAAGTATGGACAAAAGCTCAAGCTTGGGGATGCCCATGTCACCCCAAGAAATATCCAAGAGGTACAAGCATTAAATCTTGGGGATGCCCCGAGGCACCCCTTCTTCATCGGCAAAAATCAGGTCATCTTTCAAGACACTATGTTTTTATTGCTTCGTATTCTATGCGTTTTTCTTGGAGCGTCTTTACATTTGCTTTCAGTTTTATTTTATTTTGTTTGCTGCAATAAATGGTTGGACCCCAACATATTTCTTTTGGAGAAGATGCACTCCGTTTTTCATTGCCAAGAACACTTTAGTTTGCACTCTTATCGTTCAACGAGTGTTCTCTTTTTCTAGTACTGCGTTTAGCTTTCGTTCTTCACCTTGATTTTTGTTCAGATCTTGTTATTTCTTTGTATCAAGGTGTATTTAGACCTCTGGTCTATGATGGTTTTCATCTTAAAGAGTTGATTCAAAAAGGTTGAATGGTTTTGGAAAAGAGAAAAAAGTTTCATGACTATAGTGGTACAAATGGCGAGCTTGGCTCCCTCGCCTTCAAGGTAAGTCCATTCTATCTCTATTTGTTGCTCTCTCTAGCTAGCCTATACTACTGCTTGCTTGTTGTTTTAGACTTCGTCTCTATTAGTGTTTCTTCCTAGGGTTTGGGTACTATTCTAGCTTAATCTTGTACTATACTAGTGTTTGCTATGCTTCTACTATGCCTCTGATGCTATCTTAGCTCGTATGCATGCTATTGCTCACTTTTGAAGGTTTGGTAATTCTTCAATTTTGTCAGTTAATAGTCTTGCATACTTTTGGTCAGCTAGGTAGCTTCTAATAGGTTCTAGAGTGTTCTATACTCGACATGACCATGCTTGCTAGTTCATGACACTGTTAATATTCAGTTAACTGTCGCTGTCAATCTTCAGTTAAGCTATTTCTTCAGTTAACTATGGTTTTTTCAGTTCACTCTTGAAATTCCTAGCTAAATTACTACTTGTTTGTGTAGATGTGGCTTATAAATGTGCTAAGCATCCATAATTCACAGATTGTTTGTGTATGTGTGTATATGTTTGTTATATGCTCTTTTACTTTATCTGTTACCTCTATCTGAACTTGTGCATGCACTGTCAGTTGCATGATCGAGTTCTTGCTACTACTATCTACTGGGGACTAAGGTAAGGTCCTCTAGTGGTTTACTGTGCCAGGACTTTGAGCATACTGGGCTGTTCTCCTTACCTTGGAGAACACCTAGCAGGGGCTTGGGGTTCTGGGAAGTAGTTGCCACTCCCTCTCTCTACTACTACTACTCCTAGGGTTTTAGCTATAACCTCCGTAGACTACTAAGTGTGCTTGATGAAGATCTGTGGCAGTTCTTCTCCTCCTGGCTCCAGTTCTTGCTCCACAGGCTCCTGTTCTTGCTCAACTGGCTCCTTCAGATCTTCTCCTTCACACTAGTGGGTGTGTTTGGATTTTCATCTAGCTCTTTTCTCTCTACCTCTGGCCCGAGAGTGTTTCTTATGAGCTTTGTGAGGCTGTGTGATCTTCAAGACTGGGTTTTGGGTCCTATTTATAGGGTTCTAAGGTTGTGTTGGTGCTGACATCTACGTGCCATGCAAATGGTGACTAAGGTGCTTATACCGCCTCTCTACTTTCGATTCTAGCATGGATGCATTGAATCTCCATATGCCTAAACTGGCATGTCGGTTAAAGGCTATTTTAGTGATTTCCTAAATGAGTTTCTACATAAATTCTAGGGTTTTGCAATTGGTTTAATTCCTTGGCTTGCTGACAGTAACTAGTGTTTTCTAGTATTTGTTGTACATGCTTTCTGTGACATGCGTGATGAACTGTGCAGTGTTCATTATACTTGTATTCTTTTCCAATAATCCAAGGTTGAGGTAGTTTTGGTGCTATGCTACTCTTTTTATTTTCCTATGATGGTTTGCATGATATGATTGTCTTCTAGCTAGTACTTCCCTATTCAGATATTATGCTTGATTTGGTCTGCTGCTATACTGATAATAACAGATGCTATGCTTGGTCTCTGGCTTGGTTTCTGGTTTGATCCAGTTCCTTGATGCTTCACTTGTTTCTCTGGTTTGTGACCATCTACTGGATACTACACTTGGTTTTGGTCTCTGTTCACTTTGTGTTCTGGTTCCTATCTAACTTTGGCCTATCACTTTGCTTAACTATTTGTGACATTTCATTTGCCTTGCCTCAACACAAGGTTTAGGACTAGTTCTTGAACTAAAACTTGGATTCTAAATAAAAAAGATGAAAATCCAACATTTGGATCTGTGAAGATCCTTTGCTTGATTTTGTGTGTACAGGTTAAAGAAGATCAAGATAAGAAGAAGTAGTTTAGAATTTTATTTTATTTTCTTAGTTTGTATTAGGATTTGATCAAGATGTAATATATTTCCTTTATTCCATGTACCAAATATTGTAATAACATTGATATATGAAATAAAGTTCTTTTTACTACTATCTTGTGACATTTTTCTTTTATGTCAAATTATTAATGATTTATTTAATTATTTTGAATATGAACTCAAGTTTGAATAAGTCAAACTTCCAATTTTGAGATCATAAACTTTCAGTTAGTGGTAATTCACATAATTCAAATCATGGATATTGAATCTTTTAGATTCCACTAAATTTAATTCAAAATTTAATTTTCTAATTTAAAAATATGAATTCATTTTGAAATTTCAATTTCAATTCCTAGTGTTGACTGATGCGGGCAGATAACCACCTAGTTGGGAACCCCAAGAGGAAGGTATGATGAGCACAGTAGTAAGTCTTCCCTCAGAAAAAAACCGAGGTTTATCAAACCAGTAGGAGAAAGCCAAACTTCAGAAGGTGATGCCTGCTAGCTTCGCGATAGCTCCGGACAATTTATAAGGCGCCTCGTCCAGGGCTTTGCTTTGCACCAGCAGCAACGTGGAACCTGCATACAACACAACCAAGAACTTTGCTCCCAACTTACGATGAGGTTGTCAATCTCACCGGTTTGCTGTTTGGGGACTAGAGGGTGCGAATATTATCTGAGAGAGCCAAACACCATAGACATTGCCCATCTTTTTTCCCATCAACGAGAGTATGTGGTTTCCTGGGATGCTGGGCAGCATTGACTGCATGCATTGGCAGTGGAAGAACTATCCTTTTGATTGTCAAGGGCAGTTCAAAGGGCATCAGGAGGGATGCGCGGTTATATTGGAGGCTGTTGCCTCACAGGATATATGGATTTAGCACTCCTTCTTTAGCATGGCAGGATAAAACAATGATATTAATGTGATGCACCGCTCGCTGGTATTTTCGAGGCTTACCAAATGCACTGCTTCTAAAGTTTTCTCTCGTGTCAAACTATGTGATTATAAAATATTTATATTAATGAACTATTCTTTATTTTACTTATTTATTTTAGAGTATATATATTCTTCCATACTTCCAAATTTGGAAATATAGTGGCCGCATGGCCAATGCTGGCCAACAAGGTGAGCGTCAGATATAATAGGTCGCACCGCACATCTTGGTTAGACAGGCTGAACCACAACACAAATTTTGTCCGAAGCTTGCTATATCTAGACTGAAACAGACTGTTTACGTTGGTCCAGATGGATCGCTCACAAAAGATGCCCTTAAGACATTGCACTTTTCTGAATTTAATTAAAGCCGAACATGGCTCATTGTATCTTGCCCTAAACTTCAGTTCTAGCTCATTGTATCTTGCCCAACATGGCGCCTCCCAATTGTAGTTGGAAAATAGTTATGTCTGTAGATGTTTTCAAGGCAGCCTGTAGATATAGAAGGAACCGTGAGCTTGTTCCATTTGACGAGCTTGTCAATACCCCCAGTGATCTCATTGAGGTCACATTTGATTACAATCAGAGCAAGTCGATAGGCCCATCTCACACCTAGAAGGAGATCCAGGCAGAACTTATCAAGATCAACGGGCACTGGACAGATATAAAGAAGAGAGGAGAGGATATGAGCTGGTGAGTTCAACATACCGCGCTCTGGATCAACGACAGCCACAACGATGAAGATATCTTCATGCCTAGCGATTGGGCCAAGAAGAAAGGGGCGTCATCGAAGAGAAAAGAATCTACCTCGTCCAAACCCAAGGGCGCTGCTTGCAAGGGCAAAGAAACTGCACCGTCATGGTGGAGCGACGAAGATGATCTCGACGACGACGACCACTTCATGCCTAGTGACTGGGCCAAAAAATCTTCTTCAACAAAGGGCAAGAGAGTCGCCAAGCCTTAGTTACTTGTACTATATTTCTATCTTAATTTTAGTTGTCCCGAATCATGTATTTCTATTTTAGTTTGCGGTATGTAATACCGATGTATCACGCACTTTCTATACTTTAGTTTGCGGTTTGCAATACCGATGTATCACGCACTTTTTATATTAATATAAATATTACTTTCAATATATATTCAAAAATATTCATAATAGATAAACTATCCGAAAATTTTGCCGCGACTTAAAACACTTCAAATTAATGAAAATAGTGAGCACTTGTCTCAGACAGATGCTAGTAAAGCCGGCGGGGTGCGCTTAGCAGGACAAGACCTTGTCGCGCCCGACGGATGGAACTGGTCCCTATCGCATCCGCCGGACACGATTGCAGGCACCGCCTCGTCGCCAGCCGTGTCGGACGACCTGTCGCATCTGCCGAATCGGACTAGTACCTATCGCATCCGCCGGATGGAAAGGTGCCATAGTTCTGTAATCTTTACTATTAAAGCGAAAAGCGGTGTCCGGTGTCACACTTTCAATTTCCGATTTTGCCCTTAGACTGCACACCAAATTGCCCAATAATGCCACTAATTAGTTAAAAAAAACTATTAGTTGTTCTATCAGATCTTCTCAGACTTCCACGTTTAGCGTTCATTATCCGTTTCTCTCCGTCGCTTGCGCTAGCGATCGGTACCAGGAAATAAACATCCCGCACGATGGCGTTCCTTTCCCCCATCCCCATCCCAACCTCTACGGCCGGAGGCGCTGCGAGATGGCCCTATGCGGAAGCGGCGCAGCGAGATTGGCCTCTGAAGATGAACAACGTCCCGACGAGCTTGCCGTTCCAGAAGCAGCGCAGCGAGGACCACCAGGTGGCTCTGATCTGGATCCAGGCGGAGCGATTGCCCGGTCGGATGATGAGCTCGAGAAGCGGCAGCACCAGACCAGAACCAGAAGTAATGTGCGACGGCCTGGAGAGTCCGTAGACCGATTTTCTCTTCCATTTTTTATTGTGACTTGCTTCCTCCGCCTAAATGGTTGTTCCAGATTTAATCCTTGTTGGGTTTTTTTTCTGTATATTGCCTCCAATTTCGTGTTTATGGTCTAGATGGTCACGCTCTCAGTTTTAAACCCGGATCCATGTATTTTTTTTTTCTTCTGTATTTTGTCTCCAGTTTCATGTTGCTGGTGATGCTTAGGATGGGAAATTATTTTTTTCTGTTCGAGATGTAGTCTGGTGATTCTTTCTGGCCATACAGTATTTTTTTCCTTTGTTAGCCTACAAATTCTTTCCTATTTAGCCTCCATTTTACCTGAACACGAATACACAATCTGGTCGAGTTCTTATGTAGTCTGGTCATGTGTGCTGGGAAAACATTTCCAGGTCAATTTAACGTAGTGAAAAGAATTAACTAATGTGTTCTGACGTAAAATTAATATGACAGTACAAAACTAATCAAAATATTTTTGTACATGTTCTATAAATGATAATACAAAACTAATCAAAATATTTATGTCCATGTTCTATAAAATGTATGAACTGTGGGTATGCTATGTAAAAAGATAGGGGCTTAGTGATATGAATGGAGTATAACTCAGGGCGGTATCTATGAAATATCAAAAGGCATCGCATGAATCACAATGCACATTAGATGTTCAAGATAAGCCTGGAACACCCACATATATGTAGACTTGTATTTTCACACCCACACACCCACACACGACCACAGCCTCCAATGAAACGGAGAGGAGACAAGGGATGGGCGAGTCATGCGCCTTCATTGATTCTTGCCGGATGCTGAGGAGAAGCCGGGGTTGAGGGAAGGATCAGGTGAAGTAGGGGTGCACCGACATTCTAGCCTTCAAGCCCCGTGGATGCGGTCGAGCGCCGCTGGTGGATGCCATGGTCAAGCTCCGCTGAAGCAGCATCGCCGAGGATGTAGGAGATGGAGCGCAAGGATGCCGCCCTGGGAAGACAACGGCAGGGAATAGGAGGAGGAGTACGACACGAGGCCCATGGCCGCCTCGCGCCATGTTGCGAAAGGAGCGGATCGGGAGCGTTGGCGCCTCGTGCCACGTCGAATTTTGCTGGTGGCCTGCCCTCTCAGCCCCTCGCGGATCAATCAACCTTTTTTATGACTCGACAGGAGGTGGGTCGTCGGCTTTAATGGAAGCGTCGGTTGAGATGGGCGCATGTCACTTCCCTCCCCAACCACAATGTCACACAACCACGACGTCAGCGGCGACCCACTCGCATCATGCCTGGGCAACCTGTGTGCAAGGAGTTCCTTCATCTCCAGGAGTGTTGCTCCTGAGCGTCCCTTCTGGCCTCCAGCGATGGTGGCTAGCACTGAAGCAGCGAGGCAGCACCGGAAGCGGCGAAGACCAAGGACAATGCTATAATTTTTTTTTCTGATTTGGGGTCATCTGCAATATTTGCTGGAGCTAGCTCTACAGCCTGTATCCTCCATGAAAACTGAAAGGTTGGACAAACGTTGTGATTTTAGATTGGTATATCAGTATATTTTTTTCCCATGGAACTTCACCTGTCTTGTGAAGTGTCGTTGTTTTTTAGTCCGTTGATACCAAACATTGTTTGCTGTCAAACTTTCATACCATTATTATTGATGATAAATATAAAAGTGCGTTAACCCTGATTTTTCCAATAAATTTTACCTTTTTGTATAGTAGGACACATAAAAATCGTTTTATCAGAAACGACTTGATGTGTGCATAGGTTGTGAAGATATATGCGTGATATAGTTTTTTGAACATTTTAGCATTTCAAAATGCGTTCAAAATAAACTATAAATAAAGATAGCAAATGCACCCTATGGGGCCAAAACGTTGCGGTTCAATCAGTACTCTTAATTTATTTAAAATATATGTGCAGACAAGTATTCTTGATGCAAATAACATCATATGCATTACTTTGATGTAAAGATTGAGGCTTCTGCATTTTAGAAAAAATAGACATTTTGAAGCATTAATCAATTATATGCATGTATTCTTCGAATGTTTTGTTTTGAGAGGGACATGTGATAACGAAACAGTGCAGAGGAGGAATGTGACACATTGTATTATTGCAATGTTTGTATAGTGTGTACAATTTGTACAAGAGACAAATTATCGTGGCGCGGCAGCACCCTTGACTTAATACCGCTGGAGGTGACAGTGGGTTGACAAAGATCGATGGAGTAGGATGTGGGAATGAGAAGAGAGAGAGGGAGAATCCGCTGCGACGCGCGGGCACTTAGCTAGTTACCATCAAAAGAATCCTAGTTCTGAAAAAGCTGAAAAAAAAATGCCGCACAAAAGATGCCCTTAAGGCATTGCACTTTTCTGAATTTAATTAAAGCCGAGCTGCAAAGGCTTCTTCTATTTATATAAAAACGAAGCTTGGTCTGGCCCGGCCCAGCAGAAGAGTCTGTAGCGAGCTTATAAGTCGGAGCGGCGCAGCGCACAGCACGCAAAAGCACAGTTGGAGGAGGCGAAAGGAAGGCGAGGGAGGAGCCCTAGCCCTAAGGAGCCCAGATCTGCAAGGTACGCTCACCAAAATCTTCGGAAATTTCTCGCCGTCCGCAGCTCGATTTGCGTGGATGAGGAGGAGCGGCAGGCGACGGTGATTCGTGTAGGATCTAATCCCTTGTTTTCCGCAGACCGGCGACGATGGCGGCGCTTCTTCGACACGGGGCGAGGAGGGTCGGTGGCTCCGTGGTGCAGCGAACGCGGGCGGCCTTCACCACACCGGCGGCCGCGGAGGAGCGACGCCGCCTCGCCGAGGAGGTACCTTAACCAAAAGCTCACATCTTTATCTTTTTTCGCATGATTTCCGGCTGCGGAGACTCATGGATCTAGCGAGTTATGCTCGAATTCTTCTCGAAACAGCAGCATGTGTACGAACTCTTAGATCTCTCTTGTGTTGAAAGCATGAGCAAGATAGAGTAGCTATATAAAGCAACCTTTTTTCCTGGTTAAGTTGTAAACAAATCATATTGCGTTTTCGCAACACATTAGATGTCTATTTTGTTGCTCAGCCTAACGAGGCTATATGCACCACTTTGCTGCAGAGGACGGGGTATACCGCCTTCGATATTTTTTTGTTGCTCGACCCTTTTAGCAAAACATCAACCACTCTAGATTGTTTATTTTGTTTCTAGTATGTTGCTTGCTCCTGTCTAGTCCTTGAAATCATTTTCTATCTGTATCCAGCACCTGAGACCAAGACCTACCAAAGACATACAAGACGTTATGTGTCTAATCCAGGAGAGGAAAGAGGAGCTGTATGATCTGATATCTTTGATGGAGGGGACTCCAGTGCGTAACAACTACCAAAACAGACAGCTCCTCAAGTTCCTTTCTGTGCAAGTCAAGCCAAGACCAGATGACTCCGTGTGGTACAGTACAATATCAAACATACATATGTAGATATAAATTGGGGTTCTGTTCTTTCCCCTCCTGTTTGACAGGAGTCGATCCTTCTTGCAATCTCATTCGTTTTCTCCCTACCTGTAGGCGCCGGATGCGGGCATCACAAAGGATGAAAGATGTGGTCAGAGCAACAGTTCTTGCTTCAGGATGCACTCTAGCCTATGAGGTGTATTCTGCGATGGCTAGAGGAGAGTTGAACCGGACCGTGAAGAAACTAGAGCAGTGAAGGCAGCATCTTGTTTGATGGAGATGCAAAGATGATGGATATCAACTTTTTTTCCAGCACTATATTATCATAATTCTGGGGATGTTGACAAGAACTTGAGTACAAATTTGTCACTGTGTTAGCTAACTGGATAGTCGTTATTCGACTGCAACTTTGTGATCTTGTGTGAACCGGTATGTTGTTCTATTTCTTTGATGAGTAGATTGAGCTGGGATGCTAGCAAATTGTGTGTCTTAATTGGGGGTGCCATAACCATCTCAGAAATGTAGATAAGAAGCTGTGGAACTCATGGGTAAATTAGACTCATATCTTGATGTAAGCATGAGTTTCTGGGTAAGAGGCATGCTTAGTGACAAAGTATCCCCTTTGCTCATTGTATTTTGCTTCTCAACTGTTAATTACCCAATTTCCCATGCTATGCTCTTTACATGTTAACTGCCGTATATCATATAACACCCCTTCCTGGATGAGAACTTTGTCTACGACGATCATGGCTCCAAGGATTTTGCTCTGAAGTCAGCTAATTGCTTGCTTGTGTATGTACTGCCTAATATCTGACAAACGATTGAAACAAGTTGTCGTGGATTTTTCCTCAATTTCATGATCTAATATCCCTCTTGTGGGGGATTGTCTGTTTCGTAGTTGATTGATTTTCAATTCAAAGTCAATTTTTCTTCAAATCATAAGATGAAATGTGGCATGAGAAAAAAAATTCCCCCAAACCCTTTAGATGGGATCATTAACGAGCTTTATAGGTAGATGTTGCTACCTTTAATTTGAAAATACAAATAAAATGGAAAGGGGCAAAATCTTCTGTACACGAACCAAATTTAAAGGTTTGGTTGGCCAAAATTAGGTATTTCGGATCATGTAAATATTAGAAGTGTGATGAACTGTAACTTGATAGTGGTCGGACTTGTTCAAAGAATAGACGAAAAATTTAGTCTATGTGACTTTAGAAGTAAAATTATGGTATCATTTGCTTGAAATTACATGTCCTAAATCATGTAAATACTAGTGCAATGGGTTGTAATTTGCTAATAAAAAATCACTTCTCCTATGCAAAAAAAAGGAAAAATCATGATTTCAAGACCATAACTATAAGCAAAACGTTGGTTATCCTCTGGCGGATTGCGCGCTCACGTCCTCCCCCCCCCCACCCCCACCCCTCATGACACGTGTTCAGGCACGTGGCGTGAAAACAACCGACCCACCTTTCCCTTGAATCTTTTCCTGGCTACCACTCGTGTCTTCTTCCTTTTCTCTCTCCCGTCATGCAACCTTCCTCCTATGTCCTTACCGCCACTCCTCCCTGCTCGCATCTGCCTTGCCGCCTCTAGCTGTCGGCACCCACCTAATCTTCGCCTTGCATTGCCCCGTCTTGTTCAAAGGCCCGCTCCTCCGTGTACCATGTTGCATCTCTCACTTCTCCCACCATATCCCCACTTCGATTCGGTATCCTATGTGAGGCGACAACGACTCACCTTGCTGGTTCTACAAGGACGGCGATGCTCCTCCAAGGAGGTGACTTCTGCTGCTACAAGGGCAGGATTGTCGATCGCTATGGAGGGGTAGCCGAAGTTGCTTTTCTTAAGCAGCTCCCGTGTTGTTGTGAGGGAACGACGAGGCTACTACCTGCTGGGGGCTTGCTACCATGGTGGCAGGGGGTTGCTGCCAGCGGCGGTCGGCCTTGCTGCCAGCGCTAGCCAACCTTGCTACAAGGGGGCTGCTGACCTTGCTACAATTGAAGACCGGTGTTGCTACAATGGGCAATTGACCTTGCTACATTGTTGACCGGCGTTGCCACAAGGGCAACCGCCGTTGCTACCACGCCAGGGCCGCATTGCTACAAGGGGTGACTGGAGCCGCTACCATGGCACAACCACGTTGGTACAAGGGGTGACTGCCGTTGCTACCATGGCACAACCGCGTTGCTGCTAGCGGCCACAGTGTTGCTAACAAGGCACATCGGGTCTGACTAATTGGAGCAACATTTTAGTTCTTGACAAACACAAAATTGTATAAGGTGGAACAAAAAATTAGCAACTGCAAAACAAAATCCTAAATTTAAGTCTGACTAATTGGAACAACATTTTAGTTCTCGAGGATCAAAAATTTGTATAAGGTGGAAAAAAATAGCAACCGTGGAACAAATGCTGAATTCGAGTCCAACTAATTGGAATGACATTTTAGTTCTCGAGGAACAAATATTGCATAAGGTGGAACAAACAATTGGCAACCGTGGAGCAAAATCCTGAATTCGAGTTTGACTAGTTGGAACAACATTTTAGTTCTCAAGGAAGAAAAATTGGATAAGAAGGAACAAATCTTTAGTGACCACAAAAAAAAATCATGATTTTAGGTTAGACTAATTGGATCAACATTTTATTTTCCTCGGAACAAAAAATTGGTTAACAAGGAACAAGACTTTAGCGACCGCGGGTCAAATTACATATATAGATGGAGCATTATTTCAGATAAGTAGAACAACTCGTTAAATTAGGGAAAAAAATGTTAGCACAAATAAAGATGTGAGGAACAAAAGGTTGACGATTGTGGAACAACCCAAGAGTACTATGTCTAGAGAAATTTTAGCAAGCGGGAACAAGTCATTAAGGAAAACTGAACAACAAATATAGACAAAGTGGAATTTAAATAAAGGGAACACAAACTTAAATATCATGCAAAAAATGACTTGAAAAAGAAACATAAGAAAAAGATTGCAAGTAAGAAACATAACAAACTTAATTCAGAAAAAATGAAATTAAACTCATGGTTAAGCATTCCTGAAGCATGAAATAGGCATAACAAAAGAAAAAAAGAAAAAAAAGGAAAAATAGAAGGAAAAATAACGGACGTGAGCTGAACACACACATCCTTGTGATTCACTCCTACTAGAAGGATCCAGCGCGCTTTGCTGCGCTATTTTTGTTTTTTGGCGTTTCTTTCTCATGTCCCGTGATATGTGCGCATTGAGCTTCACCTTGTTACGCATTGAGTTCACCTATAGTTTCGATAGGAGGCACTGTAGAGATTTTCTTACCTCCTTGACTGAAAATGCAATGCGGCCCTGCTTTTTCACTCGGTAGGGAGTTTTCATTTGAATGGTTTGAGGAGCTGGGGAGTTCATTGGCTTTCCATTTCAGACAGGCATGCAACGGTCTGATCTGAAAGTAGAATTATCTCGCAAGCACATAAACCTTACCCTGGAGCAGGAAGACATTGAGCTGAATCGATCTACATAGCAAATGCAAAATCGACTTTGGCTGAACGTATTCACAACACATGATGGACTTAGATCCGTAAACTTTTAGACCAATCAAAGGAGTAATAGGATGCAAGGAATACATCCAGGAAAAAGTATTTATCTCACATACATATATCACTAGTTAAGTGCCCGTGCGTTGCTACGGGTGTAAAGTTTTTTATCGTCACTTCAAAATAAAGTTTTTAACTTCATAAGTGTAAACATAATACACATGACAATTCATGTGAAAAATCCCATAGGAATTTTTTTGAAAAATTATCTATGAGAATTTTTTTTCTATTTCCAAAGTGTGGTATCTTGAGCGCTCATGATAATCAATTTTCAACAACCTATTTATCATGACATGCCATTACCTCTACTCAAGTGTTGTCTATTTTCTTATTTTCCTTCACTACCCTGTACATCACCATGTTTTGCCATCTCCTCTACGCAATTATGATGGTGAATAAAATTAATCTACGATATAAAGACCAGCTAATTCCAACACAGTGTAAATTTTGTCTGACAACTGATATCACACATATAAATGAGCATCCTTATTGCAGCAACTGCAGCAACTCCATCATTTTTGTTCATGGCCATAATCAACAGTCCATAGGGAAAAAGAAATTGAGAGATGCTAGAATTTTATTTGATGTAATCAATGGAACGTAGCTGGGCGTGAAGTTCAGAGCTGGCCGTGAAGTTCAGAGCTGGGCGTGAAATCAAAGTAAATTCACATGCTTCATTTGATATAATCAGGTAAGGAGAACTCTCTCGGGCTACAGTGGCAGCCGCACAGAGGTGCGGGCCTGTCGACCCGAGTTTGAGTCCTCATCCCCTATAAGAATCAGGCAGAGGGTGTCTTCCCCTCTGTCCTCATTTCTTGATATAATCGGGTAAGACCTCACAAGAGAGAGATTATTGGTTGTTACAAGAGTGAATAATTTTTTTGTCAATCTGAGATTACTTTAATACCGCCAATATTACAGATGGACTACAGAGGATAGACTTATTAATGTGGTCATATGCACAGTGATTCCCAAGGAGAAAAGATCACTGTGTCGTTGTTGCTTCTTCCTGTCACTCCCAAGCGAGCTTCTCTAGAGGAAAGGTCAACAATTGCATCAATGCTAAGATTTATCCATCCCGAATCAGGGCTTGTCCATTTTTCTTACTCAAATATAGACGGCGCGTAGCATTTGTCATGGTAATTTCCCATTTAAGATAAAATGAATAAACTTTTGTCATGGAAATTTCCCATTCGCGATCATTCTCCCATTAGGTGCTGCGGGCAAAGGCAAAACATGTTCTTGGACAGACAAAAGTGCATAGTCACATTGGCATTTGACCATGCGCGAATAGGCTCTCATGACATCATCTTACTGAACCTAGAGGAAATAGATTAGAAATTGATTCAAAATTCTTACTTATATCTACTTAGACATTCCTACATTTGGAGTCCTGCATTCTGTCTATTGCTTCATTGATAAAGAATCTATTCATAGGTAAAACCAGCCACGAACTATGCGCATGAAAATTCAATAATTTATGAGAATATAGATTTATAATCCAGACTAATAAGCTTTTCACTTAAGAATGTTCCTAAGTTGCTACTACAATCTAGTATGAAAAATGTGAAGTTGTGAAGTTTCGTATCTTTGAACTGGGGATGAGTAGCATCAAAGGTCTATCAACAGCTAAAGAAATTTCATCTCATTTAAGCAAAACAAAATAAAGAGTGTTTAATACTCACATATAATATGGCATTGCAGGTCCTTGCCTGCCTAATAAGTGCTCTCATCTCTTATCAGTTTGTATATTTTGTACTTCTTTTAACTTTCTATAATTCTTTTAAAATAAGGGATTTCTATTTTCGTGCCCCTGGGTCGTTAGTTGTACTCAGTTTTTCCCAGCCGCTTAACATTTTCTCAGTTTTCCCCTCGCTCTAGTTTGAAACCCCTCGCAGACGCTCGGACGGGAGGGTTGCCGTTTAGTTGACCGTTCCGTGCTGACGTGTGGGGCCGCGTCGTGTGGGGCCGCGTCGCATGAGGCTGGTAGAACGGGACCGCGTGGGACAGGACGAGACCGCGTTTGGTTATACGTGAGAGCTCGGTTTTGTCTCTCTCGGCCCAAATTGGCATTTTTCAGAGCGCCTTTTTCCCATCTCTCTCTCTGTAACAGTTCTCTCTCTTTTCACCAAATTAGTATCAAATCTAGAGAAGCTTCTATTTCTGTCTTTCTTTAATGATTGTTGCCTTTTGGCCCTCATTTTTTGCCCAATATGTTAACAAATCTAGTAGCAAATCTAGAAGCTAGTAGAGGATAAATTCACAACAGCATAATAAATCGAGAAAATATAGGATAAGCTGCATACAGCAGCCAACATAGTATATATATATATATATATATATATATATATATATATATACTACAACCGGTTGTAGATTAGTAATCTACAACTGATCCGCTCCTATATAGACACCATGTGTAGTAAAATTCCCCAAATCCCGCGCCTCCTTCTTTCCGTCTGGCGCGACGAGAGACCCAAATCCCGCCCGCCTTCTTCCCAATCGGCGTCAGCCCCGCGCTTCTCCCGCAGCCAGCAATCTCCCACCGCTGGAAACCACCGCTCCCGCCGCTGGAAACCACCGCAACCGCCTCCCTGCAATAACCGCAGCTAAGGCCTGATGCCGCGTGCCACCGCCGGGATCTGGTGCCGCACGTCGCGCCCGCGCACTGGTGCCGTCGTGCTCCCAGGTCGCTGTAGCCTCGGCTCCACCGCCTGGCGGCGCTACCGGCACGGGAGCACTTCCCCGTGGTCATTAGCTGCAGGCCGGCGTCTCTCCGGCAGCTAGCCAACGCCGATGTGCTTCCCCTGGATGCTGCATGACCAGAGTAGCGGCGCCCCGAGTGGCACGGTCAGTGAACGTCCGGGTCCTGCAACGACGAGGAGACCGGCTCCCATTTTTCCTGCTCCGGTCGCTATCCCCCGCGTACAGTCGCTCGATCTCTGACATTTTCTGCTACCGCTTCTATTCTATCCCATGCGTGCGTTGTGCTGGTGTTTTTTTTTTTTGCACAACGGGGAGGGGTCTAGAAGACCCCAGGATTATCACTTCATTAAAATCGGCAGGTACAATATTTGCAGTAAGGTCCTTGCATCTATTGCCCTAGACCACCAACTAATTGGAGAAAGGACCTTACAACTTTTCACAAACACCCCTGAATTATAGAAATCAACGCAATCGACTCCTTGGGTGTCTCCGCCGATGACCGCCGGCGTCCTCCAGGCGCTGCCGTCGAGGAACAAGAGCAAACAACTCGATGGCTCCCTTCCGGCGAAAATCCTCTGCCCACGGCCGTCGTCGTACCACCGGGGACGGACCACTTGGTGGACACGGGACGTCGAGCTCCCGCAGCAGATTCTGACACTAGTGGAAAAAGGGCCTTTGGCCTGGACCCTTTAGTCCCGGCCTCCATCTGGGCCGGGACTAAAGGCCCAGCCACGTCGCCCCAAATTCGCCAGCCGCCCGGGAGGATTTAGTCCCGGCCCGTAACAAGCCTTTAGTCCCGGTTTGAGATACAAACCGGGACTAAAGGGCTACGCGGTGTGCAGCCCGCATGTGCGCACCCTTTAGTCCCGGTTTGTGTCTCAAACCGGGACTAAAGTCCTCTGCCTATATATAACTGCAGCCCCTCTCTCCCCTCTTCCTTGCATTTTTTTGGATGAAAGAGTGTGGGTGTGTGCTAGCTCACCTTTTTGCTTGGATGCACTAGAGGTGTTTGTTGAAATGTGTGTTAGAGTGATGCCGCTTCAGTTCACCGAACACAACTACGATATGAGGTGCCCGAGCCACGCTTAAGCCTCTTCCTCTTTATTTCCACTTATTCTAAAAGGTTAGCAACTATATTTCCTCGTTTAGACCGTGCGGTGCTAATTTTTAGGATCGTGATTGTGTTTGATATACTGTTGCATGACGCAGATGAGCCATCCATGGATGTACGGTGATCGACGCACCGCCGCTTACAGAGAAGGCGTGCATTCTTTTCGAGATGCGGCCGATGCGAACAAGCATGGTGGTGGCTATATGTTTTGTCCATGTGTTGAATGTCGGAATGAGAAGGATTACACTTCCTCAAGAGTCATTCAGAGCCACCTGCTTCGGTCCGGTTTTATGTTGGGCTATAATGTTTGGACCAAGCATGGAGAAAGAGGGGTTATGATGGAAGACGACGATGAAGAAGAAGAGAACGATGATGACAACTACCGATCTATGTTCCCTGAGTATGCTGATACCGCAATGGAAGACAATGAAGAAGAAGATCAGGGTGCAGAACGGGAACCAGATGAGCCCGCTGATGATCTTGGCCGGGTCATTTCTGAAGCACGGCGAGGCTGCGACACAGAAAAGGAGAGGTTGCAGTTCGAGCAGATGTTACAGGACCACAACAAATTGTTGTACCCAACTTGTGAAGATGGCCAGAAGAAGCTGGGTAGCACACTGGAATTGCTGAAGTGGAAGGCAGAGACCGGTGTGACTGACTCGTCATTCGAAAAGTTGCTGGTACTGATGAAGAAGATGCTTCCAAGAAAGAACGAATTGCCCGCCAGCACGTACGAAGCAAAGAAGCTTGTCTGCCCTCTAGGATTAGATGTGCAGAAGATACATGCATGCCCTAATGACTGCATCCTCTACCGCGGTGAGAAGTATGAGAATATGGATAAATGCCCGGTATGCACTGCATTGCGGTATAAGATCAGAAAAGATGACCCTGGTGAGATTGAGGGCGAGCCACCCAGGAAGAGGGTTCCTGCCAAGGTGATGTGGTATGCTCCTATAATACCACGGTTGAAACGTCTGTTCAGAAATAAAGATCATGCGAAGTTGTTGCGATGGCACATGGAAGATCGTATGAAAGACGATAAGTTGAGGCACCCCGCGGATGGTCGGCAGTGGAGAAAAATCGAGAGAGAGTTTCCGAGATTTGCAGGTGACGCAAGGAACTTATGGTTTGGTCTGAGTACAGATGGCATGAATCCTTTTGGGGAGCAGAGTTGCAGTCACAGCACCTGGCCCGTTACTCTATGTATCTATAACCTTCCTCCTTGGTTGTGCATGAAGCGGAAGTTTATTATGATGCCAATGCTTATCCAAGGTCCAAAGCAACCCGGCAACAACATTGATGTGTACCTAAGGCCATTAGTTGATGAACTTTTACAGCTGTGGGCCGAACCAGGTGTACGTGTGTGGGACGAGCACAAACAAGAGGAATTTGACCTTCGAGCGTTGCTTTTCGTAACCATAAATGATTGGCCTGCTCTTAGTAACATTTCAGGACAGTCAAACAAGGGATACAATGCATGCACGCACTGTTTAGATCAGACAGAAAGTATATATCTGGAGAAATGTAGGAAGAATGTGTACCCGTACAATCGTCGTTTTCTTCCGCCCAAGCATCCCTTAAAGAAAAAAGGCAAGCATTTCAATGGCAAGGCAGAACCCCGGGGGAAGCCTGTCATCCGTACTGGTGCTGAAGTATTTGATATGGTCAAAGATTTAAAAGTAATCTTTGGAAAGGGTCCTGGCAGCCAACCTGTTCCTAACGGCCCTGATAAGCGCGTACCCATGTGGAAGAAGAAATCTATATTTTGGGAGCTACCCTATTGGGAAGTCCATGAGGTCCGCTCCGCAATCGACGTGATGCACCTGACGAAGAATCTCTGCGTGAATATTCTAGGTTTCCTAGGCTTGTATGGGAAGTCAAAAGATACACCGGAAGCACGGGAGGACCAGGAACGTCATAAAGGAAGAGATGGCATGCATCCAGGGCAGTTTCAAGGGCGTGCCAGCTACGCTCTTACTAAGGAAGAGAAGGAAATCTTCTTTGAAGTCCTTTTCAGTATCAAGGTCCCGACTGGCTTCTCGTCGAATATAAAGGGAATCGTAAATATGAAAGACAAAAAATTCCAAAACCTAAAGTCTCATGACTACCACGTGCTTATGACGCAATTGCTTCCGGTTGCATTGAGGGGAATTCTACCGGAAAATGTTCGACTGGCAATTGTGAAGGTATGTGCATTCCTGAATGCAATTTCTCAGAAGGTAATCGATCGAGAAAGTCTATCAGGGTTACAGATTGATGTGGTCCAATGTCTGGTCAGCTTTGAGTTGTTGTTCCCGCCATCCTTCTTCAATATAATGACAGACCTCCTAGTTCACCTAGTCGAAGAGATTAGAATTCTCGGTCCTGTGTTTCTACACAATATGTTCCCCTTCGAGAGGTTCATGGGAGTCTTAAAGAAATATGTTCGTAACCATGCTAGGCCAGAAGGAAGCATCTCCAAGGGCTATGGAACAGAGGAGGTCATTGAGTTTTGTGTGGACTTTCTTCCTGACCTTAAGCCGATTGGTGTTCCTGAATCTCGGTATGAGGGTAGGCTGACAGGAAAAGGCACACTAGGAAGGAAAGCAAAAGTATGTATGGACGGGCATTCTTTCTCTCAAGCACACTACACAGTTCTACACAATTCCACCGTGGTGGCTCCATATATCGTGAGACACAAGAATATTCTACGCTCCGAAAACCCGGGAAAGGCTGACTCTTGGATTAAAGGGGAACACGAGAAGACTTTCGGTAGTTGGTTGCAGACACATCTCATGAATGACGACACCGTTGGAGATCAGCTGTACTGTTTGGCCAGGCCACCATCTTCGACTATATGTACTTTCCAAGGGTACGAGATAAATGGGAATACATTTTACACGGTTGCCCAAGATAAAAAGAGCACCAACCAAAACAGTGGTGTCCGCTTTGATGCAACAGACGAGAATGGGCACTGTTTGGAAACATATTACGGGTACATAGAGGAGATATGGGAACTTGACTATGGACCTACTTTTAAGATCCCTTTGTTTCGGTGCAAATGGGTGAAGCTGACAGGAGGCGGGGTAGTTGTAGACCAAAAGTATGGCATGACAACAGTGGATCTCAACAATCTTGCGTACATGGACGAACCATTCGTCCTAGCCAACGATGTCGCTCAGGTTTTCTATGTGAAGGACATGTCTACAAAAACGAGAAAAAGAAATCAGCAAAAGAAGACGTCGTCCGATGAGCCAAAGCGCCACATAGTTCTTTCAGGGAAAAAAAACATCGTGGGAGTAGATGACAAGACAGACATGTCAGTAGATTATAATAAGTTTCATGAAATTCCGCCATTCAAAGTGAAGACTGACCCAAGCATCCTACTGAATGATGAAGATTCTCCATGGCTACGACCTAGAAGAAAACAGAAATAATAGATAGGATTGTTGGTGCAATAATGTAATAATGTATTAAATCTTTTATGTAATGCATGATGAAGATTCTTCATGGCCTCAACCCCGTTCAGTGCAAAATAGTTTTAAATTGAAAAATGGAAAAATAGTTAATACTTAGGATAGTTATAATAATGTAATTTGAAAATAGAAAATAGTTTTGAATTATTTATTCAATTTCAAACACTTTTCATTTTTATAGTTTTATCAAATTCTCAAATATGCAAAAAGAATATTAATAAACATAGTTTTTAATTGAAAATGGCAAAATAGTTAATACTTAGGATAGTTAAAATAATTAATTTTGAAAATAGAAAATATTTTGAATTATCTATTCAATTTCAAACACTTTTCATTTTTATAGTTTTGTCAAATTCTCAAATATGCAAAAAAGAATATTAATAAACATAGTTTTTAATTAAAAATGGCAAAATAGTTAATACTTAGGATAGTTAAAATAATTAAATTTGAAAATAGAAAATAGTTTTGAATTATTTATTCAATTTCAGACACTTTTCATTTTCAAAGTTTTATCAAATTCTCAAATATGCAAAAAAGAATATTAATAAACATAGTTTTTAATTAAAAATGGCAAAATAGTTAATACTTAGGATAGTTAAAATAATTAAATTTGAAAATAGAAAATAGTTTTGAATTATTTATTCAATTTCAGACACTTTTCATTTTCAAAGTTTTATCAAATTCTCAAATATGCAAACAGATAACTATTTATAAAACCAAATAAAACAAAAAACAGAAAATAGGCCTTTAGTCCCGGTCCGTGCCACAGACCGGGACTAAAGGCCCTGGCCGCTGAAATCCCCGCCCGAGGCCTTTAGTCCCGGGCGGTGGCTCAAACCGGGACTAAAGGCCCCCCTTTAGTCCCGGCCTGAGCCACCGCCCGGGACTAAAGGTCCCGGGGTATAAATTTCGCTTTCTTCCCCGCGCCGCCCCAGCACTTAGCCGTTTCGCGCGCGAGGAGAATTTGGACGCCGCCAGGCTGCCGCTCTCGCCGCCGTTCAGTGCGCCGTCGTTCACCGCGCCGCCATCCACCGCGCCCCCGCGCCGCCGCAGCCCCCGCGCCGCCGCGCCGCCTGCAGCCGCCGCGCCGCGCCTGCAGCCACCGCGCCGCCTGCAGCCACCGCGCCACCTCGCCGCCGTTCGCAGCCACCGCGCCACCAGCCGTCAGAGGCCGCAACCACCTGCAAGGTTTTTTTTCAAAAAACTTTAATTTGTTAATTAGTTAATTAGTTAATTAGTGTTAGGGTTAGGGTTAGATATAGTTAGAATTTAGTTTAGTTAGCTATATATTGTTAGGGTTAGGGTTAGATATGATATAGAATTAGTTAGAATATAATTAGTTAGAATAGAATTAGTTAGAATAGAATTAGTTAGAATTGTTATCATTTTAGTTAGATATAGAATTATTTAGAATAAAATTATTTAGAATAGAATTAGTTAGAATAGAATTAGTTAGAATAGAATTAGTTAGAATAGAATTAGTTAGAATAGAATTAGTTAGAATAGAATTAGTTAGAATTGTTATTATTTTAGTTAGATATAGAATTATTTAGAATAGAATTATTTAGATAGAATTATTTAGATACATATAGTTAGAATAGAATTATTTAGATACATATAGTTAGAATAGAATTATTTAGATACATATAGTTAGAATAGAATTATTTAGATACATATAGTTAGAATAGAATTATTTAGATAGATAGTTAGAATAGAATTATTTAGATAGTTATAGTTAGAATAGAATTATTTAGATAGTTATAGTTAGAATAGAATTATTTAGATAGTTATAGTTAGAATAGAATTATTTAGATACATATAGTTAGAATAGTATTATTTTAGAGATAGTATTATTTTAGATATAGTATTATTTAGTTAGAATTTGTTTGCAAATAGAAATAGAATTATTTAGTTAGAATTTATTTGCAAATAGAAAATGAATTATTTTGCAAATAGAAAAAGAATTATTTTGCATCATATATAGTTTGTTAGTTTATTAGTTAATCAAATGTTCGTTTTTTGCAGAACTATGGATCCACATAGCAGGAACCTCGAAGAGGAAGAACTTATCGAAGATATAATCAAAGACGCCCCCGACGTTGAACCTGCTGAATCTCCGTCGTCATATCTAAACCCCTCCGGAGATGGAATGGAGGTTGATCGACACGAAGATGAAGCCGATGGGGCCGGAGATAGCTCCAATGACGGAGAAGGTGATAGCTCCACTGATGGAGAAGCCGGTGGAGAAGCCGGTGGAGAAATAATAAAGTCCGGCGAGGTATACATATGAAGTTCGACAATCACTTGTAATATGTGAAAAATATTGGAGATAGCTCTATATTGTATACATATACATTCATTTGACGAATGTTTCTCCCTCTTAGGCCTCCACATCGAGCAAAGCTACGAAACGAGGCCCGACTAAAAAGTTGGACGCACGGACGCATTACACCTTTGAGGTGATATTGCCTACGGGCGAACCAAAGCTTCCTAAGAATGCTGCTGACACATTCAAGAAGCAATGCGGAGTTCTCGTTAGGGATCACGCCCCGATCAGCGTTCGGGAGTGAAACAAGCGCAAAGGGGCAGCCGATAGTGACTATGTCGCCGAAAGGTACAAAGATAATCTTTGGAATGATATCATGTCACATTTCAACCTGCCAGAATGTGAGAATGAAGACGCCGCAAAAAAACTGAGGGCCAAAGTCAAGCAGTGGACTCTAAAGAAGATGGCCGAACTGTTCCGTAGCTGGAAGAAGAAGCTATGGAAAGACTATCTGAAGACAAAGAAAGTGCCAGTATTCGAGGGGTATCTAGCCAAGCAGGCGAATCACTGGAAGGCATTTCAGGAGTACAAGCAGTCAGAAGATGCCAAGGCATTATCAGAAAAGAACATGAAAAATGCCGACAAGAAGAAATATCACCACACGCTGGGGCCAGGGGGCTATGAGACTGCCATCCCAAAGTGGGATAAGAAAGAGCAAGATCTGCTAGCTAAAGGCATCGTACCTGAACCCATCCGTGATGAGTGGGAAATGAGAGCAAGGAATTGGTTCCTTGCGCATGGTGGTTCGTACGACGAAGAAACAGGGGACCTCATCTGCAGTGGCGGTCTTAGGATACCCAGGGAGAATTGGAAAAAGATAGTGAAAGAAATTAAAGAGGGAAAAAGACAGTTCACTGCAGATAGAGAGAAAGATTTGCTCACACTGGTCCTCGGCAATGACGAACATGGAGGACGAACGCGAGGCTTCGGTCCTTCTTACCCGTGGTGGCTTGGGTTTGCCAGAGACCAAGACACTTACAGAAGCCGGGCGAGAGCAAAGAAGCGACAGCAGGATGAGGAGAATGACAAGTTCAACCAGTTGCTTGCCAGGCTTAACGAGCAACAGAAGCAGATTGACGAGCTTAGAGGAGTAGCGCGCCAGGAAGATCCTAGACTCGATATTATCGGCGCCCCATCTAAGCGGAAAAGCAGCGTGGCTGAATCTGAGGCCCCGCCCGACGATGCACGAAGAATGATAGAGGGCGGTCCCGGCTACCCCGTGGATGGAATCAAGGAGTCAACATCATGTGAACTCCATCAGAAATTCAAGAACATATCCATGAAGGTGGCCGTCGGACAAGCTTTACCTTCTGGCCCTGATGCACGCTGGCATGGCCGTGAGATTCCAGCTGGCTTTGCTAAAGTCGGGGTGGATGAAATCATGGTGGGGTTTCATGATATGGAGCTCGACATGGCTGGACCCGAAGATGAGAGGACACTCGGAGAAGTACTGGGTGGAGTCATCCTATGGGACAAGAACTACATCAAGCTTCCAGGCTCGGCCCCAAGGACAACACCGCCTCCGAGTCATCGCAGGTCACCTACACCTCCATCACCTCCAAGCCCTCCACATGACGACGGCCACCACAACACGAGTCCATCTCGATCACCGCCGCCGGACTTGGGTCGGCCGTCTCCGCCGCCGCCCGCTAAGGATACTAAGCGGAAGCGTGCCAGCAAGAACGCTCCGTCCATGAGTTCTAAGCGACGGAGCTCCCCAAAGCGCAAACTGTCGCCCCTCCCAAAGGTACCTCATGCTAATCTTCCTATCAGACCTTATGATCGTACCGACGAGGAAAACGCCAGGATAGCAAAGGAACATTATGAGGCGCAGATGAAAAAGAAGGAACCCGAGCCCCGCCCGGAATACACCGAGAAGCAAATAGCATATGCAAAATACTTCATGACCCTTCCATCACAGTATGACTTACACCATAAGCCTGACGACTATACACGCACATTGCAGAAGGAAGGGCAAAAGAGCAAGTCACGTGCAAGTGCAAGTGCAAGTGGGAGCAAATCAAGTTCAACTACAAGCAAAATAAGATCAGACGTTCCTCAGCTTGGACAACAGGCCAAACAGTCGATCCCACCCCTCAGGGTGTTACCCGAGAATGTTCCCTCTCTGGTGCAGGGGCAAGATTTGGGATTAGCAAAGAAGTGGGCGGATGAATGGGGTATCCCGGTTGAAGTCATTCTGGCTTCCCAAGACGACGTGGTACCCAAGGCTGTGGTAGCCCCTAAGCCACAGTTTGTCATGGGAGCGCCTTTGGTCAGCAAAGATAAGTTTGATGATCTCCCAACAAATATGCGTTACTTGCATACATGGTACTTAAGTGAATCAAAGAAAGGGAGAACGATGATCGTGGCGCTTGTCCCACGGGAGTACTACGGCCGTCCCGAAGACATCCATATCGACTTTGATGAACTCTTCCAGATGTACAATGCCGACGCCCTCGACAAATCGCTTATGAGTTGCTATTGTCTGTAAGTTTTTCAATTCGTTGTCTACATATAACTTGTTCAATTATTTCAATTCATTGTCTACATATAACTTGTTCAGTTATTTCAATTCATTTTCTACATATAACTTGTTCCGTTCTGACTTGTACTCTATTATGCAGAATGAAGATTCTGGAATGTAAAAGTAGGAACATCCTAAATATTGGGTTTATTGACCCAGATAAAATACATATAAAGACGCTAACTGATAACCCCAAGGAGACGGAGGAAAACCTTCTAAGGTTTCTAACAGATCAAAATTACTGTGACCACATACTGTTTCCATACAACTTCAAGTGAGGGTCTTACTCTGTTGTGTCCATTCACTTATGAGTGTAATTGATAAGTTACTGACACATATATATATACATGTGCAGCTACCACTGGATTCTGTTGGACATTCAAATTGATAAGGGAAGAGTTGATGCCTTCGACCCATTATCGAGACCCTTGGAACAGTTCCAAAGCCTGCAGGACATGCTCCAAGGGTAATTTCAATCATTCTTGCGCTCTATCGGTCTCTTTCGATGATTTTCTGATATATCAATTAATGAAAAACTTAGCAAATCATTTTCCTTGTCGGGCAGGGTTTGGAAGCGGTTCAAGTGCGTGACTCCCGGTATCCGGCATGAGAAGCTGACCTTTAGAGCGGCTCAGGTAAGTAGTAGTATGATATACTTCTATTTTCAATACTTTTGTAATGCTAGATTATTATTTTGATTATATATATTCTATTCTCGTAAAGTGCGACCAGCAGCCACGGGGGACGCATCTATGTGGATACTATGTTTGCGAGACCATTCGCACGTTTACCTCTGAGCACAAGGATTACAGATACGATGTAAGCAATAAACATTCACACCTCTATTTTTACTCGTCATTCTTTGTTATCATGATTGATATTCATATTCATCTCCTCTTCTTATATAGTACACGGCCATGCGGGAGAAGTACCTACCAGAGCAACGCGCGATTGCTGTTGCAGAGGAGCTGGCGACCTTTCTGAGAATAGAAGCTATAGACGACAAAGGACGATTTAGTGTAGTTAGGGGCCATTACTGATGTTGGTCCATGTAATCGAATAGACGGGCTCTAGTCCCGATAATTCTGATCTCCATATAATTGTATATATATGCTCGCTTGTAAGATAAGTTAATCTTATATATATGCATAAACTAATTCCCGAACACGCACCAAACGAGGCATCACGTTAATCCCCCGAACACCTAAAACCCTAGAACCCCTAAACCCTAAAAACCCTAAAGTAAAAAAGCAAAATCTATAGATGCCTTTAGTCCCGGTCTGTGTTACAAACCGGGACTAAAGGGTCCTGGCCCTGATTCGCTCCGAGATGCCCACGTGGACACCCTTCAGTCCCGGCTGGTAAGCGGGCCGGGACTAAAGGTTCAGCCTTTAGTCCCGCGGCTGGGGTCCCGGTTTGCAAACCGGGACTAAAGCCCCTTACGGGCCGGGACTAGAGGCCCCGTCCCCACTAGTGTGAGGGCCTCCACAATGGAGGTTGAACATGCGCCGCCCTGACGGCACCAGATCGTTGAGGCGATGATTCCTCAAACGTGGATGAGCTCAGATTTCTGAAGATCTCCCCTAACTCCTCCAGTACCGCAAGCTGTCGCCGGAACCCCGCTCCCTTCCACACCACCGCGGCTAGGAAAAAGAAGAGGAAGTAGCAGGGAGTAGCAGCCATACCAGAGAAGCACCACGAGCCACTTATTGAAGAAGGATCCACCAGATTCGCCGGAGCCGCCCAGCCACCACCTCAGTGGCCCGACGAGAAGCTTCACCAGTGGACGCCTGGTACTGCGGCGGAGCACCGAGGCGTGAATCCTCCAGGAGACGGGAAGAGCGGCCTTATTGGAGATGCCGGTCTCCAATCCCCTCCCATGCCACACCTCTTGCCACCAAAGGAGGACAGCGAGGAGGAAGAAGACGCAGTCGCGCCTGGCTCGGCCGGAGGAGCTCAGCGACCGACTCCATGTCGCCACAGGGGCAATCTCAAAGCAAGCGCTACCACTACACCTAAATCTACTGCTAAACAGAGAGATCCGGCATCCAAGCACAGCTCTGCGACGACCAGCGCAAGCGCCGTCGGCGAGAGTGGCCGGATCCGGCCCAGCAGAGCCGACTCTCAACGGGGCGACGAGGGAACTCTCGAGAGAGGAGGGGAAAGTTTCGGGTGCTTCTCTCTCTCGTTTGGAGTGGGTTGAGGGACTGGAGGAAATCTGGAACGGAGCGCTAGATGTGCTGGTGTTTTCGTGTTGCTCTCCTTCCCACACACGTGCTACTACTAGTGGCTTTGCTGCTGCTGCTGCTCTCTCTCTCCTGGCGTGCATGCACGATGTGGTGTTGCTGCTCCACTCTCTCATGCTTTCTCTCTCCGATGGGTTTAATATTCCTGTGATGCTCAGTTTGATACAGGCAGCCTAAACAAAACACAGAAAAAAATTAAGTTTAATTACTGTATTTGGTGCTCTCTACATATTTGATGATATGTCTACAAGAACTGAACAGATATTTCTTTGTATGGCGCGATGAATAAAGATACAAAAATATCGAATGGCTACATACTTGGAGAAGATGAGCAGATGCTGCCATAATGAAAAAAAGATTGGAGACGATAATGTAAACTGAGTGGTGGAAAGTAGTGGAATGTAACATCTTTTTTACAATCCCTCTTCCTTAATGGGGCACGGCAATATAACTTTTACAAATACAACAATACGGTTTCTTACCGATCACAAGTACAACCGTTCGACCATAAAAAATTGCTTTTCATATTCATTAAAAAAGTAGAAAAATATTAAGGAAGTTCAGCTACGCTTATAAGGAAAGTACAAGCATAGCTAACGAGGCAGTTCATAGACGCGACTCCAAGCAGTTCAAGTGAAATCATGAAGGAAGTGCGTAGGCAGTTCATGTTAGCTTACGTAGAAGTTTAAGAAGTGCATAAGCAGTTTAGGGTGCACTTACGCGGTGGTTTAGTAGGTGCGCAGATATTTAAGTTACACTTATGAGGCAAGTATGCAAGTAGTTTAGATGCGCTTACATGGCAGTTTAAGTAGTGCACGGACAGTTCGGGTGCGCTTACGTGGCAGTTCAGGAAATGCACAGGCAAATCATGTATGTTTATCAGCGGAGTGTGCGGGCAGTTCAGGTGTGCTTACATGGCAGTTCAGGAACACGACTCCGATAAGTTTAGATGCACTAAATGCAATAGTTCATCTCAAAACCGGTTGTAGATTAAGATTTTAATTAAAGGCCGAAAGACTTATCCGCTCTTTCCAACCAAATCCCATCCCCGCCTTCTTCCCGAGCTAGCCAGGCTGCCACCGCTGCTACTCGTGTGATGATGACGCCAGAAAAGAGCTGGTGGCGTGTAGTTGACGTGGGAGCAGTAAGTCCTTGTGCGTGGTGATGACCAGCCCGTTGGGAACCCCAAGAGGAAGGTATGATGAGTGTAGCGGCAAGTTTTCCCTCAGTTAAGAAACCAAGGTATATTGAACAGGAGAAGGGAGACGATGACGACTGAAGGTGTTTGTGGAACCTGCACACACACAAACAAATACTTTGTCCCCAACTTGCGATGAGGTTGTCAATCTCACCAGTTTGCTTGAAACAAAGGTTATGAGTGTATCAAGTGGAAAACAGTAGAGTATGCGAGTAAAGTAAACAGTGCGGGAAAAGTAAACAGGTGATAGCAATATGATTAAAATAGGACCGGGGTCCACAGTTCACTAGTGGTGTCTCTCCATAGATAAAATAACATGCTGGGTAAACAAATTACAGTTGGGCAATTGATAGAATAAAGATAACGTGATATGTCAAGAAGATCACTATGAGATTTACTCTGGGCATTACAACAAAATACATAGACCGCCATCCAACTGCATCTATGACTAATAATCCACCCCCGGGGATATCATCCGAACACCCTAGAAGTATTAAGTTGCGAACAACAGATAATTGTATTAAGCAAAGTGTATAATGTAAACAAAGCATATGCCCTTGAGCATATGAATGTTGTTTTCTCCCTAGTAGCAACAGCACATCTACCACCTTAGAGGTTTCTGTCACCCCCCAAGGTGAAATAGAGACATGAACCCACTATCGAGCATAAATACCCCCTCTTGGAGTCACTAGCAACTACTCGGCCAAGATAGCTACTAACAACGGAGAGCATGCAAGATCATAAACAACATAGAGATAACAAAAGATATAATTCAGTACAGCAACTTAATCATAAACACCAATATTCATCGGATCCCAACAAACCAACATCATAGAATTACATAACGGTGATCTCAATCATGTAGGGCAGCTCATGAGATCTAAACATGAAGCACATGGTGGAGAAGACAACCATCTAGCTACTGCTATGGACCCATAGTCCAAGGTAGACTACTCACTCATCGCTCCGGAGGCAAGCATGGCGATGAAGAAGACCTCCGGTGGCGATTCCCCTCTCCGGCAGGGTGCCGGGAAGAGCTTCTGGACCCTCCCGATCTTCGGGTCGACGGCGGCGGCGGATCGCGATGTATTCTGGAAAACTGATCGGGCCCTTAGGTTTTTCTCGTCGGGGGGTACTTATAGGCGAAGGGGCGATGTCAGAGGTGGAGCCAGGGGCTCTCACATAGGGGTGGCGCGGCCAGGGGCCAGGCCACGCCGCCCCCTTGTGTGGGGCCCTGGTGGCCCCCCTCCGACACTTCTTCGGATGTCTGGAAGCTTCCGGGTAAAATATGACTTCAGGAACTTGTTTCGTCCAATTCCGAGAATATTTCCTGTGTATCACTTCTGAAACACAAAAACAGCAGAAAACAGGAAACTGGCACTGTGGCACTTCGTTAATAGGTTAGTTCCGGAAAATGTATAAAAATGCCACTAAGTGTAACGAAACAATAGGCAAATGGTGTAAAAACAAGCATGGAGCATCAAAAATTATAGATACGTTTGAGACGTATCAAGCATCCCCAAGCTTAACTCCTGCTCGTCCTCGAGTAGGTAAGTGATAACAAAAGAATAATTTTTGAGGTGACATGCACCTACACAATCTTGATCATATATGTAAGCATTGGTGAGCTGGGATCAATAGAACTTAAAACATGGGCATGAAGATATAATCATGACAATAATAACTTAGCAACCATGTTGTAAACATGTAAATGAACACAAACAAAAGATCATGATAATGAAACAATGAAAGTCAAACGTGTGTTCAAATCATAAGGAAAAACATACAAATGGTTTTCAGCTTGTCCTTCAAAGAGAGCAAAACATAAATGCATAGGACACCTCAAAGTTTAAGAGGGCGACTAGATACAAATAATTTAAGAACAAGTGAAACCAACAATATGAGTCAATCAATGAACTTTGGGACAATGCATATCACACTAAGAATGACAACTATGCTCTCTTAATGGTGCATAAAGAAAGAAAGTGGTGACTCAACATAAAAGTAAAAGAAAGGCCCTTCGCAGAGGGAAGCAGTGATTGCAAGTTTTATAACCTTCAAAAATTATGGTACTTACCGGCTTTGAGCTCTCATTGCCCCCATCATAAGCATCTTGAATGGTTAAAGTTAATGCGAGAACAATTATGATGCATATGCTTGACAAATCATAAGTTGAAAACCTTGTGTCCCGTGAATACGAGTACCCAAACCATGCTACTTTACTTAGAGTCCCAAGCAAGGCTCTTGTCATTGTAAGTATATGCATATCATTGAGAACCGCCAATGGGGTACCTCCGTGCCCGATGACATGGAACAAGCCCACACCAAAATGACAGGACAAGCAGACAATGAACACCTCGACATCTCTTTTATTTGCTATATTGTTTAGCTTTTTATTGTGAGATGCGTCATCGAATGTTCACCATGGGTATGCTGCAAATTTCCACCATGAATTATGCATGGCTTAGATTGGCGGCCCGGCGTTTCCCTAACACATATACAAACTCCATGATCCCCACAAGATTCCCAATTCATTTCACACAGCGGGCATCCATAAACAAAAGATCACGATATCAACTCAAAAAGAAGTGCAATGTTGAAAGCTTGCCCCATGACAGCATGGCTGGGCTAGAATCCAACTTACAACTTGCAAGCATAACAACTCAACATAAAAGACCACAATGTCAAATTTTTAAGAACATGAAAAAGTAAAGTGTGCCTTCCGGTTCGTGAGAGCTTTACTGACCGAATTTCACATAACACTGGTAAGAGTTTAATTTGAAGAGAAAATAAAAGCAAGTCAAATTTACTTGGAATAGCAAATTGCTAGTAGGTATGTATGGTGGACACTTTGGAAAACTTTGGCTTTTAGGAGTTGGATGCACGAGTAGAGCTCATACTCAGTACAAGGCGAGGGCTAGCAAAAGACTGGGAGCGACCAACTAAGAGAGCAATAATGGCCATAATCTTGCAAAGCGACAAAGCGGCATTAAAAGAAGCATACGATGGCATCAAAAGTCAAAAACTAAATGATCATGAAGGCTAATGGCGACTTTGTAAGAGTCTAACATGTGTGAGTATGCGCCAAGTCAACCCAAATAAAGCATCAAGGAGAAAACCAAAATAATGCTTCCATACAATAAAAACAACGCATGATTTTTCAAAGGCTCATTAAGCAATCTCAGTTATTTGAGACAAGTCATGCTACAGCAAAACCACTAAGCATACTATCAAAAAGACATCAAGCATGACATGAAAAAGCCTAAGCCGCAGTCTACACAATCTCCTTCTTGTACCACTATTTTGCACAAAGCTTTTTCTCCTTTCCAACACCATTTGAAATTTTTAAAGACACCTCTTTTGATGAAAACCATTGAAGATCAGAGGCAAAAATACACCTTGATGAAAAGATATGACAAGATCTGAACGCAAATCAAGGCGAAAACGAAAACCAAAAGCAGTAGCAGAAAAAGTAGAACACTCAATTTTTAATAAGAGTGAAAACTAGAGCGTTCTTTGCAAATGAAAACGAGTACATCTCCTCCAAAGGAAATTTGTTGGGGTCCAACCATTTATTGCAGCAAACAAACAAACTAAACAAACTAAGAAAACTAAAACAACTGACGCTCCAAGAAAAACACATAGTGCATGAAGCAATAAAAATATAGTGTTTTGAAAGGTGACCTGATTTTTGCCGATGAAGAAGGAGTGCCTCGGGGGCATCCCCAAGCTTTGACGCTTGTACTTCTTGGATATTTCTTGGGGTGATGCGTGGACATCCCCAAGCTTGAGCTTTTGTCCATTCTTCAACTCATCTCATCATTCTCCAATCCCTACACTTGAAACTTCCTTCATACAAAACTAAACACAATTCTATTAGCAACATTAGTGCAAGCATAAAATATATTCAACCTCTTTTAGCTTCAGGTTTCAACCCAAAACCACCACATATAAAGTATATACTACTGTAGCAACTTCCACAAGAGTTCCATGATCAAAAAGAACTCAAAAGAAAGCGATAAAGTGGCAAAAATAAATATTGGCAGAAATCTGTCAAAACTGGACAGCTGACAAAGGACGAATTTTTGAGGGATTTTCCGTTGCTCAAATCAAAAAGTATTCATCTAAGAAAAGTTTGGATATAACCTGGGGCATATGCACAAGAAATCGCAGGTCCAAAAGATAAACAGAGAATTTTCACGAATTTTTACGGTGCAGCACCGAAAACAGTTTCAGGACAGCAACATCCCCAAATCTTTACCTCACTCAAATTAGAGGCTTCTCTTGGCACAAAAACGAAATAAACAAGATAAGGAGCGGTCATTACAGTAGTAATGACTTCCAAGACTCAAATAAAAGAAAAAGTACTGAAAAGAAAACAATGGGTTATCTCCCAAGAGTGCTTTTCTTTAACGCCTTTGAGCTAGGCGCAGAAAATTGCGAATCAAGTAATATCAAGAGATGAAGCATCAAGCTCATAATTTGCTCTAAGAATAGAGTCAAAAAGTAATTTCTTTATTTTCCTAGGGAAGTGTTCCATACCTTTCTTTAGCGGGCATTGATACTTGATAGTGCCTTCCCTCATATCAATGATAGCACCTACAGTTCGAAGAAATGGTCTTCCCAAAATAATAGGACATGAAGCATGGCATTCAACGTCCATAACAAGAAAATCAACGGGAACAAGGTTATTGTTAACCACAATAAGAACATCATTAATCCTTCCCAAAGGTTTCTTCTTAGCAACATCAGCAATAGGAACATCAAAATAACACTTTTCAAGCGGTGGTAAATCAAGCATGTCATAAATCTTTCTAGGCATGATGGAAATACTAGCACCTAGATCACATAAAGCATGGCAATCATAACCATTAACATGCATATCGATGATGGGTTCCCAACCATCTTCTAACTTCTTGGGAACAGAGGCTTTTTGCTTCAACTTTTCATCCCTAATTTTTATGAGAGCATTGGTAATATGCTTAGTAAAAGCAATATTTAGAGAACTAGCGTTGGGAGTCAAAGCAAGCTTTTGCAAGAACAAAATTACTTCAGATATATTGCAGCCATCAATATCAAAATCATTAAAAGAAATAGAGCTATCATCTCCCACACTCCGAAAAATTTCAGCACTCTTTTGAGAAAAAGTTTTGGCAGTTTTAAGCTTTTTAACACAAGGAGTGGGAGTTTTCTCTACACCAATCAAAGTGAGAGGATTACTATCAGTAGGAGCAACATCATTAGAGGTAGTACTAGTACATACCTTCATCTCTCTAGCCATCTCATCTTCTCTTTCCCACCTGGCATGCAATTCCGCTAACAATCTAATATTTTCATCAATTCCAACTTGGGTAGCATTAGCGGCAGCAGCAACATTGCTCACATTCACATCACTAGGAAACACTTTTAATTTCAGAAGTTCAACATCATGAGCAAGGCTATCAACTTTAGAAGCAAGAATATCAATTTTGCCTAACTTTTCCTCAACAGACTTGTTAAAAGCAGTTTGTTTACCGATAAAGTCCTTGAGCATTACCTCAAGCTCGGAGGGCGCGGCCCTAGTGTTGTTGTAGGAATTACCATAAGAGTTACCATAACCATTACCATTGGTAGAAGGATACGGCCTATAATTGTTACTAGCAAAATTGTTCCTATAATCATTGTTATTAAAATTGTTATTTCTAATGAAATTCACATCAACTTGCTCTTCTTGAGCAACCAGAGAGGCCAAAGGAACATTATTAGGATCAACATGAGTCCTATCATTAGCAAGCATAGCCATAATGGTATCAATCTTATCATTCAAGGAAGAGGTTTCCTCAACAGAATTTACCTTCTTACCTTGTGGAGCTCTCTCGGTGTGCCATTCAGAATAATTTACCATCATGTTGTCGAGTAGCTTTGATGCGGTGCCCAAGGTGAGGGACATAAAAGTGCCTCCAGCAGCTGAATCAAGTAGGTTCCTTGAAGAAAAATTCAGTCCTGCATAAAAAGTTTGGATAATCATCCAAGTAGTCAGTCCATGAGTGGGGCAATTCTTTACCATAGATTTCATTCTTTCCCAAGCTTGAGCAACATGTTCATTATCAAACTGAGCAAACTTCATAATATTGCTACGCAAAGCTATAATCTTAGCAGGAGGATAATATCTACCAATAAAAGCATCCTTACACTTAGCCCATGAATCAATACTATTCTTAGTCAAAGACAGCAACCAATCTTTAGCTTTTCCTCTCAAAGAAAAGGAAACAACTTGAGCTTAATAATATCACTATCAACATCCTTATATTTCTGCATCTCACATAGCTCAACAAAATTGTTGAGATGAGCTGCAGCATCTTCAGTACTAGCACCAGAAAATTGCTCTTTCATAACAAGGTTCAATAAAGCTGGCTTGATCTCATAAAAGGTGGTAGCAGGAACAGGTGGTGCAATAGGAGTGCAGATAAAATCACTATTGTTCGTGCTAGCAAAGTCACACAACTTGGTGTTTTCAGGAGTACCCATTTCAGCAAAACGAAAGTAAACAAGTAAAAACAACTACCAAGGATTCTAATTTTTTTGGGTTTTTGATATAAAGCAATGCAGGTAAAATAAAATAAAGTAATGCAAAACAAATAACAAAGCAAAGAATGTGTGTGCGAAGAACTCCCCTCGCAGAAGTCTTCTCTCTTCCCCGGCAACGGCGCCAGAAAAAGTGCTGCTACTCGTGTGATGATGACGCCAGAAAAGAGCTGGTGGCGTGTAGTTGACGTGGGAGCAGTAAGTCCTTGTGCGTGGTGATGACCAGCCCGTTGGGAACCCCAAGAGGAAGGTATGATGAGTGTAGCGGCAAGTTTTCCCTCAGTTAAGAAACCAAGGTATATCGAATAGGAGAAGGGAGACGATGACGACTGAAGGTGTTTGTGGAACCTGCACACACACAAACAAATACTTTGTCCCCAACTTGCGATGAGGTTGTCAATCTCACCGGTTTGCTTGAAACAAAGGTTATGAGTGTATCGAGTGGAAAATAGTAGAGTATGCGAGTAAAGTAAACAGTGCGGGAAAAGTAAATAGGTGATAGCAATATGATTAAAATAGGACCGGGGTCCACAGTTCACTAGTGGTGTCTCTCCATAGATAAAATAACATGCTGGGTAAACAAATTACAGTTGGGCAATTGATAGAATAAAGATAACGTGATATGTCAAGAAGATCACTATGAGATTTACTCTGGGCATTACAACAAAATACATAGACCGCCATCCAACTGCATCTATGACTAATAATCCACCCCCGGGGATATCATCCGAACACCCTAGAAGTATTGAGTTGCGAACAACAGATAATTGCATTAAGCAAAGTGTGTAATGTAAACAAAGCATATGCCCTTGAGCATATGAATGTTGTTTTCTCCCTAGTAGCAACAGCACATCTACCACCTTAGAGGTTTCTGTCACTCCCCCAGGTGAAATAGAGACATGAACCCACTATCGAGCATAAATACCCCCTCTTGGAGTCACTAGCAACTACTCGGCCAAGATAGCTACTAACAATGGAGAGCATGCAAGATCATAAACAACATAGAGATAACAAAAGATATAATTCAGTACAGCAACTTAATCATAAACACCAATATTCATCGGATCCCAACAAACCAACATCATAGAATTACATAACGGAGATCTCAATCATGTAGGGCAGCTCATGAGATCTAAACATGAAGCACATGGTGGAGAAGATAACCATCTAGCTACTGCTATGGACCCATAGTCTAAGGTAGACTACTCACTCATCGCTCCGGAGGCAAGCATGGCGATGAAGAAGACCTCCGGTGGTGATTCCCCTCTCCGGCAGGGTGCCGGGAAGAGCTTCTGGACCCTCCCGATCTTCGGGTCGACGGCGGCGGCGGATCGCGATGTATTCTAGAAAACTGATCGGGCCCTTAGATTTTTCTCGTCGGGGGGTACTTATAGGCGAAGGGGCGATGTCAGAGGTGGAGCCAGGGGCTCTCACACAGGGGTGGCGCGGCCAGGGGCCAGGCCGCGCCGCCCCCTTGTGTGGGGCCCTGGTGGCCCCCCTCCGACACTTCTTCGGATGTCTGGAAGCTTCCGGGTAAAATATGACTTCAGGAACTTGTTTCGTCCAATTCCGAGAATATTTCCTGTGTATCACTTCTGAAACACAAAAATAGCAGAAAACAGGAAACTGGCACTGTGGCACTTCGTTAATAGGTTAGTTCCGGAAAATGTATAAAAATGCCACTAAGTGTAACGAAACAATATGCAAATGGTGTAAAAACAAGCATGGAGCATCAAAAATTATAGATACGTTTGGGACGTATCAACCGCCAGCCGCGTGCTCGCCGCGCTGCCGCCAGACACGTCCTCGCTGCGCCGCCGCTAGCCACGTCCTTGCTTCGCTGCCGCCAGCCACGTCCTTGCTGCGCCATCGCTGGCCATGAACTTGCTACGCTCCCGCCGATAGGAGGCCGAGTTCTTCCTGCTCCCCGCGCTGCCGCCAGGAGGCCACGTTCATTCACTCGCTGCCGCCAGCCGCCGGGAAGCACGCGCGTCACCGTCGAAAACAACGCGCGCCACCGACAGGAACCATGTGCGCCGCCACTTGGAACCCCGCACCGCCGCCGGGAACCATCCGCGTCGCCCAAAAGGTACTCTACATGCCGCCTGCAATCTCCCGCGTGGCGCCGTCTCTCCGCCGCCGCAACTGGCCCCGACGCAGCACTGTCCATGGAGCAGGCCTAGCCTTGCGTCACGCGGGTGTGCTCCTGGCCTCCCGCCAGCTCGCGAGTGGACTGGCCGCCCACGATTGCTCCTGTACAGCACTTGATTAAACTGCCTAGCTCGATTCCTCGTCAAGGCCGTGGTGCTCCAATAGCAGGTGAAGAAGACTAGAGTCGTAATGCTATTTGCGTAGAGATGTGGTTCACAGCCTTTGGACAGAGAGTGTTGTTTATTTTACAAAGTAGAAGCAGTTCAGAAATACACAGTTTAGTTTGATTTCTTTTGAAGTTCGGTTGAAGCTCTCTATGTCTGGTGTTGTTTTGACAAAAGTTCACTGAAGTGAATACAAGTTCCCTTATTCCATTGCAGAGAAATCCTATTTAATTAAATTCGTATTTAATCCCACATGAGCTGAAAAATGTTATTTAAATCGTATTTAATTTTTACCACAACGGGCAGTTCAAGAGCGAGTGTGGTATAAGTTCAGACGCACCAAATGCGGCAGTTTAGCTTAAACATGATACAATATTTATTTAGATCAGAATTATTTTTACCACTACGGCAGTTCAGGAGCGTGAATGGGGAAAGTTCAGGCGCACAAAACACGGCAGTTCACCTCGAACATGCTAGAATTTTTATTTAAATCATATTTAATTTTTACCACTATGGATAGTTCAAGAGCGTGAATGGGGTAAGTTCAGGCATACCAAACGCGGCAGTTCAGGAGTGCGAGTCGGGGAAGTTCAGGCACACCAAACGCGGCAGTTCACCTTGAGCATGCTACAATTTTTATTTAAATTGGAATCATTTTTTATCACTACGAGAAGTTCAAGAGTGCTAACCAAAGTAGTTCAAGTGCGCTACTCAAGGCAGTTCAGGTGGGCTTACGAATGAAGTGCAGGTGGTGGCTAGAGGTAGTTCAGGTGTACTAATAAGGCATTTTAGAAAACTCGACCGCGATACGCGACTCAAAGCAGTTCAGGTGCACTAGCGCGGGAAGTTCAGAAACACTACTGTGGGAAGTTCAGGCGCACTAACGATGGAAGTATAGATGGGCGCAACTTCAGGAAGTTCAAGTGCACTAACGAGGCAGTTCAGAAAACTCGACCGCGGTACATGACTCCAAGCAGTTCAGTTTCACTAGCTTGAAAAGTTCAGGATCGTAACTCCGGGAAGTTCAGGCGCACAAACGAGTGAAGTATAGGCTAGCGAAACTTGAAGAAGTTCAGGCGCACCAACGATGCAGTTTAGTAACTTGACTCGGCAGTTCAAATGCACTAACGTGGCAGTTCAGAGAACATGACCTATAGGCATGACTCAGGGCAGTTCCGGCGCATTGGCAAGACAGTTTAGGAACACAACTCTAAGAAGTTCGAATGCACTAAACGCATCAATTCACCTTGAACACGCTAGAACTTTCACTTTTGCCAGATTTCTTTTTTAGCAAAGTGGAAATTTATGTTTATACTAAGCAAAAGTTTACTTTGAACAAGAGGAAAGTTCGATTGTAAGAAATTAAAAAGTTAAATTTTGTCAAAGTTCAATTTAATCCTAATAGAAGTTCAGTTACACATGCCGAGCAGTTCAACCGCATGTGAGAAGCAGTTTAAGTGCTATGTTTTTTTCCGAGCGGAAATCCTACCCATTAAAATCGTTTCTTTATATCTTGGTTGTGCAAGTAAATCACATAAATACTTAATATATAATGATATGAGTCTACTTTCATTGGTACATGGTGTCATGCCCCCACTCAACCACCATAGCCATACCAAATTCAAATCGCTCGCATATGGGTGTCGTTCCTATTGTTTACTATTATTGAAAATGATTCCTAAGCCGTGCATAATTTGAAAACATCACCTTGAATTTTTTTTTGTGCAATTTGAATATCTTTCAAACGGTATATCATTTACTTCATTCCGATTTGTCATTTAGAAATAATTGCAAAAACAGTGCATGCAAAATTGAGTAATCTAGAAATCTGAATCACCTACATTCAAAACTGCTCTTAAATGGTAAGATATACGCAAAAATGACCAATATGAAAATGTTGTGCTTAATCTACAGCTTTCTAATGCCATATCATTTGCATCAATCGGATAAACGGTTTGAAAATGCCAAGCAAAATAGTGTCCAGAAATGGAAAATCCGCGAAATAGTTGTTTGCCATATTTAAAATTACTTTTAAATCATCCATAATTTCAAAAAATACTTAAAATGAATAAGTTTCACAATTTCCTTACGAATCCAACGGTATATCATATGCATCATTCCGATGAACGGTGTGAAAACCGCGACAAAAATACTCTCCGAAAATACAAATAGACGCAAAAATCTGATTATTAATTTTTGAAGTAACTTTAAAAATGTACATAACTTCAGAAAACTTCCAAAACAAACAAGTTTTGAAATTTGATAAGCTTTCCAACGGTATATTATTCGCGTAAATCTGATGAACAATTCAAAAATTTGACAAGTTTCAGATGAACTAACACGACAGTTTAGAAACATCACTCGCGGGCACAACTCTAGGCAGTTCAGGTGTATTAACGAGGCAGTTCAGGAACACAACTTACAAAAGTTCAGGTGTACTAAACACGCCACTTCACCTGAAACACGCTAGAATTTTTAGTTTTTTGTCGATTTTATTATCATGGAGGAAAAATAACTTTATACTGAGTGGAAGTTCACCTTGAATAAGGCGGAAGTTCAGTTGCGACAAATTAAAAATGTACTTCTTGACGGATTTCAGTTTGAGCAACACAGCCGTTCAGTAGCACCATTTTTACCGAGCGGAAATTCCACGCATCAAAATCATTTCTAGAAGTGTCGGTTGCCCAAGTAAACCATCGATATGCTTGTTATGCAATGCTATGAGTCTAATTGTACTCATATATGACGTCATGCCCCGCCAAAACCAACATAACTATATGAAAATTCAAATCATTCGCGTACCACCGTTGTATTCAATTTTTACTATTTCTAAAAATATTTCCCAAACCAAATAAAATTTGAAAACATACCCTTCACAAAGGATTTGCACAATTTAAATATCTTTCTAATGGTATATAATTTACTTCATTCCGATAAGTCATTTAGGAATAATTTAAAAAATGCTATGTTCTAAATGAGAAGTTCGGAAATCCAAATTTTGTATATTCAAATCTGCTCTTAAACCGTAACTTTTTAGAAAAATTAATAAATACGAGAAAGTTGCGCCTAATCCACAGCTTTCCAATGATATATCATGTGCATAAATCGGATAAACGCTTGGAAAATGAAGAGCAAAATACTGCTCGATATGAAAAAATCCGCGAAACAAATATTTCATATATTTAAAATTACTTTTAAACTGTTCCGAATTTCAAAAAACACTTACGGTCAATAAGTTGCGCAATTTTCTTGCGAATCCAACGGTATATTGTATGCGTTATTGCAATAAACGATGTGAAAACCGTGGCCAAATTACTGTCCGCCCATACAAAATGACGCGAAAATCTGATTATTCTTTTTTAAAATAACCTGAAAAATATTTAAAATTTCAAAAAACTGTTAAAACATAAAAGTTTCGGAATTTGATGAGCTTTTTAACGGTATATCATTTGCTCAAATCTGATGAACAGTTAACAAACTATAATCAAAACATTGTAGTCTCATGTATTATAGCGAGAAGTTCAACAATGTTTATCTAGACAAATAGCGAGAAGTTCAACAGTGTTTACCATAGAAGTTCAAAACTGGTTGTAGATCCTTAATCTACAACCGGTTGTAGAATAAGCTTGGAGGCTGCGCAGGTGAATCCTAAGTGCTTTGTGTTTGGCCATGAACGCATGCACGTTCACGGTCGTTCCAACTCTAGCGCCGCCAGGGGCACTGCCAAGGGATTCGGCATGGTTCACCAAGCAGTTGAAGTCGGTGGCGCGGAGCCTCCTGTTGTAGAAGGGGCACCTGTAAACGCCTTGAGCAAAGTGGCGATCGTAATGGCTGGACTGCAGCCTCCTGAGGACGTGACGAGTCTTGGTGTGGAAGGACTCATCGTCGCTGTCGACGTCGCTGCTCTGCACCTGTCACGTAGCACCAAAGATCGAAAAACACGAAGTCAATTACAGTGATGATGGAACAGAGAGTGAACAAAAGATCATGCACAACAAATTTGTACACACCAATTGTTCACAGACCAAACCCTGAATCAATTTGTGCCCAAATATTCATCATCATCGGTACAAATTAATCGGATGGGATTGATTACTCACATAAGTTAACCGAATCTTAAACAAAAGCAAATCACAAACACTAATAACGCTAGATCTATCATAATAACGCTAGATCTATCATAAAAGGATTAAACTAGGAACAGACTAACCCTAATAACGCTAGATCTATCATAAAAGGATTGAACTAGGAACAGACGAACCCTAATAACGCTAGATCTAACACAAAAGGATTGAAATGGCATAAGAACAAGGGAACAAAGGGTTAGCTCCGGGTAGTCGTCGACGATGCTGATGTCGTAGGGGTCGCCGGCGCGACGTACGGCACTGGTTCGTACGGGTCTTCGTACAGGTCCCATGAAGGAAATATGCCCTAGAGGCAATAATAATATTGTTATTATCATATTTCTTGTTCATGATAATGTTTATACTCCATGCTATAATTGTATTAAGCGAAAACATTAATACTTGTGTGGTTTATGAACAACACCGTGTCCCTAGTACGCCTCTACTAGACTAGCTCATTGATTAATGATGGTTAAGGTTTCCTAACCATAGACATGAGTTGTCGATTAATAATGAGGTCATGTCATTAGGAGAATGATGTGATGGACAGACCCAAATAAAGCAGAGCAATTAGATCGTGTCATCGTGTTCATCTTTGCGAAGCTTTTTCCTATGTCAAGTATTGTATTCCTTAGACCATGAGATAATACAACTCCCTGGTATAGGAAGAAAGCTTTGAGGTCATCAAACGTCATCCTATGTGAGGGTGATCATAAAGGTGTCTCTTAGGTGATCTGAAAGTACTTGTTGGGTTGTATGTATCGAGATGGAATTTGTCCCTCCCGAGTCAGAGAGATATACTTCGGGCCCACTCGGTAATCGATATCAACACCGCTTGCAAGCACGTGGTTAAGGAGTTAATCACAAAGTGATATCGGATTACGGAACGAGTAAAAGTACTTGCTGTGAACGAGATTGAACTAGGTATGGTGATACCGACGATCGAATCTCGGGCAAGTAAAATATCGCGAGACGAAGGGAATACATATACGGGATTAATTGAATCCTAACATCGTGGTTCATCCGATATGATCATCGATGAATATGTCGGAGTCAATATGGGTTTCCAGATCCCGCTGTTGATTATTGATAGAAGATCATGTCTGCATATTCTCGAACCCGTAGGGTAACACACTTAACGTGCATCGACGCTAGGATAGAATGGATAATTGGTTTATGAGTTTTTATTCGGAGTCTCGGATGAGATCCAGGACATCACGAGAGGTTCCGGAATGGTCCGGAGAATAAGATTCATATAAAGGAAAGCAGTTTTTGGATTCCGGAATCGTTTCGGAGTTTATCGGTATTGTACCGGAAGGTTCTAGAAGGTTCTGGAGTGGGACCAACATGGGCCCACTTGTCAGAGGCCTATGTGGGCCTAAGGGGAAGTGTCCTGGCCACTTTGGGCCAGGCGCACAAGGCCCCTAAGGCCCAGCCGGCCAGCCCTAGGGGAAACCCTAGGGGAACCTTCCAGAAGAGGGGGGGGAAGACTTGCCCCCTACTCTTCCCCCTAGTCGCCGCCCTAGAGGCCTGGAGGAGGGGCCAAGGCAGCCGGCCAGTCCCCCCATATAAGGGGGGGCAGGGGCGCAGCCTCCTCACACTCCAACCCTAGCTTCCGGCCAACTGCTGCCCCTCCACCTCTCTCTCTCTCTCGCGACTGTGCGTAGGCGAAGCCCTGCCGCAGAAAACTCTCCACCATAAGCACCACGCCGTCGTGCTGCAGATCCAATCTATCTCTCCACCATACTTGCTGGACCAAGGAAGGAGGAGACGTCGCTGCACTGTACGTGTGCATCTCTCGGAGGCGCCGCCACTTGCGGCGTAGGATCAGATCGGATCGCGGGGAGGAGACGGCTAGTACGACTACATCATCCACGTTCTGTTGAACGTTTCCGGAGTGCGATTTCTTCAAGGGTATGAAGATCTCATCTATCTCTTTCGTTGATTACATCTCCTAGATTAGATCTTGGCTTTCTTGTTCGCATCCGTAGGAATTTTTTTGATTTACTATGCTGCGAAACCCTTCAGTGGTATCAGAGCTAGATCTATGCATAGATGTGTTTCACGAGTAGAACGCAACATGCTTGTTGCGGGTGTTGATGTTTTATGTTGCAAACCTCTTTGTTTTGTATTTCTTATGGCGCGGCATAGTGAGATCGAAGCGGTCCAGGCCAACTTTACGCGACCTCGTTCGCGAGACCGGCTCTGCACTTGACGTGTGGCTTGTTCCACATATGCGGCTGGTGGATGTCAGTTTCTCTCACTATAGTAGTCATGGGATTTACAACGGATGTTAGAAACCATAATATCACCGTTGTGGGTTTTCGTAGGTAAGAATCGTTCTTAACTTGCTACTCCCATAAGCCACGTAAAACATGCAACAACAAAGTAGATGCGTCTAACTTGTTTTTGCAGGGAGTATTTTGTGATATGGTATGGCCACAAGATGTGATGTGATATATGTGATGTATGCGATGATCATGTTTTGTAATCTTTCATGACTTGCATGTCGATGAGTTCAAAACCGGCAGGAGCCATATGGTTGTCTTTATAATTGTGTATGACCTGCGTGTCAACTTCTTATACGCCATGTAATAGCTTTACTTTATCGCTAAGTAGTTAGCAATAGTTGTAGTTGCTATTCATGGTGGAGGCAATCATGGTGGAGTGATGGAGATCATGCCGTCGCACACAAGATGGAGATCATTATGCGGAGATTGGCTATACCATGTCACATAAAATTATATGCATGTGATGTTTATCCTTTTATGTATCTTATTATGCTTAGATCACGACGGTGGCATTTTAAGATGATTCCTCACTTAAAGATCAAGATAAAATTGTGTTCTCCCCATGTATGCACCGTTGCGAAAGTTCGTCATTTTGAAGCATCTCGTGATGATCGGGTGCTATAAACTCTACGTTCACATACAACGGGTGCAAGCCAGTTTTGCACACGCGGAAATACTTGGGTTTGACTTGACGAGCCTAGCATGTACAGACATGGCCTTGGAACACACGGACCGAAAGGTCAAGCATGAGTCATATGGATGATATGATCAACATGTTGATGTTCACCATTAAAGCTACATCATTCACGTGATGATCGGTCTTGGTGTAGTGAATTTGGATCATGCTTCACTAAACAACTTTGAGGGATGTTGAATCTAGTGGGAGTTCATTAGTAATTTGATTAACTTGAACTAATTATCTTGAACTAAATCTTGTTGTATTTGCATAAGTCGTTGTAGTCTTTGGCACCGTTTCCCACCGACACTTAGCTTAATTGAGTTAAAAGAACTATAGAATTCTGGATAATCACTTTTCGGTCTAGTGCCATTTAGTTAGAATGTCAAGACTAAAGATTAAGTCCTATTGCAAACTTTAGCAAACCTTGCTTGCTCCATACGATTTAATAAATTGTATTAATCTAAGAGCAACGATTCAAGTTTAGTATCTAAAGATCATATGTTTATCTTCATGATAAATTGATCTTCAAAATTGTTTGAGAATCAAAGTGATCATCGAGCTGAAAGAATTGTTTCAGAAACAAATAAGAAGTGAAAGATATTTGATATCTAAGACTTTGATTGTTTGCAAAATGATGAAGTATAATTTAGTAAAAGAACATATGCTCATATTGTATGACTATATGCGAAGATTGAAGATGCTAGGCGTCCCGATCACCCAAAAGTTTGGGAACTAATATTATACTTGCATTCATCCTTATAAGCTATAGTAGTTTCATCATGAAAGATGTTATGATAGGACGAATGAAAAGGTATCGGCTAAATTGTTTTGCTATACCAAAAGAATACTAAAGAATGGAATCTAGAAGAATACCAACCATATGATGATGGCGATCCACTTCAAAGTGCAAAATCCAAGGCTATTAGTATTTGACTAAAAATCCTTTGGACTATGTGTCAAATGATTGACGACCACTGTTGATGTCGATAGATTCTTCTAAAAGGAGAGGAAACGCTAAATAGGATCTGCAAAATTATTTGGTAGAAAAAGGAAAAGACTGGAATTGTCCAGCTCAGGTATATAAATGATATACATGTTATAGATGTATTCTTTGCTAGTACATAATGTAATTCTTGGGTATTGGATACTAGATTGTTGGTATGAAATGTCATACAAAGCAACAATACAAGAACTACGATGGCCTAAGTAACTAGCAAAAGAATGTGGTAACAATGCGCATCGAGAAACAAATAAATGTGTTATTGTGTTTTTCCGTCGGCATAAAACCTAGCCTTCTAGATTTGTTAAGAACTTAATAATTGCTATTTTGTTCTAGTATTATGAGAGCAATGGTTGTTCAAATTATTACCGTCTTCCATAATCGATGGATAGATTATTATTATCTTGTTGGTGAAATAGACATTTATAACACTAATGCTAAAGGTCGCAAGACAAAAAAAATTTCACTTATATGTGACACCGCCGTTTAAGTCATATTGGAAACAAAACATGAAAGAAATTCTATATTGATAGATTTTCGAGTCAATTGATTTTGAATTGATTGACGCTTGTGAGACTTTTCCTAAAGATGATTAAACTTCGTTCATGGGCCATGGATAGAACAAGCGACTAACTAAATGGAGATCATACATGTTGATGTATGTAGTCCATGGTGTGAAGTCGATCATGGTGTATTTTCTATTTCATCAATGACTCAAATAGATGTATTGTATATCTACTTGATGAGATAGAAGTATGAAATAAGTATGAAATTGTTCAATTTATGAAATGAAAATTGTTGTAACAAGAATATTCAAGTTGTATGATTAGATCATAAAGAAGAATATTTGAGTTACAAGTTTAGCAAACATCTAAGAGTTAGAGGAATTGTTCTACAAACTTGCATCGTGATAAACACCATAGGAGTATGGAGTTTTCGATGGATGTAATCAAACCTTGTTTGACATGGTTAGATCAATGATGAAATAAACTACCAATATAATTTGTGGATTATGCTTTAGATACTACCGCTTTTCACTGAATAGAGTGCCATCATAATCTGCCGAAATGACACCATAAAAGTTATGGTTGTCTTTTCTTGAATTTTGGTATGCAAGGCATATGTGTAAAATATTTACAACCAAAATCAGACTAGTAAGTCTTTGTAGGTTATCCTAAAGAATGTCGATGGGTATTCCTTCTATTATAAACCCAAACACATAGTGATTGTCACTAAAAGAAGTGAATTTCTTATGAAGGAGTTTCTCGCGAAAGGTTTAAATGGGAGGAAGATAGAACTTGATGAGGTTATTGAATCTGAGCAAGATGATCAGAGTAGCGCAGCACCAAAATATGTTCTGGAAGCGGCAACTACATTCATAGCTCACATGTCTACAACATGTTGTAGTCACGACATCGAAGTTCCTATTTAACCAAGTTGGTCGTAATCAAATAGTAAGATTTGAGGACGAGATATTATTAGATAATAGTAACCAACAATATACAAGGAAGCGATGATGGGCCCTGACTTCGTCATATGAATTATTCTAGCAACAATTACATATTGAGATATGATAGTTGAATAAATGAAACAACATTCCTCTACCGGAATGCACACCAAGGACGTGTACCTGACACGACCCAATGGGTTTTGTTGATTCAAAGGTTGCTAGATATGTATGCAAACTTCTATGGTAGAAGTAAGCATAGCGAAGTTGGAATCTTCAATGATGAAAATGTTAAAGTGTTAATTTCATCAAGATATTTGAAGATGCTTGTATTACAAGAAAGTAAGTGGGAGCGCTCAGACATATTTCTAATACTTTATGTGGACGACATATTGTTTATTGGAAATAATGTGTTTTTCTTGATATTGTTAAGTTTTCATTAAAATTAGTTTTTGATGAAAGACTTAGGTAAAACCAGAATATTAAGCATCAATGTCTATGCAGATAGATTGAGGCACTAATATAGTTTTGCCAGAGTACATAGATGAAATATTGAATTTGTTCAATATGGAAACAATGAGAACGGTTCTTGTTTTATGGAAGAGGTTGGAGCAAGAATCAATTGTTTTGACACTTGATGAGTGAAACCACAAGAATGATTTTATCAATCTTGTATACCATGATATGTAGATCCAGATGTGTCCAATGCTCTAAAGGTTATAGCATTCATATGATGATCGTTGGACAATAGTAAAGATATTCTTATGCACTTTCAAAGAAGTAAGAATATGTTCTGTATGCAGAAGTGACAAATGGTTCATTGCAATGAGTTACATTGGCTTTGTCACACATACAAGTAAAATTTTATCTCAATTTTAAGCTATTTGTTTTGAGTTAGAAGGTGGCATAATAAGATGGAAGAAAGTTCCATGATGACTTGGATGAGTTCCAATGTTAATATTGTGGCGGACACTGCAACGAGGGCTTAGTATATAATCGCTTTAGAAGCGGCATAAAAGATGCAAAGTAGATAGTGATAATCCAACTTATTTGTGGCACTGTCGTCCAGGTCATATTGGCATAAAACGCATAAAGAAACTCCATTCTGATGGACTTTTGGAGTCTCTTGATTTTGAATCATTTGACACGTGCAAGCCATGCCTCATGGGCAAGATGATCAAAAACCCATTCTCCGGAATAATGGAGCGAGCAACGGACTTATTGGAAATCATACATACCGATGTGTGCGGACCAATGAGTATTTCGACGCACGGTGGATATCGCTATTTTTCTAAGTGTGCTAGTACTATGTAGTCCTATTGTATGACAATAGTGATAACATAGTCTCGGCCAAGAAACAAAGGTCTCACCAGAAGACCAAGTTTATACGATGCTATCTCATACAAGATGAGTAATGCGTGATGACGCAAAAGAATATGCAAATACAAACGGACCTGAAAGTGTCAGACCCGTAGATAAGGTTTACCACGTGCAACGCGTATGAATAACACCGGAATGCCATAGGTGTTAAAGGCGCAAGTATTAACTAGATTATTGACTCTAGTGCAAGTGGGAGACTGAAGGAAATATGCCCTAGAGGCAATAATAATATTGTTATTATCATATTTCTTGTTCATGATAATGTTTATACTCCATGCTATAATTGTATTAAGCGGAAACATTAATACTTGTGTGGTTTATGAACAACACCGTGTCCCTAGTACGCCTCTACTAGACTAGCTCATTGATTAATGATGGTTAAGGTTTCCTAACCATAGACATGAGTTGTCAATTAATAATGAGATCATGTCATTAGGAGAATGATGTGATGGACAGACCCAAATAAAGCAGAGCAATTAGATCGTGTCATCGTGTTCATCTTTGCGAAGCTTTTTCCTATGTCAAGTATTGTATTCCTTAGACCATGAGATAATACAACTCCCTGGTATAGGAAGAAAGCTTTGAGGTCATCAAACATCATCCTATGTGAGGGTGATCATAAAGGTGTCTCTCAGGTGATCTGAAAGTACTTGTTGGGTTATATATATCGAGATGGAATTTGTCCCTCCCGAGTCGGAGAGATATACTTTGGGCCCACTCGGTAATCGATATCAACACCGCTTGCAAGCACGTGGTTAAGGAGTTAATCACAAAGTGATATCGGATTACGGAATGAGTAAAAGTACTTGCTGTGAACGAGATTGAACTAGGTATGGTGATACCGACGATCGAATCTCGGGCAAGTAAAATATCGCGAGACGAAGGGAATACATATACGGGATTAATTGAATCCTGACATCATGGTTCATCCGATAAGATCATCGATGAATATGTGGGAGTCAATATGGGTTTCCAGATCCCGCTGTTGATTATTGATAGAAGATCATGTCTGCATATTCTCGAACCCGTAGGGTCACACACTTAACGTGCATCGACGCTAGGATAGAATGGATAATTGGTTTATGAGTTTTTGTTTGGAGTCTCGGATGAGATCCAGGACATCACGAGAGGTTCCGGAATGGTTCGGAGAATAAGATTCATATAAAGGAAAGCAGTTTTTGGATTCCGAAATCGTTTTGGAGTTTATCGGTATTGTACCGGAAGGTTCTAGAAGGTTCCGGAGTGGGACCAACGTGGGCCCACTTGTCGGAGGCCTATGTGGGCCTAAGGGGAAGTGTCCTGGCCACTTTGGGCCAGGCGCACAAGGCCCCTAAGGCCCAGCCGGCCAGCCCTAGGGGAAACCCTAGGGGAACCTTCCAGAAGAGGGCGGGGGGGAAGACTTGCCCCCTACTCTTCCCCCTAGCCGCCGCCCTAGAGGCTTGGAGGAGGGGCCAAGGCAGCCGGCCAGCCCCCCATATAAGGGGAGGGGGGGGCAGGGGCGCAGCCCCCTCACACTCCAACCCTAGCCGCCGGCCAACTGCTGCCCTTCCACCTCTCTCTCGCGCGACTGTGCGTAGGCGAAGCCCTGCCGCAGAAAACTCTCCACCATAAGCACCACGCCGTCGTGCTGTAGATCCAATCTATCTCTCCACCATACTTGCTGGACCAAGGAAGGAGGAGACGTCGCTGCACTGTACGTGTGCATCTCTCGGAGGCGCCGCCACTTGCGGCGTAGGATCGGATCGGATCGCGGGGAGGAGACGGCTAGTACGACTACATCATCCACGTTCTGTTGAACGTTTCCGCTGTGCGATTTCTTCAAGGGTATGAAGATCTCATCTATCTCTTTCATTGATTACATCTCATAGATTAGATCTTGGCTTTCTTGTTTGCATCCGTAGGAAATTTTTTGATTTACTATGCTGCGAAACCCTTCATCCCAATCGATGGGGGCCTGGACGGGTGCCTGGACGGGGGCGGCGGCCATTGCACCGGCAGCTGATGCGCCGGCGCCTACGTCGGAAGCAGCGACGGGGGCCTGGACGGAGGCGCCGACCGATGCGCCGGTGGCCGATGCGCCGGCGGCTACGTCGGCGATGGGCATCTCATGCTTCTCCATCACCGGGATTTTTTCTTAGGGTTTTTTTCGATGCGAAGTGGAGAAGATGATGGGACAGGAGAGGCGGTTGCAGTGAGAATGAGAGAGTGGGCAAGCGTCGAGAGAGAGAAAGAGGGGCTCTATAAAGACGAAGGTGGCGTTTGGGTGTACCGCAACATGCGTCCGCTATGCACGGCTGCAGTGTGCACCGCGACACGAGGCTAACCCTTCGACGTTTCGTGTACTCAGTTCTACCCTCGGGCCTTATACAGAAATTTTATATGTACTCAGTTTTTCCCTCGAGTACTTAGACTGGCAAGTGCAATATACTCAGTTCTATCCTCAAGTAGCTAGTCAATAGAGAGTTAACAAATGAGATTAACATAGCTAATTGAGTCATTTCATGCGCAAAAAAATCCAAAAAATAAAAACATAGTGGCACCTACTCATGGAGTCTTCCTACGTAACCTGCCACCTTAACAAACATAGATAAATCATGTTTTACCACAAATTGCCACTTCTCATAATCACTAGTAGCTATGAAGATGCATGGTTTTCCACTCAAACCCCTTTGCAAAACATCTTCCCCAAAACATAGTTTTTCTAAATGAGGCCATAATTGTCACACTCATGTATATTTGAATTGCAAATAATTTGATTTAGCCCAATATGAATTATATTATACAAAACACGCATTTTTCATTTTGTAATTATTTTGTTTGAATCCCTTAGTCTATTTACTATTTACGTGCCCTTGGTTTCTTAGTACTACTCAGTTTTGCCCTCAAGTACTGTCACAAATGCTCACAGAAACCCAAACTTATCCTGATTAGTTGAGCAGTTGTCACACGGATCTACTCCAGCAACCGTTGATCCACTGATCTAACGGGCAGTATACCCCTATCCGTCTCTTCGTGGCCACCCCTCTCTCTCTCTTCGTGGCCACCCCTCTCTCTCTGTCTGTCGGTGGATAAACGGTTGGTGGAGTCGATCCGTGTGCATTTATGGATTATTTTGCCACGTAACTATATTCTCTCTATTTATGCATTATTTTCTACGATTTAAAAATGTTAAACTAAAAAGTGGTAAACAAGAGACATACATATTTATCACCCCTCTAACAATTATCAACTATCTTTAGCATTCCTTTTCTTTTAGGGAATTTAGTTTTGGTAATTTAAAATGGCCCAAAAGTGGTATAATTTTGGTAGAAACATGAGACATACATATTTATCACCCCTCTAACAATTATCAACTATCTTTAGCATTCCTTTTCTTTTAGGGAATATAGTTTTCGTAATTTGAAACGGCCCAAAAGTGGTATAATTTTGGTAGAAACATGAGACATACATATTTGGCATATTTGGGGCATTTCGGTGAATGAATTATTTATCACCCCTCTAACAATTATCAACTATCTTTAGCATTCCTTTTCTTTTAGGAAATATAGTTTTGGCAATTTGAAACGGCCCAAAAATGGTATAATTTTGGTAGAAACATGAGACATACATATTTGGCATATTTATGGGATTTCGGTGAATGGATTATTTATCACCCCTCTAACAATTATCAACTTTCTTTAGCATTCCTTTTCTTTTAGGGAATATAGTTTGGGATATAGTTTTGGTTATTTGAAACGTCCCAAAAGTGGTATAATTTTGGTATAAACATGAGACATACATATTTGTGGGATTTCGGTGAATGCATTATTTGTCACCCCTCTAACAATTATCAACTATCTTTAGCATTCCTATATTCCCTAACACTATTTTTTTTTGGTAATTTCGGTGAATGCACACACTAACTTTAAAAACAACTACAAGTACATGTAACTGAATAATGGATTTGTAACAAGGGATCCCTTGTAACAACTTCTAGCGCTTGATGAGCAATGATAAGAATCCGATCGCAATTATACAACAGAAAAACAACCAGCCATCAGATTAGCTTGCTTCTTCAACTCGATCAGCTGCTTTAACTGCTTGTTCATTTTCTTCAGTTCTCCTTTCACTTCCACCAGTTCTGCATTGGGAGCATTAGGCATAATCGGGACGGCCCCTCTCTCCGCCGCATTCTCTACAGCAAGTACCCCCCCTCCCAAATTGCGTCCCCAATACCGCCAATTGATTCCTGCAATTTAAGCCTCTGAACGTACACATCGATCCACTCGAAATACCTGCATTTCTTCAGGATCTGAAAACAACAACGTGAACCCTAAATCCCAAATTCGAGGGAATAACAAGAAAATCGAGAGAAAACAGAGCAATTGGAGTAAGATCTAACCTTATCCCCCTCTCTATATGGCAAGCTCTCGCATGCAAGGAACTCACGTCCACGGTTGCCGTTGTCGTTCGTCTTACAGATCGACCGCTTCAGAGGCTCTTGGCGTGGGCAGTCAAGGCATCTTGTCAAAGGCACGGGTCCATACTGCGGCCATGAAGAATGGGAGGTCGAAGAGAAACTAGACATCACCCGCCTGCCGGAGAAGGGCTACTGCTGACGGAGAAGAAGAACAATGGGGCGCGGGGAAAGAAGGGGGAAGCAATGGCACGGGCACGGGCGCGGGCGCGGGGCTGGCTCGGGCTCCCATTTTGCAACGGGCACCTGGGTAAGCTGTGGGTCCGGCGCGCTAACGTGGACAAGTTGCGGGTCCCACGATGATCTGGATAAGTGGAGGTGTGTCCACTGCGGGGCACCAACAGCGGCCCCACTTGCCAGCACCAACCAACGGTCAACTTAACGGGATTCCTCCCGTCCGAGCTCCTTGTGAGAGTTTCAGACAAGGGCTTGGGCAAAACTGAGGAAAAACTAAGCGGCTGGGGAAAACTGAGCACAATTAAGGATCCGAGGGCACGAAAATAGAAATCCCTTAAAATAATAGATTGGTTCAGGTTAGCCTAAGGCTCGCTATAGTTCAGGCAAAAATATATTTATATGGCCAAATGTGAAATCAAAATAATAGACACAAAGGAATAGTATCCTCTGCTTGTTTGGTTTTCAGGCATGAAAGAACTATTACACGTAAATGGCTGAACTAAGTATAAAAAATGGGGATACAGGTCATGAAACAAATAACTTTTATAGACTGGGAGGAAACATACAGGAACAACACTGGAGAAGTATTCTTCGGGACTTGATAAGTATGTTATATCTCAATTGAGACTACATAAATTTTATGCCTAATAAGTATGTTATAGCACGCACATGTGTGCAATATTTCCTTCACGGATGAACAGACAAAGGAAGCTTGAACTTTAACACCAAATCCTTGCCGGTCTCGATAAAAAAGCTCCAGACCATCAGCAGAAGTACTGGTGGCCTTAATATAAATTTGATGAACGTCAGCTGCTGGAAGCTTGGAAGGCATTTTTTTGTTACCTAATTTGAATCCATGAATCGGAATTTCAATGGAGGAATCATGCAATAATGTTTGAATTATAAGCATCCTGGTAAATAATTTGACACAACAACTTTTGTATACACCTCTGAAAGTACTAAATCTACAACTGGTAAGCAGCCATGCTTTTCACACTAAATGATGCACAACGATAAGATCCAAACCTAGAGATCAACACTCTTTCTCAGGTCGCTCAATCTCCATCCAGGTCAATGGATGCCGTTGTCTTCATCCCCTACACCGTTACCTCACCTTCCCCGCAGGAGGCGAGTAATCAGTCGCGACCAGCTTGCTGACGGGGACAGAGCAGAACCAGGGAAGCCGACAACAAGCACTCGGTCTCCGGCGAGCTGCGGCTCGCCCGGCATGGCCTGATCCAGTACTGGCGCTCCTTGCTCATGTCTTCGAGGCTACGCATCACTCATCAAGTTGCATCTCGGATGCCATCGCCACCTCCAAGCCCTCCACCTCTTTGCGCTGGGTGGCGGTGGCGCTCTGGGACAAAGCAGATGGAGTCATGGAGATGAGAGGGGATGGGGACGGGGTCACAGTGGATCTGGATCGGGAGGAGGTGTGTGTGTGTTTGTATCGGTCTGTATGTTATCCTCTCCGGTTTTCTTTCATCGGTAGTTGGTGAGAGTGGGGATGCAAAGAAACATCTGATGGCGGCGCACCGGGGAAGCCAGGGGAGCGGCGATCGAACATCCCCGCGACGACCTGCTCGACCAGGATGATCCCCACTGCCGCCGCACGTCGGGCCAGGTCTCGACCGACGCCAGGAATCATGAAGGCATGATATGATAACTGGGCGGTGCGGTGGCTTTAGGGGTAATATAACTCGTATTGCAAGGCTAAAATCAGAAATCAAATGATGTAGATGCAAAGTGGTTTCACTAACTAAGAACCAATAGTAAGATTTACTAAACTGGAAATTTTATAAACTTTGTCGGCTTTCTTATGAATATATTGACCCAGGGTTCTGAAAATGGCATGGGGTCAAGTACCCCAAAATCAAATAATCGTGCGTTTCCACTGCAAGACATATCGAGATTGCTGGGAGCTTTGTCACCAAAAATAGATAGTGCCCATTCCAGTATCATCACCAATTGGCCTTTTTTACTTAGCTTGTGTTTTAGCATCATAATCATGGTCGAAATGAATATTTCTTAGAATTTACAGATGACATACAAAAAAAGGTCCATTTCTTGTGGTATCACAGATAAGACTAGCATTTGAGCTCGATTATCAGAAAATGATTATGAAATAAGAATTTTCATGCAAGTAACCTTTGTCTCAACGAATTCCAACTCCCCTTGGAAGATACACTTGTGACTGGCCTGAATCTCCAATGGTTGTTTAGAAAATCATACATACTCAGAAAACAAATACATGACTCTTTCTAGTTCAATCAAATCAACATATAGATTGATATTGTAGTTACAATCACATTAGTGTTGTGTGAACTTCTAAGATCAAGTGCAAATAAAAATAGATTAAATGGGTGACCTTATTCTATTCTGCATGTTACATCTAATTTGGATTAATGCATTTTAGTGGAAAACAAAAACAATCACTATGCCTGCTATTGGTGAGTACGAAATAATGACCAGGGGATTAAATATGTCATATCATATAATTAGTATAACCTCGTGTAAATATGGTATCCAAAATAGAGGCTAGAAGGCATTTATAGGTGACTATTTTTCCTGAATTTGCCTCCTTGGGGATAAAACTATTTTAACTTGCAAATCTCATACTCTGGAGGGTGTCTAGGTACAGTTTCTGATTCCCAAAAAACCACAAAGATAGTCACAATGTACTTACAACACAAGCAAATAAGTTAATGTTACAAAACTTCTAATCATACACTTCCTGACAAAAATGGTCACATATTCAGTTCAGTAAAGGAACATACTCCCTACATCAGTAAGTAGGGATGTCACAAATGAAATCAAAGTATAGCTCATACCGTCATACAGTTGATATGATTAATATTAGAAGAAGGGTTTCACTCTAACAGCTAGATAGATTTATGCAACATGACACTCATTTAAGTTCATAGGACATCAAAACAACCTTTGTATCCATTCTTATTAGATAATAGCCAGGAAATTGAACCTGGTGTAACCAGATTATAGTCATGAAATTTAATTTGGTTTAATCAGATTATAGGCGCTAGGCATTAACCTGCGCACCTTCATGGCCTAGTACTTTGAACTCTTGCATTTGTTCACTTCCCAATTAATAAACCATATTTAAAAATAATGGAATAAAAACATTCAGTATTCAATGTTAGAAAGAATTGCAAACGAAAATGTTCTATAGAATTTTTTAAGAATGGTTAAATATTAGTGATAGACAAAGAGTAGTGCCATAAGACCAAACAAATCAAAACATGAGCAGAGTTACTGACGGGTTGGTACTCATGCATACACGATTGCTCTCTATTATCTTAGTGGAATTCTTGAAAGATGATACTACAAAACACCGAACATCTCATACTCAATGAGCCTCTGAACTTTTAATCAAAATAAAATGACTTACACCATTACGCCTTTATATATATACTTTCTGAAGGTACAAAAGAAGCATATGCTAAAATTGCAGACAATTTGTGTCCATGTTCAACTCTTCCCTGAAGCACCCAAAATGAGTAAGTTATGTCGAATGGTTATATAGATTAAACTCATTCAGGGTGGAATTGAAGAGAGTTGGGGTGCCAAATCTGACAGCATCACAAAATCTTAAGAAGAAAACTGGAAAGGTATAGCAGAAGAGAGAAAAATATATTGTGGGTTAATAATTTTTTCCTCATAAATATCAGGACGAACTTAAACCTAAGAGTATATGAGAAACCAAAATCTTGGGATATATGAGAAGTAGCCGAGTAAAGATTTGCGTTAGCTGGCTCATGATTTGTTAATAATACCAAGAAGTAACAATCAGAAGTAGATCTTATAAAAGAATATCAGTATGCACCTCTCTCAAGTAAAAATCACCAAAAACATAGCTTGCATCTAATTGGCTAACACTCTAATTTTTTTGTGTGATCAACCATCCTAGTTCTTGCAAGAAAATAATGGGAATTTCCCAGAAAATTTAGTCAACAATGTATAGAGGACATGGAGTATAAGAAAAGGGTACTTAGATCTTAGTGTCTGAGCATAATATATGAACATTTTCTTTATTTGCCGCAACACTTGCGCGGCAAAATATTTAACAACATAAATTATATATTAGTAGACATGCCATAAACAGGTATATCATGGAATGTTCGGAAGGACTAATCTTTAGAAGAACAACAGATATCACTGATTAAGTAATCTCTCACAGTGAACATATATACCCTGATTTTGTTTTCAACCAAGAATTGTACCTTCGTTCAATCTAAAGATTTTTTATATCAATAGTACCATGACCAATGCAGAATAACTAAACACAGAAAGCTGTTAGCTCAGCTGACCAAATTCTGATCTACAACATGTCATTCTACTCAACAAAAAGGTACTTGTAGCACCTCCAGACAAGTCCATGCTTGCTCTAATCAAATACATGACACCGAGACATGTACAGACGGGAAAATGAAGTGCTGATATGATCAGACTAAGGCTAGAATTAGTACCAAGCTAGATATTACCCAATCCCAATGGAGATCACAAAGCGCTTAAGAAATTTCTAGTCCAAGGCTGGAGCGCCACTTTTAATTTCATTGTGCATGGCAACGCCTATTTGGTTATAGAAATACATGAAACCATATTTTAGTCTGAAGAAGCTCAACCCAAGCAACGGTAATTGGATTGAGTAGAGAGGGGAAATAAATTTGACCTAGAAACTTGCCAAGGGCAGCAAGTGCAAACTGCAGAATAGCCCAGTGTTTATCAAGAGGTCCAGCCAATGCATCCATGGACGAACGGATGTACTTTCTTGTATTTTCTAGATCAACGCATTAGACAAATCTGACTGGGAAAAAGAGACATGCTGCTGGAACCTTACCTCAGATCAGCGAGATTAATCTCGGCGCGGGGTATGGGGCGCGTGAAATACTATTTCTGATGGCTTCCTGATCTTGGCGTGACTGGCGTCCTGGATGCTGCACATCTCGTCCGCTGCGGAGAGACACAAAGGAAACTTACCGGAGAAGGAGAGGAAACAGCAAGGCTAGGGGCTGGGAACGGCCGAGAAGAACCCCATCTGCGTGTTTTTTTTAGAACGAAGGCAACATTGCCTAACTTTAAATTAATAAAGCTCACAACCACAGTGACAGATGCTGGCGAACCAGACTTATAGGGTTTTACATAAGATAGCCCTTAGGCACAAATACAAACTAGTTCAACAAGCAGGGAGAGCCATACACTATGGAGCTCTTGCTAGAAACAACTACTGGGAGGCCTTCCCGTAGATATCTTTAAGCTTGGCGACCGCCTCGTCCAGCATTGAGTACATCTTTTCCTCTGCCAGAGGTCTCCACAGCTGCAAGAAAATTGTAGTTTTGAAAACAACATTAGCCAGGTGCTTGGGGAACTTGGCTTTGATCGAGAATTTATTCCTAGTGGTCCAGAGCGCCTAGCTCTGAGCCGCAAACAACATCCACAAAAATCATTTGGAAACCCCAGTAAAACGTTGGAAAATGACGAATAAATCCGCAAAAGAGGAGGGATTCCAGTCAACTTGAAGCAATTCTCTACAGCAACTCCAGGCAAATTGGGCAAGAGGGCAGTTAAAAAAGATATGAGCTGCATGTTTAGGGACATGACAGAGGGCACAATTGCCATCAAAATTCCCATGACGCCGCTTAATTTGCGCATTCGAAGGAAGTCTGTCCCTAGCCAATTGCCAGATGTGTCGTCGTGGCGAAACAACATATGCTATGGGTTGGCTTAAGTTGGGGCCGAACGTACACTGGTGGATCCGAAGGAGGGAAGGCGCGGTAGAGACCGCGCACAGAACACACTGCTAACACACCGAGCTACCCAGGTTCGTGGCCCTCGTGAGGAGGTAACACCCCTACTCCTGCATGTCTGATCTATGAGCTGCACATGAGAGCTACAATGGTGCTCCTTGAGCTGTTCATCTTGCCTATCTAAGGCTGCACTGGGCAGGAGCTAAAGAGCTAGTGCTACTCAAGAAGGAGCTCCCATGGAGCGAGAGAGAATGAGCCTCCTCTGGAGGCTGGGGTGATCGTTCCCCCTGATGCTCCTTATATAGGGAGCCCAGGGGACAAGGGATGCCCCACAATACAGTATGCATGTACCCTGCACACTACAGCTGAGCTGACTACTGGAGTCTTGTCACACTGTAACGCTGTCATCAGTGCGGTACCGTACTTGGTACTGTGGCTGGTGTCATGGTCATGGGCTTGTCCCATCTTGTCTGTACTTGGTGTCCTCGGTCTTTGTCTTCTAGCGTCTGTCTTCAGGATCTCCATGTCATCAGTCTTATCCTCCTCCTGAGGATAAGACTGACTAGGAGAGGAGGAGTATGCTGGTCTGAGCCAAGGGGCATCCCAAGACCAGCATATAATGATGGAGGATGTGCCAGTCTGAGCCTAGAGGCATCCCAGGACTGGCACAGGATGATGGAGTCGATGCCGGATGAATAATGTGTCCCGGCGGAGGTAAGTCTCGGCCTGGAGAGGAGTAATCCGGCCTGGAGGAGTGAAATCCGGCCTACCAAGGAGTAATCCAACCTGGGCCAGGGGGATCCCGGTCTGGCCCAGCCGGAACTTACTAATCCGGCCCAGCCGGGGTTAACAGACGGCGGCCTGGAGACGAATCCCGGCCAGGCCGGATCCTCCTGATCCGGCCCAGCCGGGCGCTGGGGAGAGATCGGCCCACCGGGGCGCTGGTCGGAGGAAGCGGCGGCCTGCAAGGGGCGGAGCGCTGGGCGCCGGGGATGTCGGCCTGCTGGAGTAGCCGGGCAGCGGCCCGCGCCGAGGAGAAAGGCAAACCCCGGCCAGCCGGGGTGAAGACTGCGTCCCGGCCCAGCCAGGCTACCGAGGCACCAGCCCAGCCGGATAAGGCCGTGCATCAGCCCAGCCGGGGCGGAGGCTTAGCGGATCGGAGGCAGGAGCGGGACGCTGGGAAGCTGGCCCAGGCCCACGCTGGGGCACTGGGAAGATATGGCTCGGGCTAGGATAGGCCCCGCTGGGTTAAAGGAATGTCGGCCCAAGCTCTTATCCCGGCCAGATGGAGTTATGTCGGCCCATCTGGGTTATAATCTGGCCTATGCTGCAGTATGCCGGCCCGGCAAGGTTATAATCCGGCCTGGGCTTCTTTATGCCGGCCCAGGAAGACATATTCCGGCCTAACATTGCCGCATGACTACTTTTTAATATCCTGCACATGTAGATCACTTGTATAACATATATATTAGTCATAACAAAGGGGTACTTTGGTATACCCGGGGTTATATCCCCGACAGTAGCCCCGAGGTTGTGGGGGACTCGTAGAGTCGTGCACAGGCTTCAATAAAATATACCAAAATCCCAAACTCTCATGCTCATAAAACTGACATGATGGCCTGCATAGGCCTATTTTATCTCATGACATCATAAGCAATGTCCTGTTTGACATATATCTGATATGCTGGCTTTTACGGGTTATCTTAAAATACTATTGTGCCTTCTTTGGCTATATCGACATTTTGCCTCTTGGGCTATGTCTCATCGACATCGTCTGCTTCGACAATGCCGGAATATCGCTTTGCCTTCTTTGGCCATATCGATACTTTGCCTCTTGAACTATTTGCCTCTCGGGCTACTCTGCCTCTTGGGCTACTCTGCCTTTCGGGCTACTTTGCCTCTTGGACTACTTTGTCTCTTGGGCTTGTCTCTTGGGCTACTTTGCCTCTGGGGCTTTATATCGACACTTTGCCTCTTGGGCCATGTCTCATTGACATTGTCTGCTTTGACAATGCCGATATACTGATATGCCTCTTGGGCTGTGCCAACACTGGGCACTTGTTAATATGCAAGATGATAAGTTATGTTAATATATCAAGCCGGGATGCTCTGTGAAACCGGATATGATAAGAGATATGATATTTGTTAGCTTTGAGATCAATGTCTCGATATATTACTAAGCCAGAATTGGCGATGACTGAAGGGATTATAGAATGCCGTGATATGCTGGCATGCCAAAATAAACGGCGATATGAGTTATTGATAGATGCCTTGATATACTGGCAAACCAAAATAAACGGTGATTGGGGATTTTGGTCGATGCCATGATATGTCGGCATACTGAAATTTTGCTCATGCCATGATATGTCGGTATACTGAAATATGTGTGACTCAAGATATCACTTAATAGCCTGATGTGCTAACAAACTGAAATACCTGAGATCTGAGATATAAACTGAAGCCATAGTGGTATAATAGTAATTCCTTCTCTGTAACGGCAATATGGATAGTCATAGCCGGGTAATGGATATATATATATATAACGAGATATCCAACCTATTCTGTAGTCATACTAAAAGACATAGCAATGGTCATAGTATTTGGCATATAGCAATCTAGCATATGGAGTTTGGCATATAACATATAGCTTTCGGCATATAACTCTTGAAATAAAGCACTTGGCATATAGACTGAGATATAGCAGTTCGACATATATTGACATATAAGCTCACTTGGCAACTCATAATAAAGATTTGGCACTCATGTGCCGGCATATAAATGCAGGTATATTATAACTAGCATGTGAGACTTGAGACAGAGCATATAGCAACTTGTACTGAGATTTGTATATAAACTGACATGACTGTAAACTCATAGTAGCTAGCTAGCATACGGTACTCAACATATAAAAACTGGCATATGAGCCTTGGTATATAACAGCCGGCATATAAGACATAACAAATAGCCAAAACAGATACTAGACTTGTCACTGCAAAAATCAACAGTAGTCTCTATGCAAGGTGGTACTCGTAGCACTTCGCATATAAATAGATATACTGAACTCAACATATTAACTGGCATACTGATCTTAGTAATGTAGCAGGTATATAGACTGATATGTGCGAAGACATAGAATTTGACATAGCAACTTGCTTACAGTAATAGGTCTAAGTCTAAGATATGGTACAACCTCTAAGGTATAGAACCTGACATGCTATTGTTGGCATACAAAGCCGGCATATAACATGCCAAGATAAAACATTGCATAAGATTGCAGATACATAAAATGATACTAACTATTCTATTTGCAGCAGGCACATGTAGCAACTGACATAGAAACAGACATACATGAGAAAAACTGGAAAGCTGGTGTGCAAGCATACAGACTAGTTTAAACAGGAATAATATTATAGCACTGGCTGGCTAGGCTCATGCCTAGCCCCCGAGTTATTTTTAGCACTTAGGAGATAGCAAACTCGACTAAACTGATTAGCCCCCGGGTTGACACACTCAATCCTGGGAAAATAGCAAACTTCTTTCTAGAATACTAGCTGGTAAGCGCTTATCTGTAACTAGCTATTTTCAAATATTATAGAAGAGGAATTTGCTGACACTCGGCTAGTTTTTATCATGCAAGACTAACCGGAAAATAGCTAACATACTTGGATCGTTTTGCGCACCTGGGAGCGATTTTGAGGCCTGCGGAGACCAGCCAGTAGCCAGGCTCGCCTTGACTCGGTCCAGGCGACCGCCGGTCGGCCGGCGCGGCCTGCCCTTGCGCGGCCCAGCCGGGGCGCACACGCTGGTCGCGGCCCAATGAAGAGGAGCAGCCTGGCCGGCCTAGCACGGCCCAGCCCAGCTGGCGGGATGGCCCAGCGAGCTGCGACGATGAGGTTGAGGCCCAGCCTGGGGCAAACTTCCCCGGCCCACCCGGGAGCGGGAGCTTCGGGCTAGCCGACGCCTGTGGCCCAGCCAGGATGGCCTGGCGGACCGGTGGTGGAGAGGCCGGGATGGGCCGGCCGGGATGAAGGAGGAGCCGGCCCACCCGGATGAAGATGCCCTGGCCCACGCCGGGTTTCCACTGCGCCGGCCCAGGCCGGCCGGGATTGATACGTCTCAAACGTATCTATAATTTTTGATGCTCCATGCTTGTTTTTACACCATTTGCCTACTGTTTTGTTACACTTTGTGGCACTTTTATGCATTTTCCGGAACTAACCTATTAACAAGTCGCCACAGTGCCAGTTCCCTATTTTCTGCTGTTTTTGTGTTTCAGAAAAGCTACACAGGAAATATTCTCGAAATTGGACAAAACAAGTTCCAGAAGTCTTATTTTTCCCGGAAGCTTCCCAAAGACCGAAAGAGAGCCGGAGGGGGGCCAGAGGCCGCCCTCACACATAGGTGGCGCAGCCCAGGCCCTGGCTGCGCCACCCTAGTGTGATGAGCCCCTAGCTGCCCCTTGACGATGCCCCTTCGCCTATATAAAGCCTCGGGACGGAAAACCCTCAGGGAGTCGGCAATTTTCCAGAAACAGTTCCGCAGCTCCGCCGCCGCCATCGACAAATTTTGGGGGACAGAAGTCTCTGTTTTGGCACCCTGCCGGGATGGGGAAGTACCCTCGGAGCCATCTCCATCGGTCTCCATCGCCATCTCCGCCGTCTCCATCGACCTCACCGCCATCTCCATCAACCTTGCTGTCTCCTATGATGAGGAGAGAGTAGTTCATCCCCGGGGCTGAGGGCTCTACCGGTAGCTATGTGGTTCACCTCTCTCTCCCATGATGTGATCTTTATGTGATAGTGAGCTTTGTATCATGTTGAAGAAGTAGATGTTATTATTCAGATATTATGTGTACTCTAGTGGTGTTATTAAAGTAATCTATTCCTCCTGCCATGGTGTAACGGTGACAGTGCATGCATCATGGTGGTACTTGGTCTAGGCTACGATTGTGATCTCTTATGGATTATGAGAATAATTATCACTATGATAGTATTGAAGTGATCTATTCCTCCTTTCATGGTGTAATGTTGACAGTGTGTGCACCGTGTTAGTACTTGGTCTAAGTTGCAATAATATCTATCTTGAGTTGTGATTTGACTTGGATATCTCTATGAGTGGTGTTTGTCAAGTACTTGACGAACTTTGAGGAGTGCTTCGTAGCCCTATGCAATGATTAGTGTTATTCAATAGGAGAGTAATTCAGAGTACCATAGTGAAGAGAAGTTATTTATTTGTTCAATTATGTTATATTTGTTGGGAGTGTGTCCACTAGTGAAAGTATGATCCCTAGGCCTTGTTTCCAAGCTTTGCACACCGTTTACTTGCTGTTTTGTTATTTGTTTGCTTGCTGCCATTTTTATTCCAGATTATATTTACTACTTATAATCATCACTCACTATCTCTTCGCCGAACTAGTGCACCTATACATCTGACAAGTGTATTGGGTGTGTTGGGGACACAAGAGACTTTCTGTATCGTAATTGCAGGGTTGCTTGAGAGGGATAGCTTTGACCTCTTCCTCCATGAGTTCGATAAACCTTGGGTGTTCCACTTAAGGGAAACTTGCTGCTGTTCTACAAACCTCTGCACTTGGAGGCCTAACACTGTCTACAAGAACAAAAGCGTGTGTAGACATCATGCTCTTTTCTAGCGCCGTTGCCAGAGAGGTAAGGTAAAATGTACTCGCATCCTCCTGTGTGAGTGCTCGGAGTTATTTCCTTTAGATTCTGCAATTATATCTTTTTGTTTCTTGTTTTTATTTTCACTAGTTAGGCTTAATGGAAAATAAAGAGTTCTTTAGTCTTTTTCTTGATTTTAGATTTGAAGAGAAAATTGAAAAACCTTTGGAGCTTATTTCGCATAGCAATGTTATTAGTACGAATGCTTTAAATACCATTACTGCTAATGCTATAGAAAAGTCTAAGCTTGGGGAAGCTAGTTTTGTTAAGCATGATATTTTTAGTTCCCCAGCTTTAGTGGAAAAAGTTTGCTATGATGATATGTTTGATGAATATGCTTTGCGACATAGTAGTTCTCTAGCTTGTGATGATACTAAACCTCTAGTTTATGATGGTTATGATGATGAGTATAATATTTTCAGTTCACCTACATTTGAGGAGAAAACTAGTTATGATTACAATTTGCCTCCTATTTTTGATGATTATGGTGATGAGAATAATTATTATGTTGAATCTGCTCCTACTACGATTGTTCATGTGGGGAGTATTAATTCTTTTACGCATGTGGCTCATGGTAGGGATGCTTTATGTGATAGTTATATTGTTAGTTCTATTCATGATGCTACTGAAAGTTATTATGAGAGAGGGAAACATGGTTTGATGGATCTCAACAATATTGAGTTTCCCCTCTTTATGTTGCAATTTTTGAAGTTGTACTTGTTTTGCCTTCCTATGCTTTTTTGCTTTGCGCTTTCATGACTTGTCTCTTTACAAGACTATTTTTCATAGGAAGTGGTTTAGATTTAAATGTGTTCCATACTTGCTTTTTGATGCTCTCTATAGCTTTAAGTTCCTATATGGCGCCTTTGCCTCAAGCTCTTATATGGCGCCCACATGAGCATCTTTGCAAATTACTGCGCCTAGCTCAAAGGCGTTAAAGAAAAGCACTCTTGGGAGATAACCCATTGTTTTATTTTAAGTAATTTTTCTTTTATTTGAGTCTTGGAAGTTATTACTACTGTAATAACCGCTCCTTATCCTTTTTATTTCGTTGTTGTGCCAAGAGAAGCCTCTAATTTGAGTGAGGTAAGATTTGGGGATGTTGCTGTCCTAAAACAGTTTTTGGTGCTGCACCGTAAAAATTCGTGAAAATTCTCAGAACATCTTTTCGACCTGCTATTTCTTGTGCATATGCCCCAGGTTATATAAAAATTTCATTAGTTGAACACTTTTTGATTTGAGCAACAGAAAACCCTCTAACAAATCGACCTTTATCAGCTGTTCTGTTTTGACAGATTTCTGCCACTATTTGTGTTTGCCTCTCGATCGCTTTTTTTTTGAGTTCTTTTGGTCATGGAACTTTTGGGGAAGTTGCTACAGTAGTATATGCTATATTTGTGGTGGTTTTGTGTTGAAATCTGAACTGAAAAGGGTTGATTCATTATTATGTTTATGCTAATGTTGCTAATAGAATTGTGTTTAGTTTTGTATGAAGGAAGTTTTCAAGTGTAGGGATTGGAGAATGATGAGATGAGATGAAGAATGGACAAAAGCTCAAGCTTGGGGATGCCCATGCATCACCCCAAGAAATATCCAAGAAGTACAAGCATCAAAGCTTGGGGATGCCCCCGAGGCACCCCTTCTTCATCGGCAAAAATCAGGTCACCTTTCAAGACACTATATTTTTATTGCTTCATGCACTATGCGTTTTTCTTGGAGCGTCAGTTGTTTTTGTTTTAGTTTTCTTTTGTTTTGTTTTCTGCAATAAATGGTTAGATCACATCATGTTTCTTTTGGAGGAGATGAACTCGCTTTTCATTTGCCAAGAACACTCTAGTTTTCACTCTTATCGTTTCAACGAGTGTTCTCTTTTTCTGCTACTGCGTTTAGCTTTTGTTTTTCGCCTTGATTTTTGTTCAAATCTTGTTATATCTTTGCATCATGGTGTATTTGGACCTCTGGTATATGTTGGTTTTCCTCAAAAGAGTTTCCTCAAAAAGGTTTTAATGGTGTTGGGAAAGAGAAAAAGCTTTGTGCAAAAAAGTGGTACAAGAAGGAGCTTGTGTAGACTGCGGCTTAGGCTTTTTCATGTCATGCTTGATGTCTTTTTGATAGTATGCTTAGTGGTTTTGCTGTCGCATGACTTGTCTCAAATAACTGAGATTGCTTAATGAGCCTTTGAAAAAAATCATGCGTTGTTTTTATTGTATGGAAGCGTTATTTTGGTTCTCTCCTTTGATGCTTTATTTGGGTTGACTTGGCGCATGCTCACACATGTTAGACTCTTACAAAGTCGCCAATTGCCTCTATGATCATTTAGTTTTTGAATTTTGATGCCATCTTATGCTTCTCTTAATGTTGCTTTGTCGCTATGCATGATTATGACCTTTATTGCTCTCTTAGTTGGTCGCTCCCAGTCTTTTGCTAGCCCTCATTTTGTACTGAGTATGAGCTCTACTCGTGCATCCAACTCCCAAAAACCAAGTTTGCCATTGTGTCCACTATAAATTCCTATGCATGGTATTTGTAAACCATTCCAAGTATATTTTCATGTGCTACCTTTCAAAAAACCTTCAAAACACTTCTCGTTTTGTGACACTGTTTTCAGCTCATGGGGATGTAGTGGTCGGATTTGCTATCTTCCATATTGCTTATTCCAAAAAGAAAAAAAAAGGAAAAAAGAAAAGAAAAAAAGGCACTCCTCCATGGAATGTGAATGTTGGTGGGCACCCGATGGAATCGGTTAGCCATGGTTTGTGAAAGAAAAAAAGATGGGGAGGAGTGCCAAGCTTTATAAAAGAGCACAAAAGTGCCAATCTCTCTCTCAAAAACTTGCTTCATTTTTGTATGGAAGATAGTAAGAACCCCATTGCCAGTCGTTGACAAAGACAACCACCTCTCAAAACCAATTTTTATCTCGTTATTTTACAAATGAAAAGCTCTAGCACATGTTTAATCACTGCTTCCCTCTGTGAAGGGCCTTTCTTTTACTTTTTTTGTTGAGTCACCACGTTCTATCTTTATGCACCATTAAGAGAGCATAGTTGTCATTCTGAGTATAATGTGCATTGTCCCAAAGTTTTCATTGATTGATTCATATTGTTGGTTTCACTTGTTCTCAAATTATTTGTATCTAGTCGCCCTCTTAAACTTGAAGGTGTCCTATGCATTTATGTTTTGCTCTCTTTGAAGGACAAGCTGAAAACCATTTGTATGTTTTTCCTTATGATTCGAACACATGTTTGACTTTCATTGTTTCATTTTCATGATCTTTTGTTTGTGTTCATTTGCATGTTTACAACATGGTTGCTAAGTTCTTATTGTCAAGATTATATCTTTCATGCCTATGTTTTAAGTTCTTTTGATCCCAGCTCACAACGCTTACTTATATGATCAAGATTGTGTAGGTGCTTGTCACCTCAAAAATTATTTCTTTTGTTATCACTTACCTACTTGAGGACGAGCAGGAGTTAAGCTTGGGGATGCTGATACGTCTCAAACGTATCTATATTTTTTGATGCTCCATGCTTGTTTTTACACCATTTGCCTACTGTTTCGTTACACTTCGTGGCACTTTTATGCATTTTCTGGAACTAACCTATTAACAAGTCGCCACAGTACGTGCCAGTTCCCTGTTTTCTGCTATTTTTGTGTTTCAGAAAAGCTACATAGGAAATATTCTCGGAATTGGACGAAACAAGTTCCAGAAGTCTTATTTTCCCCGGAAGCTTCCCGAAGACCGAAAGAGAGCCGGAGGGGGGCCAGAGGCCGCCCTCACACATAGGTGGCGCGGCCCAGGCCCTGGCCACGCCACCCTGGTGTGAGGAGCCCCTGGCTGCCCCCTGACGACGCCCCTTGGCCTATATAAAGCCTCGGGACGGAAAACCCTAAGGGAGTCGGCAATTTTCCAGAAACAGTTCCGCAGCTCCGCCGCCGCCATCGACGAATTTCGGGGGATAGAAATCTCTGTTCTGGCACCCTGCCGGGACGGGGAAGTGCCCCCAGAGCCATCTCCATCGGTCTCCATCGGTCTCCATCACCATCTCCACCGTCTCCATCGACCTCACCGCCATCTCCATCAACCTTGCTGTCTCCTATGATGAGGAGGGAGTAGTTCATCTCCGGGGCTGAGGGCTCTACCGGTAGCTATGTGGTTCACCTCTCTCTCCCATGATGTGATCTTTATGTGATCGTGAGCTTTGTATCATGTTGAACAAGTAGATGTTATTATTCAGATATTATGTGTACTCTAGTGGTGTTATTAAAGTAATCTATTCCTCCTGCCATGGTGTAACGGTGACAGTGCGTGCATCACGGTGGTACTTGGTCTAGGCTACGATTGTGATCTCTTATGGATTATGAGAATAATTATCACTATGATAGTATTGAAGTGATCTATTCCTCCTTTCATGGTGTAATGTTGACAGTGTGTGCACCGTGTTAGTACTTGGTCTAAGTTGCAATAATATCTATCTTGAGTTGTGATTTGACTTGGATATCTCTATGAGTGGTGTTTGTCAAGTACTTGACGAACTTTGAGGAGTGCTTCGTAGCCCTACGCAATGATTATTATTCAATAGGAGAGTAATTCAGAGTACCATAGTGAAGAGAAGTTATTTATTTGTTCAATTATGTTATATTTGTTGGGAGTGTGTCCACTAGTGAAAGTATGATCCCTAGGCCTTGTTTCCAAGCTTTGCACACCGTTTACTTGCTGTTTTGTTACTTGTTTGCTTGCTGCCATTTTTATTCCAGATTGTATTTACTACTTATAATCATCACTACTACCTGTATTTCACTATCTCTTCACCGAACTAGTGCACCCATACATCTGACAAGTGTATTGGGTGTGTTAGGGACACAAGAGACTTTTTGTATCGTAATTGCAGGGTTGCTTGAGAGGGATAGCGTGTGTAGACATCAGGGATTCAGCTGTTCCGGCCCATAACCTGCAATTTCCGGCCGGAATAGGCCAAAATTGAAATAATCCGGCCCACCGACCTGTATTCTGGCCGGAAAACATATATGCCGGCTGGGGGAGTGCCGGAGTTGACCCTAGGCCCACATATGTCATCCGAGACATAAATATGCCGGCCAGAACACATATATGCCGGCCCGAGGAAACCGAGTGCCGGCCCGGAGATGCCGATGTAGATCCAGGACAGCCGTATGCCGACCCGGGTGAGTTAACGTCAGCCTGGGAAGCTGAAGAAGACCTATAGTGCTCGAAGGAGGTGCTGATGTCGAGCCCCCGAGCAGATGATGAAGCTCCCATCCGGATGTACTCCTACCAGCGCCTTGATCAGCCCCACAGTGGGCGCCAAATGTCATCATGGTGAAACAACATATGCCATGGGATGGCTTAAGTTGGGGCTGAACGTACACTGGTGGATCCGGAGGAGGGAAGGCATGGTAGAGACCGCGCACAGAACACACTGCTAACACACTAAGCTACTCCTGCATGTCTGACCTATATGAGCTGCACATGAGAGCTACAATGGTGCTCCTTGAGCTATTCATCTTGCCTATCTAAGGCTGCACTGGGCAGGAGCTAAAGAGCTAGTGCTACTCCAGAAGGAGAGCTCCCATGGAGCGAGAGAGAATGAGCCTCCTCTGGAGGCTGGGGTGATCATTCCCCTGGTGCTCCTTATATAGGGAGCCCAGGGGACAAGGGATGCCCCACAGTACACTATGCATGTATCCTACACACTATAGCTGAGCTAACTACTGGGGTCTTGTCACACTGTAGCGCTGTCATCACTGTGGTACCGTACTTGGTACTGTGGCTGGTATCATGGTCATGGGCTTGTCCCATCTTGTCTGTACTTGGTGTCCTCGGTCTTCGTCTTCTAGCATCTGTCTTCAGGATCTCCATGTCATCAGTCTTATCCTCCTCCTGAGGATAAGACTGACTAGGAGAGGAGGAGTATGCTGATCTGAGCTAAGGGGCGTCCCAAGACCAGCATATAATGATGGAGGATGTGCCAGTCCGAGCCTAGAGGCATCCCAGGACTGGCACAGGACGATGGAGTCGATGCCGGATGAATAATGTATCCCAGAGGAGGTAAATCTCGGCCTGGAGAGGAGTAATCCGGCTGGAGGAGTGAAATCCGGCCTACCAAGGAGTAATCCGGCCTGGGCCAGGGGGATCCCGGTCTGGCCCAGCCGGAACTTACTAATCCGGCCCAGCCGGGGTTAACAGATGGCGGCCTGGAGATGAATCCCGGCCAGGCCAGATCCTCCTGATTCAGCCCAGCCGGGCGCTGGGGAGAGATTAGCCCACCGGGGCGCTGGTCGGAGGAAGCGGCGGCCTGTAGGAGGCTGAGCGCTGGGCGCCGGGGATGCCGGCCTGCTGGAGTAGCCGGGCAGCGGCCCGCGCCGGGGAGAAAGGCGACCCTGGCCCAGCTGGGGTGAAGACTGCGTCCCGGCCCAGCCGGGCTACCGAGGCACCAGCCCAGTCGGATAAGGCCGGGCATTGGCCTAGCCGGGGCGGAGGCTTAGCAGATCAGAGGCAGGAGCGGGACGCTGAGAAGCTGGCCGAGGCCCACGCTGGGGCGCTGGGAAGATATGGCTCGGGCCAGGATAGGCCCCGCTATGTTAAAGGAATGTCGGCCCAAGCTCTTATCCCAGCCAGATGGAGTTATGTCGGCCTAGCTGGGTTATAATCCGGCCTATGCTCCAGTATGCCGGCCCGACAAAGGTTATAATCCGGCCTGAGCTTCTTTATGCCGGCCCGGGAAGACATATTCTGGCCTAACATTGCCGCTTGACTGCTTTTTAATATCCTGCACATGTAGATCACTTGTATAACATATATATTAGTCATAACAAAGGGGTACTTGAAGGGTTTCGCAGCATAGTAAATCAAAAAATTTCCTACGGATGCGAACAAGAAAGCCAAGATCTAATCTAGGAGATGTAATCAACGAGAGAGGTAGATGAGATCTTCATACCCTTGAAGATATCGCACAGCGGAAACGTTCAAGAGAACGTGGATGACGTAGTCGTACAAGCCGTCTCCTCCTCGCGATCCGATCCGATCCTGCGCCGCAAGTGGCGGCGCCTCCGAGAGTTGCACACGTACGGTGCAACGACGTCTCCTCCTTCCTTGGTCCAGCAAGTATGGTGGAGAGATAGATTGGATCAGCAGCACGACGGCGTGGTGCTTTATGGTGGAGAGTTTCTGCGGCAGGGCTTCGCCTACGCGCAGTCGCGAGAGAGAGAGGGAGAGCAGCAGTTGGCGGCTAGGGTTTGGGTTAGAGGTTGGTGTGGGCTGCGCCCTTGCCCCCCCTTATATGGGGGGCTGGCCGGCCAGCTTGGCCTCTCCCCAGCCGACTTGGAGTAGGAAGAGTGGGGGGCAAGTTTTCCCCCCCTTCCTTCTTTGAAGACTCCCTTAGGGTTTCCCCTTGGGCTGGCCGGCTGGGCCTTAGGGGCCTTGTGCGCCTGGCCCAAGGCGGCCAGGGCACTTCCCCTTAGGCCCACGCAGGCCTCCGTCAAGTGGGCCCACGTTGGTCCCACTCCGGAACCTTCTAGAACCTTCCGGTACAATACCGATAAACTCCGAAACTTTTCCGGAATCCAAAAAACTGCTTTCCTTTATATGAATCTTATTCTCCGGACCATTCCGGAACCTCTCGTGATGTCCTGGATCTCATCCGAGACTCCGAACTAAAACTCATAAACCATTTATCCATTCTATCCTAGCGTCGATGCACGTTAAGTGTGTGACCCTACGGGTTCGAGAATATGCAGACATGATCTTCTATCAATAATCAACAGCGGGATCTGGAAACCCATATTGACTCCCACATATTCATCGATGATCATATCAGATGAACCACGATGTCAGGATTCAATTAATCCCGTATATGTATTCCCTTCGTCACACGATATTTTACTCGCCCGAGATTTGATCGTCGGTATCGCCATACCTAGTTCAATCTCGTTCACAGCAAGTACTTTACTCGTTCCGTAATCCGATATCACTTTGTGATTAACTCCTTAACCACGTGCTTGCAAGCGGTGTTGATATCGATTACCGAGTGGGCCCGAAGTATATCTCTCCGACTCAGGAGGGACAAATTCCATCTCGATACATACAACCCAACAAGTACTTTTCGATCACCTGAGAGACACCTTTATTATCACCCTCACATAGAATGACGTTTGATGACCTCAAAGCTTTCTTCCGATACTAGGGAGTTGTATTATCTCATGGTCTAAGGAATACAATACATGACATAAGAAAAGCTTCGCAAAGATGAACACGATGACACGATCTAATTGCTTTGCTCTATTTGGGTCTGTCCATCACATCATTCTCCTAATGATATGATCTCATTATTAATTGACAACTCATGTCTATGGTTAGGAAACCTTAACCATCATTAATCAATGAGCTAGTCCATAGAGGCGTACTAGGGACACGGTGTTGTTCATAAACCACACAAGTGTTAATGTTTCCGCTTAATACAATTATAGCATGGAGTATAAACATTATCATGAACAAGAAATATGATAATAACAATATTATTATTGCCTCTAGGGCATATTTCCTTCAGTCTCCCACTTGCACTAGAGTCAATAATCTAGTCATACTTGCGCCTTTAACACCTATGGCATTCCGGTGTTATTCATACGCGTTGCATGTGGTAAACCTTATCTACGGGTCTGACACTTTCAGGTCCGTTTTGTATTTGCATATTATTTTGCGTCAGCATGCATTTCTCATCTTCTATGAGATGGCATCGTATAAACTTGGTCTTCTGGTGAGACCTTTGTATCTTAGCCGAGACTATGTTGTCTCTATTGTCATACAATAGAACTACATAGTACTAGCACACTTAGAAAAATAGCGATATCCACCGTGCGTCGAAATACTCATTGGTCCGCACACATCGGTATGTATGATTTCCAATAAGTCCGTTGCTCGCTCCATTATTCTGGAGAACGGGTTTTTGATCATCTTGCCCATGAGGCATGGCTTGCACGTGTCAAATGATTCAAAATCAAGAGACTCCAAAAATCCATCAGAATGGAGTTTCTCCATGCGTTTTACGCCAATATGACCTGGACGACAGTGCCACAAATAAGTTGGATTATCACTATCTACTTTGCATCTTTTATGCCACTTCTAAAGCGATTATATACTTAGCCCTCATTGCAGTGTCCGCCACAATATTAACATTGGAACTCATCCAAGTCATCATGGAACTTTCTTCCATCTTATTATGCCACCTTCTTACTCAAAACAAATAGCTTAAAATTGAGATAAAATTTTACTTGTATGTGTGACAAAGCCAATGTAACTCATTGCAATGAACCATTTGTCACTTCTGCATACAGAACATATTCTTACTTCTTCGAAAGTGTATAAGAATATCTTTACTATTGTCCAACGATCATCATATGAATGCTATAACCTTTAGAGCTTTGGACACATCTGGATCTACATATCATGGTATACAAGATTGATAAAATCATTCTTGTGGTTTCACTCATCAAGTGTCAAAACAATTGATTCTTGCTTCAACCTCTTCCATGCAACAAGAACCGTTCTTATTGTTTCCATATTGAACAAATTCAATATTTCATCTATGTACTCTGGCAAAACTATATTAGTGCCTCAATCTATCTGCATAGACATTGATGCTTAATATTCCGGTTTTACCTAAGTCTTTCATCGAAAACTAATTTTAATGAAAACTTAACAATATCAAGAAAAACACATAATTTCCAATGAACGATATGTCATCTACATAAAGCATTAGAAATATGTCTTAGCGCTCCCACTTACTTTCTTGTAAATACAAGCATCTTCAAATATCTTGATGAAATTAACACTTTAACATTTTCATCATTGAAGATTCCAACTTCGCTATGCTTTCTTCTACCATAGAAGTTTGCATACATATCTAGCAACCTTTGAATCAACAAAACCCATTGGGTCATGTCAGTTACACGTCCTTGGTGTGCATTCCAGTAGAGGAACGTTGTTTCGTTTATTCAACTATCATATCTCAATATGTAATTGTTGCTAGAATAATTCATATGATGAAGTCAGGGCCCATCATCGCTTCTTTGTATATTGTTGGTTACTATTATCTAATAATATCTCGTCCTCAAATCTTGCTATTTGATTACGACCAACTTGGTTAAATAGGAACTTTGATGTCGTGACTACAACATATTGTAGACGCGTGAGCTATGAATGTAGTTGCCGCTTCCAGAATATTTTTCTGGTGCTGCGCTACTCTAATCATCTTGCTCAGATTCAATAACCTCATCAAGTTCTATCTTCCTCCCACTTAAACCTTTCGCGAAAAAACTCCTTCATAAGAAATTCACTTCTTTTAGTGACAATCACTATGTGTTTGGGTTCATAGTAGAAGGAATACCCATCGACTTTCTTTGGGATAACCTACAAAGACTTACTAATCCGATTTTGGTTGTAAACATTTTACACATATGCCTTGCATACCAAAAATTCAAGAAAAGACAACTATAACTTGTATGGTGTCATTTCAGCAGATTATGATGGCACTATATTCAGTGAAAAGCGGTAGTCTCTAAAACATAATCCACAAATTATATTGGTAGTTTTATTTCATCATTGATCTAACCATGTCAAACAAGGTTTGATTACATCCATCGAAAACTCCATACTCTTATGGTGTTTATCACGATGCAAGTTTGTGGAACAATTCCTCTAACTCTTAGATGTTTGCTAAACTTGTAACTCAAATATTCTTCTTTATGATCTAATCATACTACTTGAATATTCTTGTTACAACAATTTTCACTTCATAAACTGAACAATTTCAATTGTTTCATACTTCTATCTCATCAAGCAGATATACCATACATCTATTCGAGTCATTGATGAAATAGAAAATACACCATGATCGACTTCACACCATGGACTACATACATCAACATGTATGATCGCCATTTAGTTAGTCACTTGTTCTGTCCATGGCCCATGAACGGAGTTTAATCATCTTTAGGAAAAGTCTCACAAGCGTCAATCAATTCAAAATCAAATGACTCGAAAATCTATCAATATAGAATTTCTTTCATGTTTTGTTCCAATATGACTTAAACGGCGGTGTCACATATAAGTGAAATTTGTTTTGTCTTGCGACCTTTAGCATCAGTGTTATAAATGTCTATTTCACCAACAAGATAATAATAATCTATCCATCGATTATGGAAGACGGTAATAATTTGAACAACCATTGCTCTCATAATACCAGAACAAAAATAACAATTATTAAGTTCATGAAATATCTTGAAGGCTAGGTTTGATGTCGACGAGAAGCACAATAACACTTTTATTTGTATCTCGACATGCATCATTACCATATTCTTTTACTAGTTACTTAGGCCATCATAGTTCTTGTATTGTTGCTTTGTATGACATTTCATACCAACAATCTAGTATCCAATACCCAAGAATTATGTACTAGCAAAGAATACATCTATAACATGTATATCATTTATATACCTGAGATGGAATTTTCCAGTCTTTTACTTTTCTACCAAATATTTTTGCAGATCCTATTTAGCATTTCCTCTCTATTTAGAAGAATCTATCGACATCAATAGTGGCATCAATCATTTGACACATAGTCCAAAGGATTTTAGTCAAATACTAATAGCCTTGGATTTTGCACTTTGAAGTGGATCGCCATCATCATATGATTGGTATTCTTCCAGATTCTATTCTTTAGTATTCTTTTGGTATAGCAAAACAATTTAGCCAATACCTTTTCATTCGTCCTATCATGACATCTTTCATGATGAAACTACTATAGCTTATAAGGATGAATGCAAGTATAATATTAGTTCCCAAACTTTTGGGTGATCGGGATGCCTAGCATCTTCAATCTTCGCATATAGTCATACAATATGAGCATATGTTCTTTTACTAAATTATACTTCATCATTTTGCAAACAATCAAAGTCTTAGATATCAAATATCTTTCACTTCTTATTTGTTTCTGAAACAATTCTTTCAGCTCGATGATCACTTTGATTCTCAAACAACTTTGAAGATCAATTTATCATGAAGGCAAACATATGATCTTTAGATACTAAACTTGAATCGTTGCTCTTAGATTAATACAATTTATTAAATCGTATGGAGCAAGCAAGGTTTGCTAAAGTTTGCAATAGGACTTAATCTTTAGTCTTGACATTCTAACTAAACGGCACTAGACCGAAAAGTGATTATCCAGAATTCTATAGTTTCTTTTAACTCAATTAAGCTAAGTGTCGGTGGGAAACGGTGCCAAAGACTACAACGACTTATGCAAATACAACAAGATTTAGTTCAAGATAATTAGTTCAAGTTAATCAAATTACTAGTGAACTCCCAATAAATTCAACATCCCTCAAGTTGTTTTAGTGAACACGATCCAAATTCACCACACCTAATCCGATCTTCACGAGAAGAGATGTGGTTTCAATGGTAGACAACTAAGTGTCGATCATATCATTCATATGACTCATGTTTAACCTTTCGGTTCGTGTGTTCCGAGGCCATGTCTGTACATGCTAGGCTCGTCAAGTCAAACCCAAGTATCTCCGCGTGTGCAAAACTGGCTTGCACCCGTTGTATGTGAACGTAGAGTTTATAGCACCCGATCATCACGAGATGCTTGAACACGACGAACTTTCGCAACGGCGCATACGAGGGGAGAACACAGTTTTATCTTGATCTTTAAGTGAGGAATCATCTTATAATGCTACCGTCGCGATCTAAGCATAATAAGATACATAAAAGGATAAACATCACATGCATATAATTTTATGTGACATGGTATAGCCAATCTCCGCGCCATGATCTCCATCTTGTGCGCGCCGGCATGATCTCCATCACTCCACCATGATTGCCTCCACCACGAATAGCAACTACAACTATTGCTAACTACTTAGCGATAAAGTAAAGCTATTACATGGCGTATAAGAAGTTGACACGCAGGTCATACACAATTATAAAGACAACCATATGGCTCCTGCCGGTTGTGAACTCATCGACATGCAAGTCGTGAAAGATTACAAAACATGATCATTGCATACATCTCAATTCATACACATCATGTCTTGGGCCATACCATATCACAAAACACTCCCTGCAAAAACAAGTTAGACGCCTCTACTTTGTTGTTGCATGTTTTACGTGGCTTATGGGAGTAGCAAGCTAAGAACGATTCTTAACTACGAAAAGCCACAACGGTGATATTATGGTTGCTAACATCCGATGTAAGTCCCATGACTACTATAGTGAGAGAAACTGGCATCCACCAGCCGCATGTGTGGAACAAGCCACACGTCAAGTGCGGAGCCGGTCTCGCGAACGCGGTCGCGTAAAGTTGGCCTGGACCGCTTCGATCTCACTATACCGCGCCATAAGAAATACACAACAAGAGGTTTGCAACAGAAAACATCAACGCCCGCAACAAGCATGTTGCGTTCTACTCGTGAAACACATCTACGCATAGATCTAGCTCTGATACCACTGAAGGGTTTCGCAGCATAGTAAATCAAAAAATTTCCTACGGATGCGAACAAGAAAGCCAAGATCTAATCTAGGAGATGTAATCAACGAGAGAGGTAGATGAGATCTTCATACCCTTGAAGATATCGCACAGCGGAAACGTTCAAGAGAACGTGGATGACGTAGTCGTACAAGCCGTCTCCTCCTCGCGATCCGATCCGATCCTGCGCCGCAAGTGGCGGCGCCTCCGAGAGTTGCACACGTACGGTGCAACGACGTCTCCTCCTTCCTTGGTCCAGCAAGTATGGTGGAGAGATAGATTGGATCAGCAGCACGACGGCGTGGTGCTTTATGGTGGAGAGTTTCTGCGGCAGGGCTTCGCCTACGCGCAGTCGCGAGAGAGAGAGAGGGAGAGCAGCAGTTGGCGGCTAGGGTTTGGGTTAGAGGTTGGTGTGGGCTGCGCCCTTGCCCCCCCTTATATGGGGGGCTGGCCGGCCAGCTTGGCCTCTCCCCAGCCGACTTGGAGTAGGAAGAGTGGGGGGCAAGTTTTCCCCCCCTTCCTTCTTTGAAGACTCCCTTAGGGTTTCCCCTTGGGCTGGCCGGCTGGGCCTTAGGGGCCTTGTGCGCCTGGCCCAAGGCGGCCAGGGCACTTCCCCTTAGGCCCACGCAGGCCTCCGTCAAGTGGGCCCACGTTGGTCCCACTCCGGAACCTTCTAGAACCTTCCGGTACAATACCGATAAACTCCGAAACTTTTCCGGAATCCAAAAAACTGCTTTCCTTTATATGAATCTTATTCTCCGGACCATTCCGGAACCTCTCGTGATGTCCTGGATCTCATCCAAGACTCCGAACTAAAACTCATAAACCATTTATCCATTCTATCCTAGCGTCGATGCACGTTAAGTGTGTGACCCTACGGGTTCGAGAATATGCAGACATGATCTTCTATCAATAATCAACAGCGGGATCTAGAAACCCATATTGACTCCCACATATTCATCGATGATCATATCAGATGAACCACGATGTCAGGATTCAATTAATCCCGTATATGTATTCCCTTCGTCACACGATATTTTACTCGCCCGAGATTTGATCGTCGGTATCGCCATACCTAGTTCAATCTCGTTCACAGCAAGTACTTTACTCGTTCCGTAATCCGATATCACTTTGTGATTAACTCCTTAACCACGTGCTTGCAAGCGGTGTTGATATCGATTACCGAGTGGGCCCGAAGTATATCTCTCCGACTCGGGAGGGACAAATTCCATCTCGATACATACAACCCAACAAGTACTTTTCGATCACCTGAGAGACACCTTTATTATCACCCTCACATAGAATGACGTTTGATGACCTCAAAGCTTTCTTCCGATACTAGGGAGTTGTATTATCTCATGGTCTAAGGAATACAATACATGACATAAGAAAAGCTTCGCAAAGATGAACACGATGACACGATCTAATTGCTTTGCTCTATTTGGGTCTGTCCATCACATCATTCTCCTAATGATATGATCTCATTATTAATTGACAACTCATGTCTATGGTTAGGAAACCTTAACCATCATTAATCAATGAGCTAGTCCATAGAGGCGTACTAGGGACACGGTGTTGTTCATAAACCACACAAGTATTGATGTTTCCGCTTAATACAATTATAGCATGGAGTATAAACATTATCATGAACAAGAAATATGATAATAACAATATTATTATTGCCTCTAGGGCATATTTCCTTCAGTACTTTGGTATACCCGGGGTTATATCCCCGACAAGATGAGGATTCTCACTTTTAGAGGGCACGCTGCCTTCCAAACATCCTTAGCATGAGCCACCGAGGCACCTTGGATCATTCTCTGATACATCGATTTCATTGAGAAAGTCCTAGATGGCTCTAAATTCCATGATACACTATCATCAGAATCAGAGATGTGCACCTCTCTTAATTCGGCCAACAATTCAGCCCAGCTATCATGTTCCTCTACGCCAAAGGATCTCCTGAACCTTATGTTCCATGTGCCATCCCTATAGAACTGGGAAACGAGGCCCTGAGGATCAGCTGAGATTTGAAAGAGTCTAACAAACCTAGAGCTTAGCGGGGAATCTCCAATCCAAAGATCCGTCCAGAATATGATTTTGGTGCCGTTTCCAACTTAAAACATAGCCCCCAGTTTGAAGTAATGCTTAATCTTGTGTAGACTGCGCCAGAATGGGGAACCCCCCCGCGCATTCGAGGAAAAAATGTCCGCTGCCCCCGGATACTTAGCCCTAATAATACGATGCCAAAGTGTATCCTCCGGATCATCCCTAAACAACCTCCAAATCCACTTGACAAGGAGGGCAATGTTCATGATCCTGGTATTGGTGATGCCCAGACCACCCTGGTCCTTAGGCTGGCAAATGTCCTGCCAGTTCACCCAGTGTTCCTTACGTTTTCCCCTGTATCCTCCCAGAAAAACCTACACCTGTGTTTGTCAAAACCAGCATGAGTCCCATCAGGCAGCAGGAAGAGGCTCATAGTGTGTAACGGCATACTTGAGAGACAAGTGTTAGTCAGAATTAGACGTGCTGCCAAAGACATACACCGACCTTGCCAGGGATCTACCCTAGATCCCACAGTCGCCACAATTGGCTCTAGCTTAGCAATAGTAAGCTTTTTGTCACTAATAGGGAAGCCCAGGTACCTAAAGGGCCTTCCTTGTAGTTGATCAGGTTTGCCACCCTTGTTTGCTCTTGACTCGAAACCCCCATGACTATGACCTCACTTTTGTGATAATTGATCTTTAAACCTGAGAGAAGTTCAAAGCAAATGAGGAGGAACTTCAGGTTATTGATTCCAGTGTCATCATTTTCAATCAAGATCATGGTATCATCTGCATACTGCAGATGAGTTACCCCTCCAGGTAACAGATGCAAGATCACACCTTTGATGTGTCCGTCCACACTAGCCTTTTTTAAGATTAGGGCTAGAGAATCTACCACCAGATCAAACAGCAAGGGAGAGAGGGGGTCACCCTGACGCACACCTCTTTTATTTCTAAAGTATGGGCCAACCACCCCATTGATAGCAATTGTCACATGTCCTCCAGTGACCAATTGCATGATTCTGTGAACAAAGCCACTCTCAAAACCCTTTCTGATCAGAACTTCCCTGAGAAACTGCCAGCTAACTCTATCATAAGCTTTTTCAAAGTCTAGCTTTAGGAGAATGGCCTTAGATTTTCTACATCTTAGCTCATGAATGATCTCATGCAAGGAAAGAGCACCATCCAAGATGAGCCGCCCCTTGATATGTCTCAAACGTATCCATAATTTTTGATGCTCCATGCTTGTTTTTACACCATTTGCTTAGTGTTTCATTACACTTCGTGGCATTTTTATATATTTTCTGGAACTAACCTACTAACGAGATGCCACAGTGCCAGATCCCCGTTTTCTGCTGTTTTTGTGTTTCAGAAAAGTTACATAGGAAATATTCTCGGAATTGGATGAAACAAAAGCCAAACATCCAGAAATTCACCGAAGCTTCTAGAGAACCAAGGAGGAGATGGAGTGGGGCCACGAGGGCCCACACAACAGGGCGACACGGCCCAAGGCTAGGCCGCGCCCCCTATGTGTGTGGCCACCTCGGTCCACTTCTGACGATGCCCCTTCGCCTATAAAGACCCCCCGACGGGAAAAACCTAAACACCCGATCACTTTTCCAGAAACATATCGCTATCCGCCGCCGTTGTCGACCCGAGATCGGGAGGGTCCAGAAGCTCTTCCCGGCACCCTACCGGAGAGGGGAATCACCACCGGAGGTCTTCTTCATCGCCATTCTTGCCTCCGGCACGATGAGTGAGTAGTCTACCTTGGACTATGGGTCCATAGCAGTAGCTAGATGGTTGTCTTCTCCACCATGTGCTTCATGTTTAGATCTCGTGAGATGCCTTACATGATTAAGATCACCGTTATGTAATTCTACATGTTCTGTTTGTTGGGATCCAATGAATATTGGTGTTATGATTGAGTTGATATGCTGAATATTATCTTATGTTATCTCTATGTTATTTATGATCTTGCATGCTCTCCGTTGTTAGTAGCTATCTTGGCCGAGTAGTTGCTAGTGACTCCAAGAGGGGGTATTTATGCTCGATAGTGGGTTCATGCCTCTATTTAATCTGGGGGAGTGACAGAAACCTCTAAGGTTGTAGATGTGCTATTACCACTAGGGGGAAAACAACATTCATATGCTCAAGGGCATATGCTTTGTTTACATTACACACTTTGCTTAATGCAGTTATCTGTTGTTCGCAACTTAATACTTGTGGAGTTCTCGGATTGATTCGCCACAAGTGGATTATTAGTCATAGATGCAGTTGGATGGCAGTCTATGTATCTTATTGTAATGCCCAAAGTAAATCTCATAGTGATCCTCTTGACATATGCACGTTGTCTTTATTCTATCAATTGCCCAACTGTAATTTCTTTACCCAGCATGTGTTATTTTATCTTATGGAGAGACACCACTAGTGAACTGTGGACCCCGGTCCTATTTCCATTATATTGCTATCATCTGTTTACTTTACTCGCACTGTTTACTTTACTCACATACTACTATTGCTTTCCACTCGATACACTCATTCCTTTGTTTCAAGCAAAGTATTTGGTTGTGTTGTGTGCAGGTTCCGCGTTGCTACTAGTTGAAGACATGTCAACAAGTGTCGTAAACGGCGCCCTTGTTGGAGTGTTAGTAGGCTAGTCAGCATCACCTTCTGGAGTTTGGCTTTTTCCCAGATTCGATAAACCTTGGTTTCTTTCTGAGGGAAAAACTTGCTGCTGTGCTCATCATACCTTCCTCTTGGGGTTCCCAACTGGACGGTGAAAAACCATCAACACCGTGCCGCATCAAGACATTTTTCTGGCACCATTGCCGGGGAAAAAGAAGACTTCTGCAAGGGGAGTTTCGCACGCACATCCTTTACTTTGTTTTAAGTTTTGCTTTACTTTATCTTTACTTGCATCGTTTTATCAAAAACACAAAAAAAATAGTTTCCTTTTAGTTGTTATTTTTACTTGTCTGCTTTTAGTTTTGCTAGAATGGCTACTTCTGAAAACACCAAGTTGTGTGATTTTACTAGCACTAATAATAGTGATTTTATCTGCACTCCTATTGCGCCACCTGCTCCTGCTGCTGATTTTTATGAGATTAAGCCTGCTTTGTTGAACCTTGTTATGAAAGAGCAATTTTCTGGTGCTAGTACTGATGATGCTGCTGCTCATCTCAACAATTTTGTTGAGCTATGTGAGATGCAGAAATATAAGGATGTAGAGAGTGATATTATTAAGCTTAAGTTGTTTCCTTTTTCTTTGAAAGGAAAAGCTAAGGATTGGTTGCTATCTTTGCCTAAAAATAGTATAGATTCATGGGCTAAGTGTAAGGATGATTTTATTGGTAGATACTATCCTCCTGCTAAGATTATAGCTTTGCGTAGCAATATTATGAAGTTTAGTCAGTTTGATAATGAACATGTTGCTCAGGCTTGGTAAAGAATGAAATCTATGATAAAGAATTGTCCCACTCATGGACTGACTACTTGGATGATTGTCCAAACTTTTTATGCAGGACTGAATTTTTCTTCAAGGAACCTATTAGATTCAGCTGCTGGAGGCACTTTTATGTCCCTTACCTTGGACGCCGCAATGAAGCTTCTTGACAATATGATGGTAAATTACTCTGAATGGCACACCAAAAGAGCTCCACAAGGTAAGAAGGTAAATTCTGTTGAGGAAACCTCTTCCTTGAGTGATAAGATTGATGCTATTATGGCTATGCTTGCTAATGATAGGACTCATGTTGATCCTAATAATGTTCCTTTGGCCTCTTTGGTTTCTCAAGAAGAGCATGTTGATGTAAACTTCATTAGAAATAATAATTTTAACAACAATGCTTATAGGAACAATTTTGCTAGTAACAATTATAGGCCGTATCCTTCTACCAGTGGTAATGGTTATGGTAATTCCTCCAATAACACTAGGGCCATGCCCTCCGTTCTTGAGGTAATGCTCAAGGACTTTATCAGTAAGCAAACTTCTTTTAACAAGTCGGTTGAGGAAAAGTTAGGCAAAATTGATATTCTTGCTTCTAAAGTTGATAGCCTTGCTCATGATGTCGAACTTCTGAAATTAAAAGTGTTGCCTAATGATGTGAAGGAGAACAATACTTTTGCCACTGCTAATGCTATCCAAGTTAGAATTGATGAAAATGTTAGGATGCTAGCAGAATTGCATGCCAGGTAGGAAAGAGAAGATGAGATGGCTAGAAAGATGAAGGTATGTACCATTACTACCTCTAATGATGTTGTTCCAAATGCTAGCAATCCTCTTACTTTGATTGGTGTAGAGAAACCTCCTAGTCGTAGTGTTAAAAAGCCTAAAACAGTGAAAACTTTTTCTCAAAAGAGTGCTAAAATTTTTCGGAGTGTAGGAGATGATAGCTCTATTTCCTTCAATGATTTTGATGTTGATGGCTACAATATATCTGAAGTTATTTTGTTCTTGCAAAATCTTGCTTTGAGTCCGAATGCTAGTTCTTGAAATGTTGCTTTTACTAAGCATATTACCAATGCTCTTATGAAAATTAGGGATGAAAAGTTGAAGCAAAAAGCTTCTATTCCCAAGAAGTTAGAAGATGGTTGGGAACCCATCATTGATATGCATGTTAATGGTTTTGATTGCCATGCTTTATATGATCTAGGTGCTAGTATTTTTATTATGCCTAGAAAGATTTATGATATGCTTGATTTAGCACCACTTGAAAAGTGTTATTATAATGTTCCTATTGCTGATGTTGCTAAGAAGAAACCTTTGGGAAGGATTAATGATGTTCTTATTATGGTTAACAATAACCTTGTTCCCATTGATTTTCTTATCATGGATGTTGAATGCAATGCTTCATGTCCTATTATTTTGGGAAGACCCTTTCTTCGAACTATAGGTGCCATCATTGATATGAGGGAAGGCACCATCAAATATCAATTCCCACTCAAGAAAGGTATGGAACACTTCCCTAGAAAGAGAAAGAAATTACTTTTTGACTCTATTCTTAGAGCAAATTATGAGCTTGATGCTTCATCACTTGATATTACTTGACTCGCACTTTCTGCGCCTAGCTCAAAGGCGTTAAAGAAAAGCACCCTTGGGAGATAACCCAATGTTTTTACTTTTAGTTCTTTTTCTTTTATTTGAGTCTTGTAAGTTATTACTACTGTAATAACCTCTCCTTATCCTTTTTATTTCGTTTTTGTGCCAAGAGAAGCCTCTAATTTGAGTGAGGTAAGATTTGGGGATGTTGTTGTCCTAAAATAGTTTTCGGTGCTGCACCGTAAAAATTCGTGGAAGTTCTCTGTATATCTTTTGGACCTGCAATTTCTTGTGCATATGCCCCAGGTTCAGCGACGGGCCCAGGATTTTGAGATTGTGTATTCAAAATTTTAATGGGGTAAAAAAATTTGCTGTCTAACGCCTAGTTTTTGGGTTGTATATTATGGTTCCATCATCATATAGTTCTAACAGTATAGTACACAGAAGATACTACACAAGATATTAAACAATTTGAGCCTAGTATTATAGTATCACATATTCATATAATATATTATAATATGAAATTGATCAACTTATGTAAATTCCAAGTTAGATAGAGCTAATTGGGCCATGCTGCATAGTTGGGTTACGTAGTGTATTCTGGCTGAATAGCGTGTTATGTTTCTTCTTTTCTTTTCTTTTCTCATATGTATACCTACTATGAACTATATATGTGTAGTTTTTTGCCAAAAAATTTGGGTATTCATTTGAATACCCTTGACTTGAACTGGGCCCGCCCCTGCCCAGGTTATATCCAAACTTTCATTAGTTGAACACTTTTTGATTTGAGCAACGAAAAACCCTTCAAAAATTCGACCTTTGTCAGCTATTCCGTTTTGACAGATTCCTGCCATTATTTGTGTTTGCCGCTTGATCGCTTTCTTTTGAGTTCTTTTGATCACGGAACTTTTGGGGAAGTTTCTACAGTAGTATATACTTTATATGTGGTGGTTTTGAGTTGAAACCTGAAGCAAAAAGGGTTGATTCATTGCTATGCTTACACTAATGTTGCTAATAGATTTGTGTTTATTTTTGTATGAAGGAAGTTTTCAAGTGTAGGGATTGGAGAATGATGAGATGAGTTGAAGAATGGACAAAAGCTCAAGCTTGGGGATGCCCATGCACCCCAAGAAATATTCAAGAGGTACAAGCGTCAAAGCTTGGGGATGCCCCTGAGGCACCCCTTCTTCATTGGCAAAATTCAGGTCACCTTTCAACACACTATATTTTTATTGCTTCATGCACTATGCGTTTTTCTTGGAGCGTTAGTTGTTTTAGTTTTCAGTTTTGTTTAGTTTTGTTTGCTGTAATAAATGGTTGGACCGCAACAAATTCCTTTTGGAGAAGTTGCCTTGCATTTTGATTTGCCAAGAACACTCCATTTTTCGCTCTTATCGTTTCAACGAGTGTTCTCTTTTTCTAGAACTGCGTTTAGTTTTCGTTTTTCGCCTTGATTTTTGTTCATGTTTTGTTCATATCTTTTTAACAAGGTGTATTTTGACCTCTGGTCCATGTTGGTTTTCATCAAAAGAGTTGTTTCCAAAAAGTTGGAATGGTGTTGGAAAAGAGAAAAAGCTTTATGCAAAAAAGTGGTACAAGAAGGAGCTTGTGTAGACTATGGCCTAGGCTCTTGCATATCGTGCTTGATGTCTTTTTGATAGTATGCTTAGTGGTTTTGGTGTAGCATGACTTGTCTCAAATGACTGAGATTGCTTAATGAGCCTTTGAAAAAATCATGCGTTGTTTTAATTATTTGGAAGCATTATTTTGGTTTTCTCCTTGATGCTTTATTTGGGTTGACTTGGTGCATGCTCACACATGTTAGACTCATACAAAGTCGCCATTGCCTCTATGATCATTTAGTTTTTGACTTTTGATGCCATCTTATGCTTCTTTTAATGTTGCTTTGTCGCTTTGCATGATTATGGCCGTTATTGTTCTCTTAGTTGGTTGCTCCTAGTCTTTTGCTAGCCCTCATTTTGTACTGAGTATGAGCTCTACTCGTGCATCCAACTCCTAAAAACCAAGTTTGCCATTTGTGTCCACTATAAATTCCGATGCATGGTATTTGTAAGCCATTCCAAGTAAATTTTCATGTGCTACCTTTCAAAACTTTCAACTACTTCTCGTTTTGTGCCACTGTTTTTAGCACATGAGGACATAGTGGTCGGAATTGCTATCTTCCATATTAAATTAAGTACCCCTCGACTAGGCAGCTTCATCTGCTCATCATTAATTTTGCATGAGAGCTGGTCAGACCATTGCAATCTAATTCTAAAAAAAGAAAAAAAGGCACTCCTCCATGGTATGTGAATGTTGGTGGGCACCCGATGGAATCGGTTAGCCATGGTTTGAGAAAGGAAAAAAATGTGGGGAGGAGTGCCAAAGCTTTATAAAAGAGCACCAATGTGTCAAATTTTCAAAGAACTTGGAACCGCTCTCACTTGTTTATTATGGAAGATAGTAAGACCCCATTGCCAGTCGTTGACATGAAACAACCACCTCTCAAAACCCAATTTTTATCTCTGTTTTACAAATGAAAAGCTCTAGCACATGTTTAATCACTGCTTCCCTCCGCGAAGGGCCTTTCTTTTATTTTTATGTTGAGTATCCACCTTCTACCTTTATGCACCGTCTAAGAGAGCATAGTTGTCATTCTGAGTATAATGTGCATTGTCCCAAAGTTTTCATTGATTGATTCATGATTTTGGTTTCACTTGTTCTTAAATTATTTGTATCTAGTTGCTCCCTTAAACTTGAAGGTGTCCTATGCATTTATGTTTTGCTCTCTCATGAAGGACAAGCTGAAAACCATTTGTATGTTTTTCCATATGATTTGAACACACGTTTGACTTTCATTGTTTCATTTTTATGATCTTTTGTTTGTGTTCTTTTTCATGTTATAACATGGTTGCTAAGTTTCTTATATCAAGATTATGTCTTTCATGCCCATGTTTTAAGTTCTTTTGATCCCAGCACACAATGCTTACATAGATGATCAAGATTGTGTAGGTGCATGTCACCTCAAAAATTATTTCTTTTGTTATCACTTACCTACTCGAGGACGAGCAGGAGTTAATTTTCGATGCTGATACGTCTCAAACGTATCCATAATTTTTGATGCTCCATGCTTGTTTTTACACCATTTGCTTAGCGTTTCGTTACACTTCGTGGCATTTTTATGCATTTTCCGGAACTAACCTACTAACGAGATGCCATAGTGCCAGTTCCCTGTTTTGTGCTGTTTTTGTGTTTTAGAAAAGTTACACAGGAAATATTCTTGGAATTAGACGAAACAAAAGCCAAACATCCAGAAATTCACCAAAGCTTCTAGAGAACCAAAGAGGAGATGGAGTGGGGCCACGAGGGGCCCACACAACAGGGCGGCGTGGCCCCGGGCTAGGCTGCGCCCCCTATGTGTGTGGCCACCTCGGTCCACTTCTGACGATGCCCCTTCGCCTATAAAGACCCCCCGACGGGAAAAACCTAAACACCCAATCACTTTTCCAGAAACATATCACAATCCGCCGCCGTCGTTGACCCGAGATCGGGAGGGTCCAGAAGCTCTTCCCGGTACCCTGCTGGAGAGGGGAATCGCCACCGGAGGTCTTCTTCATCGCCATGCTTGCCTCCGACGTGATGAGTGAGTAGTCTACCTTGGACTATGGGTCCATAGCAGTAGCTAGATGGTTGTCTTCTCCACCATGTGCTTCATGTTTAGATCTCATGAGCTGCCTTACATGATCGAGATCACCGTTATGTAATTCTACATGTTGTGTTTGTTGGGATCCAATAAATATTGGTCTTATGATTGAGTTGATGTGCTGAATATTATCTTATGTTATCTCAATGTTGTTTATGATCTTGCATTCTCTCCGTTGTTAGTAGCTATCTTGGCCGAGTAGTTGCTACTGACTCCAAGAGGGGGTATTTATGCTTGATAGTTGGTTCATGCCTCTATTTAATCTGGGGGAGTGACAGAAACCTCTAAGGTTGTAGATGTGATGTTGCCACTAGGGGGAAAACAACATTCATATGCTCAAGGGCATATGCTTTGTTTACATTACACTTTGCTTAATGCAGTTATCTGTTGTTCGCAACTTAATACTTGTGGAGTTCTCGGATTGATTCACCACAAGTGGATTATTAGTCATAGATGCAGTTGGATGGCAGTCTATGTATCTTGTTGTAATGCCCAGAGTAAATCTCATAGTGATCCTCTCGACATATGTACGTTGTCTTTATTCTATTAATTGCCCAACTGTAATTTGTTTATCCAGCATGTGTTATTTTATCTTATGGAGAGACACCACTAGTGAACTGTGGACCCTGGTCCTATTTCCATTATATTGCTACCATCTGTTTACTTTACTCGCACTGTTTACTTTACTCGCATACTACTATTGCTTTTCACTCGATACGCTCATTCCTTTGTTTCAAGCAAACCGGTGAGATTGACAACCTCATCGTAAGTTGGGAGCAAAGTATTTGGTTGTGTTGTGTGCAGGTTCCGCGTTGCTACTAGTTGAAGACATGTCAACAAGTGTCATAAACGGCGCCCTTGTTGGATTGTTAGTAGGCTAGTCAGCATCACCTTCTGGAGTTTGGCTTTTTCCCGGATTCGAGAAACCTTGGTTTCTTTCTGAGGGAAAAACTTGCTGCTGTGCTCATCGTACCTTCCTCTTGGGGTTCCCAACAGGACGAGTGTGGATCTCGGGGCGAGATCCCTTGTTAGTGGTGTCGATTGTAACGACCCGGAAAAAAATCCCCAATATTAAAATTGATTGTTATTTTCTTTTTCACGTCATCGTGATGTGTGCATCATCTTGCATCTATAACCATGCATGTTTTTGTCAAAACTTAAAAATTATTTGGTACAAAACTATTTCTTATTTTGTCTTGTATGGTTGTATAATAACCCCCCTTCTATTCTTTATTTTAAGTTAAGCTCAAAACTACAATAATTAAAATTGTTTTGGTTATTTTTGAAAATCTTGTTTCAAATAAAATTAAACTTTTGAAATTTAACTTGATTGAACCTTGTTTCAACTCTTTCCTGAAAAAAAAAACTTTCTAAGCAGGCCCGTTCTATCTCCACACCGGCTTTGTGGTCTTCTCCAGGGAGAACACGCAGGAAGCGTGCCTCCTTTTCTGCCCGGCGCCGACACCACCTGCGCGCTCACGCGAGGCGCGTGAGTCCGTCCTTCCCCTTTTTTAATCCCCAGCAAGTCCCCAGCAAGTCCCCAGCCAACCCTAGCTCCTTTCCCCTCCTCGCGCCGCCGCTAGCTTTCCCTTTCCCCTTCGATTTCTGGTTGTTCTGCACGCTCCCGAGCACCACCGCCGCAAGACTGCCGTCGCCATGATCGACCTCAAGCCGAGCTGAGTACACAAGGAGAACTGCCTCTTCTTCCTCTACCTCCTAGCGCAAGGAATCACGCCGAGGGAAGCTGTACGCGACGCAATCTTCACCGACATCTTCTATGGCCGCCGCGCTCCGGCGAGGATTCTGGTCTACCTCGACTTCCCCTGTTTTCTCTGACCATCTCCACGCGTTCCTGGTGAGCTCCTCTCTGTTATGGACCTCTCAATGGACTCCCTCTATCTCTCAGTAGCTCCACCGGCGTTGACCGTCGTATCCCATCGCAGGTGCACGCCGTCGGCCATGCTCTGGTGAGCGCTTGAACTCCACCTCGAGCTAGTTTCTTGTTGCGTGCTCCTGTTGGCCTCCAGTCAGTCTTCGCGTACTTCTTCCAACGGCGGGCGCGACGTCCAGCCAATCCCTATCGGCAGCCGCAGCCGCAGGTGCAGGTTCCAATCCCCGTGCGTGAAGGCGTGAAGCTCCTTCGTTTTTATCTGTCAGCTGGTAACCTGCAGGCTGGAGTGTTTCGGTTCAGTTCCTATTTCAGCTAGCTCTTTTTGAACAGCAAGAATCGATCCAGCCGCATGTGCATATACTTGTTGCCTGACTATACGATATCTGGTTTGGTCAAATCAAAAGAAGTCCTACTTTGTTCTAAACCAAGCTCCCAGCCAGCTCTCTGCCATCTTTTATTTTTATTTTGTTTTACAAATACTACTTGTTAATTCTATATCTTTTAAACCGTAACTTGAAATAAATTGTTTTATATATGACAGTTGTTCAGAAAAATGTGAGTAATTTAAATATGCCATCCATGCTATTGTTTGCATCTTGCATCATGTAGTCACGTGGTAATTTGCATCACACCTATTAATAACATATGGAGTATATGGGAAATGCTAATAATATTTTCCCTACTTTATTTAATTTTGTGTAGATCACTCATGCCTTGTTTTGCTATGTTAATAAACAATTAAATTGTCGTGTAGTAAAACAACTCGAACCATATATGTGTGTGTTGGGATTCCGATTCCACTTAATTTGGATAAGTTGCATTGCATCATAATTGCCATGTCATGCATGCATTCACATGAGCATGCCGATTCTTTCTCCGTAGTAGTAAGTGTTGCCTTCGTTGTTTGTTGTAGCAATTTGCTTCTTCCCGGATAGGACGCTTCATGGTGATGTGAGCAACGACAAGTTCTTCGGGTGTTCTTCGACCTTCTTTGCAGGCGAGCCCTTTTCTCTCTACCCATTTAACACTTTTGCTCTCGCTAGCTCTATATTCTAGCCTTGTGTCGCGATGCTTTGTTCCAATCACGTGTCCTATCCACCTGTTATCCAAAGTGAAGCTATAGAACCTTTCATACATCCTATTACCCGTGTACTTGTTGTTTGAGTTGGCCTCGCGAGTCGTAGGCATATTGAGGTTGTTTCAAGTTGTTTTATCTTATCGGGTTGGGAAAGTTATCACATGCTCTACTTTATGGATATATGTTGTTGGAGATACTCATGGCTTACTTTAATGTTAATGATTAAAATTGAATTAAGCAGAGGCATCAGTGAGTCATTTTGCCAGTTTTACGACCGCTCACTTGTGTCCCCTAGGACCCCGAGATCGCATGAACTGTTCTGAGACTGAGCGCTCTAACCAAGCGTGGGTATGTTTACGGGCCTCCCCTCGATCACTGCCAGAATCTACACACTTGTCCAGTGGCCACAACTAGTTCGCGGTGTTTCTATTTGGTTCTTGTCGGGCGTGCAGCTCTTGTTTCTTATGGTGCGATTTACTTTGGGGGAAGTCGTGTGTGCCTTGTAACCCCTTGTTTCTGCACATCCGTGTAGGTGCGGTACGAGCGTTTATCGCATGCTGAAGTTGGGATCATCCCGAGGGCACTGTTCCCAACCGAAGCCGCAGTCGCAAACAGCTAGGTCCGTCTCGGAGATTCGGCCGGACTCTCGATACGGGTTAAACCTAGTTAGGTGGCTTCATGGACTTGTTTGTAGTGAAGGAGAGTGCGAGTCGTGACCTCCTGCCGGCACACCTTCGGAAGTGTGCTAATCGTAGGCATCAAGGGGTGATCGTGCGTTTGGGTACATTTGGGCACCCCTGCAGGGTTAAATCTTTTCGAAAAGCCGTGTCCGCGGTTATGGACGACTTGGAGCTGTACTACTCGATCATAGAATAACTTACACCCGTTATTTCCATATTAATAAACTTGTGTAGTAAGTTAGCACAACTACAATAACAAACCTGCAATAAAACTTGTTAACCGTGTAAGTGCCTTTGATATTGCTTCTTCGTGTAGGTGCGATGAGGTGATTCATTGGCTGGGTTATGTTTGGTGCTAGTATCTAGTTGGTTACTTCTATGCGCTCTCTTATCTTATTCTATCTAGACGGAAGTTTTAGTGTCTCTGTAGTTTAGTGCTTTTGTTGCCGCTAAGTCAACCATATAGCCTGTAGGTGAGCACAGCTGAATTCCAGTCTCGCGAGTACATGCCTCGGTACTCACCCACGTTTTTGTTCCCTTTTTCTCTTTCTCCCTCCTTGTTCGGCAACCTTTGGCCCAACGATTTCGACAGGTATGGGAGCGCCGACGTTAGCAAGGTTACCCTTCCGGCTTGGCCTGGGCAGGGTTATGGACGCCATCGTTTATATTCAGGCCTCTTAGGCCCATTTGTATTCTTGTCCGTACTCGGACGCTATTTCGCTTTATGTATGATTTGGATCTTTGTATTGTATATTTGGATATTTTGACTCGTGGAGTCTTTGTGGTTATATTATATATTCTTTTGTGGGTTCCATCGTGAACTTGTGAAACTGTTGCTACCTTGATTCCACCCGCATCACGTGCACGCTGCAACGTGCACGAGGCGCTTGGTGGTGCGTTTCCAAAGTGACATCATGCGAATTGTGGCTTGATCGCTATCATCTGCAAGGTGTCGGATCTCGAGGCGTCACAAGTGGTATCAGAGCCAGGTTTTGTCGATACCCATGGGTCCAGTTTGCCTATAGGATAACCTTGCCAACGGACGTTGTTAAGTCTAGTGTCAAAACTATGTTAATAAAAATGCGTTGGATAGTTCTGACTAGTTCTGCATTTTTCTTCTTCCCTTTGTGCTTCTCTCCTCTTACCTTTGTGAGTTTTGAGTCCTCTCTCTTGCCTTCTTCTTTGAGTTTTAGGTTCCCACGTGGGTGGACGATCTCTTGTCTTTATCCTACTAGGTCCCTTCTTCGGAAGTTCATCATCATCAACGTGAGCAAGCATCCCTTGTTGGTGGTGTCGAGAAGAAATCTCTTGTTAGTGGTGTCGAGAAAAATAAATCCACGTTAAGGCCCGGGAATGTCAACATGAAGCGCGAAGACTCGATAGTTTCACCAACTCTTTCCCCCTACACGAGTGTGGATCTCGGGGCGAGATCCCTTGTTAGTGGTGTCGATTGTAACGATCCGGAAAAAAATCCCCAATATTAAAATTGATTGTTATTTTCTTTTTCACGTTATCGTGATGTGTGCATCATCTTGCATCTATAACCTTGCATGTTTTTGTCAAAACTTAAAAATTATTTGGTACAAAACTATTTCTTATTTTGTCTTGTATGGTTGTATAATAACCCCCCTTCTATTCTTTATTTTAAGTTAAGCTCAAAACTACAATAATTAAAATTGTTTTGGTTATTTTTGAAAATCTTGTTTCAAATAAAATTAAACTTTTGAAATTTAACTTGATCGAACCTTGTTTCAACTCTTTCCTGAAAAAAAAAACTTTCTGAGCAGGCCCGTTCTATCTCCACACCGGCTTTGTGGTCTTCTCCAGGGAGAACACGCAGGAAGCGTGCCTCCTTTTCTGCCCGGCGCCGACACCACCTGCGCGCTCATGCGAGGCGCGTGAGTCCGTCCTTCCCCTTTTTTAACCCCCAGCAAGTCCCCAGCAAACCCTAGCTCCTTTCCCCTCCTCGCGCCGCTGCTAGCTTTCCCTTTCCCCTTCGATTTCTGGTTGTTCTGCATGCTCCCGAGCACCACAGCCGCAAGATTGCCGTCGCCATGATCGACCTCAAGCCGAGCTGAGTACACAAGGAGAACTGCCTCTTCTTCCTCTACCTCCTGGCGCAAGGAATCACGCCGAGGGAAGCTGTACGCGACGCAATCTTCACCGACATCTTCTCTGGCCGCCGCGCTCCGGCGAGGATTCTGGTCTACCTCGACTTCCCCTGTTTTCTCTGACTGTCTCCCCGCGTTCCTGGTGAGCTCCTCTCTGTTATGGACCTCTCAATGGACTCCCTCTATCTCTCAGTAGCTCCACCGGCGTTGACCGTCGTATCCCATCGCAGGTGCACGCCGTCGGCCATGCTCTGGTGAGCGCTTGAACTCCACCTCAAGCTAGTTTCTTGTCTCGTGCTCCTGTTGGCCTCCAGTCAGTCTTCACGTACTTCTTCCAACGGCGGGCGCGACGTCCAGCCAATCCCTATCGGCAGCCGCAGCCGCAGGTGCAGGTTCCAATCCCCGTGCGTGAAGGCGTGAAGCTCCTTCGTTTTTATCTGTCAGCTGGTAACCTGCAGGCTGGAGTGTTTCGGTTCAGTTCCTATTTCAGCTAGCTCTTTTTGAACAGCAAGAATCGATCCAGCCGCATGTGCGTATACTTGTTGCCTGACTATACGATATCTGGTTTGGTCAAATCAAAAGAAGTCCTACTTTGTTCTAAACCAAGCTCCCAGCCAGCACTCTGCCATCTTTTCTTTTTATTTTGTTTTACAAATACTACTTGTTAATTCTATATCTTTTAAACCGTAACTTGAAATAAATTGTTTTATATATGACAGTTGTTCAGAAAAATGTGAGTAATCTAAATATGCCATCCATGCTATTGTTTGCATCTTGCATCATGTAGTCACATGGTAATTTGCATCACACCTATTAATAACATATGGAGTATATGGGAAATGCTAATAATATTTTCCCTACTTTATTTAATTTTGTGTAGATCACTCATGCCTTGTTTTGCTATGTTAATAAACAATTAAATTGTCGTGTAGTAAAACAACTCGAACCATATATTTATGTGTCGGGATTCCGATTCCGCTTAATTTGGATAAGTTGCATTGCATCATAATTGCCATGTCATGCATGCATTCACATGAGCATGCCGATTCTTTCTCCGTAGTAGTAAGTGTTGCATTCGTTGTTTGTTGTAGGAATTTGCTTCTTCCCGGATAGGACGCTTCATGGTGATGTGAGCAATGACAAGTTATTCGGGTGTTCTTCGACCTTCTTTGCAGGCGAGCCCTTTTCTCTCTACCCATTTAACACTTTTGCTCTCGCTAGCTCTATATTCTAGCCTTGTGTCGCGATGCTTTGTTCCAATCACGTGTCCTATCCACCTGTTATCCAAAGTGAAGCTATAGAACCTTTCATACATCCTATTACCCGTGTACTTGTTGTTTGAGTTGGCCTCGCGAGTCGTAGGCATATTGAGGTTGTTTCAAGTTGTTTTATCTTATCGGGTTGGGAAAGTTATCACATGCTCTACTTTATGGATATATGTTGTTGGAAATACTCATGGCTTACTTTAATGTTAATGATTAAAATTGAATTAAGCAGAGGCATCGGTGAGTCATTTTGCCAGTTTTACGATGGCTCACTTGTGTCCCCTAGGACCCCGAGATCGCATGAACTGTTCTGAGACTGAGCGCTTTAACCAAGCGTGGGTATGTTTACGGGCCTCCCCTCGATCATTGCCAGAATCTACACACTTGTCCAGTGGCCACAACTAGTTCACGGTGTTTCCATTTGGTTCTTGTCGGGCGTGCAGCTCTTGTTTCTTATGGTTCGATTTACTTTGGCGGAAGCCGTGTGTGCCTTGTAACCCCTTGTTTCTGCACGTCCGTGTAGGTGCGGTACGAGCGTTTATCGCATGCTGAAGTTGGGATCATCCCGAGGGCACTGTTCCCAACCGAAGCCGCAGTCGCAAACAGGTAGGTTCGTCTCGGAGATTCGGCCGGACTCTCGATACGGGTTAAACCTAGTTAGGTGGCTTCCTGGACTTGTTTGTAGTGAAGGAGAGTGCGAGTCTTGACCTCCTGCCGGCACACCTTCGGAAGTGTGCTAATCGTAGGCATCAAGGGGTGATCGTGCGTTTGGGTACATTTGGGCACCCCTGCAGGGTTAAATCTTTTCGAAAAGCCGTGTCCGCGGTTATGGACGACTTGGAGCTATACTACTCGATCATAGAATAACTTACACCCGCTATTTCCATATTAATAAACTTGTGTAGTAAGTTAGCACAACTACAACAACAAACCTGCAATAAAACTTGTTAACCGTGTAAGTGCCTTTGATATTGCTTCTTCGTGTAGGTGCAATGAGGTGATTCATTGGCTGGGTTATGTTTGGTGCTAGTATCTAGTTGGTTACTTCTATGCGCTCTCTTATCTTATTCTATCTAGACGGAAGTTTTAGTGTCTCTGTAGTTTAGTGCTTTTGTTGCCGCTAAGTCAACCATATAGCCTGTAGGTGAGCACAGCTGAATTCCAGTCTCGCGAGTACGTGCCTCGGTACTCACCCTCGTTTTTGTTCCCTTTTTATCTTTCTCCCTCCTTGTTCGGCAACCTTTGGCCCAACGATTTTGACAGGTATGGGAGCGCCGACGTTAGCAAGGTTACCCTTCCGGCTTGGCCTGGGCAGGGTTATGGACGCCATCGTTTATCTTCAGGCCTCTTAGGCCCATTTGTATTCTTGTCCGTACTCGGACGCTATTTCGCTTTATGTATGATTTGGATCTTTGTATTGTATATTTGGATATTTTGACTCGTGGAGTCTTTGTGGTTATATTATATATTCTTTTGTGGGTTCCATCGTGAACTTGTGAAACTGTTGCTACCTTGATTCCACCCGCATCACGTGCACGCTGCAACGTGCACAAGGCGCTTGGTGGTGCGTTTCCAAAGTGACATCATGCGAATTGTGGCTTGATCGCTATCATCTGCAAGGTGTCGGATCTCGGGGCGTCACAAGTGGTATCAGAGCCAGGTTTTGTCGATACCCATGGGTCCAGTCTGCCTGTAGGATAACCTTGCCAACGGATGTTGTTAAGTCTAGTGTCAAAACTATGTTAATAAAAATGCGTTGGATAGTTCTGACTAGTTCTGCATTTTTCTTCTTCCCTTTGTGCTTCTCTCCTCTTACCTTTGTGAGTTTTGAGTCCTCTCTCTTGCCTTCTTCTCTGAGTTTTAGGTTCCCACGTGGGTGGACGATCTCTTGCCTTTATCCTACTAGGTCCCTTCTTTGGAAGTTCATCATCATCAACGTGAGCAAGCATCCCTTGTTGGTGGTGTCGAGAAGAAATCTCTTGTTAGTGGTGTCGAGAAAAATAGATCCACGTTAAGGCCCGGGAATGTCAACATGAAGCGCGAAGACTCGATAGTTTCACCAACTCTTTCCCCCTCACGAGTGTGGATCTCGGGGCGAGATCCCTTGTTAGTGGTGTCGATTGTAACGACCCGGAAAAAAATCCCCAATATTAAAATTGATTGTTATTTTCTTTTTCACGTTAGCGTGATGTGTGCATCATCTTGCATCTATAACGTTGCATGTTTTTGTCAAAACTTAAAAATTATTTGGTACAAAACTATTTCTTATTTTGTCTTGTATGGTTGTATAATAACCCCCCTTCTATTCTTTATTTTAAGTTAAGCTCAAAACTACAATAATTAAAATTGTTTTGGTTATTTTTGAAAATCTTGTTTCAAATAAAATTAAACTTTTGAAATTTAACTTGATTGAACCTTGTTTCAACTCTTTCCTGGAAAAAAAAACTTTCTGAGCAGGCCCGTTCTATCTCCACACCGACTTTGTGGTCTTCTCCAAGGAGAACACGCAGGAAGCGTGCCTCCTTTTCTGCCCGGCGCCGACACCACCTGCGCACTCACGCGAGGCGCGTGAGTCCGTCCTTTCCCTTTTTTAACCCCCAGCAAGTCCCCAGCAAACCCTAGCTCCTTTCCCCTCCTCGCGCCGCCGCTAGCTTTCCCTTTCCCCTTCGATTTCTGGTTGTTCTGCACGCTCCCGAGCACCACCGCCGCAAGACTGCCGTCGCCATGATCGACCTCAAGCCGAGCTAAGTACACAAGGAGAACTGCCTCTTCTTCCTCTACCTCCTGGCGCAAGGAATCATGCTGAGGGAAGCTGTACACGACGCAATCTTCATCGACATCTTCTCTGGCCGCCGCGCTCCGGCGAGGATTCTGGTCTACCTCGACTTCCCCTGTTTTCTCTGACCGTCTCCACGCGTTCCTGGTGAGCTCCTCTCTGTTATGGACCTCTCAATGGACTCCCTCTATCTCTCAGTAGCTCCACCGGCGTTGACCGTCGTATCCCATCGCAGGTGCACGCCGTCGGCCATGAGTATATGGGAAATGCTAATAATATTTTCCCTACTTTATTTAATTTTGTGTAGATCACCCATGCCTTGTTTTGCTATGTTAATAAACAATTAAATTATCGTGTAGTAAAACAAGTTGAACCATATATGTGTGTGTCGGGATTCCGATTCCGCTTAATTTGGACAAGTTGCATTGCATCATAATTGCCATGTCATGCATGCATTCACATGAGCATGCCGATTCTTTCTCCGTAGTAGTAAGTGTTGCATTCGTTGTTTGTTGTAGCAATTTGCTTCTTCCCGGATAGGACGCTTCATGGTGATGTGAGCAACGACAAGTTCTTCGGGTGTTCTCCGACCTTCTTTGCAGGCGAGCCCTTTTCTCTCTACCCATTTAACACTTTTGCTCTCGCTAGCTCTATATTCTAGCCTTGTGTCGCGATGCTTTGTTCCAATCATGTGTCCTATCCACCTGTTATCCAAAGTGAAGCTATAGAACCTTTCATACATCCTATTACCCGTGTGCTTGTTATTTGAGTTGGCCTCGTGAGTCGTAGGCATATTGAGGTTGCTTCAAGTTGTTTTATCTTATCGGGTTGGGAAAGTTATCACATGCTCTACTTTATGGATATATGTTGTTGGAGATACTCATGGCTTACTTTAATGTTAATGATTAAAATTGAATTGAGCAAAGGCATCGGTGAGTCATTTTGCCAGTTTTATGACGGCTCACTTGTGTCCCCTAGGACCCCGAGATCGCATGAACTGTTCTGAGACTGAGCGCTCTAACCAAGCGTGGGTATGTTTACGGGCCTCCCCTCGATCACTGCCAGAATCTACACACTTGTCCAGTGGCCACAACTAGTTCGCGGTGTTTCCATTTGGTTCTTGTCGGGCATGCAGCTCTTGTTTCTTATGGTTCGATTTACTTTGGCGGAAGCCGTGTGTGCCTTGTAACCCCTTGTTTCTGCACGTCTATGTAGGTGCGGTACGAGCATTTATCGCATGCTGAAGTTGGGATCATCCCGAGGGCACTGTTCCCAACCGAAGCCGCAGTCGCAAACAGCTAGGTCCATCTCGGAGATTCGGCCGGACTCTCGATACGGGTTAAACCTAGTTAGGTGGCTTCCTAGACTTGTTTGTAGTGAAGGAGAGTGCGAGTCGTGACCTCCTGCCGGCACACCTTCGGAAGTGTGCTAATCGTAGGCATCAAGGGGTGATCGTGCGTTTGGGTGCATTTGGGCACCCCTGCAGGGTTAAATCTTTTCGAAAAGCCATGTCCGCGGTTATGGACGACTTGTAGCTGTACTACTCGATCATAGAATAACTTACACCCGCTATTTCCATATTAATAAACTTGTGTAGTAAGTTAGCACAACTACAACAACAAACCTGCAATAAACTTGTTAACCGTGTAAGTGCCTTTGATATTGCTTCTTCGTGTAGGTGCGATGAGGTGATTCATTGGCTGGGTTATGTTTGGTGCTAGTATCTAGTTGGTTACTTCTATGCGCTCTCTTATCTTATTCTATCTAGACGGAAGTTTTAGTGTCTCTGTAGTTTAGTGTTTTTGTTGCCGCTAAGTCCACCATATAGCCTGTAGGTGAGCATAGCTGAATTCCAGTCTCGCGAGTACGTGCCTCGGTACTCACCCTCGTTTTTGTTCCCTTTTTCTCTTTCTCCTTCCTTGTTCGGCAATCTTTGGCCCGACAATTTTGACAGGTATGGGAGCGCTGACGTTAGCAAGGTTACCCTTCCGGCTTGGCCTGGGCAGGGTTATGGACGCCATCGTTTATCTTCAGGCCTCTTAGGCCCATTTGTATTCTTGTCCGTACTCGGACGCTATTTCGCTTTATGTATGATTTGGATCTTTGTATGTATATTTGGATATTTTGACTCGTGGAGTCTTTGTGGTTATATTATATATTCTTTTGTGGGTTCCATCGTGAACTTGTGAAACTGTTGCTACCTTGATTCCACCCGCATCACGTGCACGCTGCAACGTGCACGAGGCGCTTGGTGGTGCGTTTCCAAAGTGACATCATGCGAATTGTGGCTTGATCGCTATCATCTGCAAGGTGTCGGATCTCGGGGCGTCACACTATGGACCCATAGTCCAAGGTAGACTACTCACTCATTGCGCCGGAGCCAAGCATGGCGATAAAGAAGACCTCCGGTGGTGATTCCCCTCTCCGGCAGGGTGCCGGGAAGAGCTTCTGTTCCCTCCCAATCTCGGGTCGATGACGGCGGCGGATCGCGATATATTTCTGGAAAAGTGATCGGGTGTTTAGGTTTTTCCCGTCGGGGGGTCTTTATAGGCGAAGGGGCATCGTCATAAGTGGACCGAGGCGGCCACACACATAGGGGGTGCGACTTAGCCCTGGGCCGCACCGCCCTTTTGTGTGGGCCCCTCGTGGCCCCACTCCATCACCTCTTTGGTTCTCTGGAAGCTTCGATGAATTTCTGGATGTTTGGCTTTTGTTTCATCCAATTTCGAGAAGATTTCCTGTGTAACTTTTCTGAAACACAAAAACAGCAGAAAACAGGGAACTGACACTGTGGCATCTCGTTAATAGGTTAGTCCCGGAAAATGCATAAAAATGCCACGAAGTGTAATGAAACACTAAGCAAATGGTGTAAAAACAAGCATGGAGCATCAAAAATTATGGATACGTTTGAGACATATGAGCATCCCCAAGCTTAACTCCTGCTCGTCCTCGAGTAGGTAAGTGATAACAAAAGAAATAATTTTTGAGGTGACATGCACCTACACAATCTTGACCATCTATGTAAGCATTGTGCGCTGGGATCAAAAGAACTTAAAACATGGGCATGAAAGACGTAATCTTGATAGAAGAAACTTAGCAACCATGTTATAACATGAAGAAGAACACAAATGAAAGATCATGAAAATGAAATAATGAAAGTCAATCGTGTGTTCAAATCATATGGAAAAACATACAAAGGGTTTTCAGCTTGTCCTTCATGAGAGAGCAAAACATAAATGCAGAGGACACCTTCAAGTTTAAGAGGGCGACTAGATACAAATAATTTAAGAACAAGTGAAACCAACATCATGAATCAATCAATGAAAACTTTGGGACAATGCACATTATAGTCAGAATGACAACTATGCTCTCTTAGATGGTGCATAAAGGTAGAAGGTGGAGATTAACAAAAAAGTAAAAGAAAGGCCCTTCGTGGAGGGAAGCAGTGATTGCAAGTTTTATAAACCTTCAAAAATTATGTTACTTACTAGCTTTGAGCTCTCATTGCCCCCATCATAGGCATCTTTAATGGTTAAAGTTAATGCGAATACACTTATGATGCATATGCTTGACAAATCATAAGTTTAAAACCTCGTGTTCCGTGAAGTAGGAATACCCAAACCTCATGCTACTCAACTTAGAGTCCCAAGCAAGCTCTTGTCATTGTAAATATATGTGTATCATCGAGAACCGCCAACGGGGTACCTCCTACCCGATGACATGGAACAAGCCCACATCAAAATGACAAGACAAACAGACAATGAACACCTCGACATCTCTTTTATTTACCATTGGTATAGCTTTTTATTGTGAGATGCATCGTCGAATGTCCACTATGGGCATGCTGTAAATTTCCACCATGAATGATGCATGGCTTAGATTAGTGGCCCAGGCGTTTCCCTAACACATATAAAAACTCCATGATCCCGTAAGATTCCCAACTTATTTCACATCGTGAGTATCCATAAACAAAAGATCACGATATCAACTCAAATAAGAAGTGCAATGTTGAAAGCTTGCCCCATGACGACATGGCTGGGCTAATTTCCTACTTACAACTTGCAAGCATAACAACTCAACATAAGAGAGCCACAATGTCAAAGTTTTTAGAACGAGAAAAGTAAAGTGTGCCATCAGGTTTGTGAGAGCTTTACTGACCAATTTTCGCATAACACAAAAAAGAGTTTAATTTGAAGGATAGATAAAAGCAAGTCAAATGTACTTTGGAATAGCAAATTGCTAATAGGTATGTATGGTGGACACTTTGGAACAACTTGGTTTTTAGGAGTTGGATGCACGAGTAGAGCTCATACTCTGTACAAAATGAGGGCTAGCAAAAGACTGGGAGCGACCAACTAAGAGAGCAATAACGACCATAATCATGCAGAGCGACAAAGCAACATTAAGAGAAGCATAAGATGGCATCAAAAGTCAAAAACTAAATAATCATAGAGGCAAAGGCGACTTTGTATGAGTCTAACATGTGTGAGCATGCGCTAAGTCAACCCAAATAAAGCATCAAGGAGAAAACCAAAATAATGCTTCCAAATAATTAAAACAACACATGATTTTTTTCAAAGGCTCATTAAGCAATCTCAGTCATTTGAGACAAGTCATGCTGGTGGTGACGCCATGACCAAATGGTCACCGGAGTGACTCCAGCGACACGTCCCAGTGGCGGAGCACGGCGGCGATCTACAGGATTACACTATAGACCACCGTATGACGAACGGAAAGGCTCAAGAGGTGCGCAAGCTCACCATGATGCTTGCAGGATGGTCGGTGAGGTAGGAGATGACCGGAGTTGAGCGATTGGTCAAGAAATCCGACAAAGTCTGGTGCAAAGGAACAACGAGATGCGCTCGGTTACAAGCCCCCTGCACGATTGCTTGCACCAGGATGACGAAGACGTCCAGGCGCACCTCCAAGAACAAACGCTGGAGCTTGGGGTGGTCCCAATCGACGGCGAGAGGATTTGGCCAGAGCTAGGGTTTCAGCCCGAATTAGCCAGAGAGAGAGGAAGAAGGGAGGGTGGCGTTCTAGGTTTCTTTGATTGCGGCACAAAGGATCTTATAGGCCTTCGAGGGCGGCGGCCTAAATCCTAGCGCAGTCGACAGCGGGGAGCTCGACAGCGAGCTGCTTCACTGATCAAAGGTTGAAGATGACGGTCTTCCCCTTGGTGGGTTCCCCCTATCAGCTGATACCAAATCGGTATCCTCAACTGGGCCGCATGCTGGGCCGGCTCGGTGGGCTTCGGCCAGGTAAGCTTCTTCCCTTTTTTTGTTTTGATTCTTTTACTTTTTCTTCTATTTTCTGTGTGGAGTTTCTAATCTGATTTCAAATTTGTTTTGTAGGTTTTAAGTTTGTAATTTCTTACAAGATAGGACTATGATATTATTTGTCCCACACATGTTATTAGAGAAATTTTATATGGGTATTAACACATAAGATATTTTAAATACCCTTAGGGTTTTTATTGTGGGTCTTAATGGATAATTCCAAATAGTTGTTGTGGTGTATTCAAAAAATACTTACCTAGGTTTGAGTAATCAGATAGTCAGATGTAGAATGTTACGTTGCCTCTTATTTAACAAAGGAACAAGGATATAAAGTTTATCTATTACTTGTCTTCCTAGTTAGGAATTGGTGAAAAGGCCCTATGGAGATACTCCAATGTCATTTATAGTTTCTTGATCCTTTATTTGAATATACTTACTACAAGGAAGATTTATTTAGTTGAGGCCAAGATATATAATAAGAGGTGACTTGATCACTAGATAAAGGTTTTAGTGGATCATAAAAGAATTAGGGTTTGGGTAATGCACCCTAATGGAATGGAGGACATTTGTAACACCCCATTTTTTGTAACCCTGTTGGAGTAGTGTTTAGTGAGCCAAAATTGAGGGCCAACAAAAAAACTTTTTGAGCAACCCTCTGAGAGTGCTATTACTTGCTTGTTGTCCTGTTTGTTATGTTAGTGTTGGCAGTTTAAGTTGCTTGTTGAGCACTGTTGTGAACCAACAAAATCTTGTGCCCTTGTGGTCATGCCTTTATTTATCCTTCTAGCTATTTCTCCAAGACCATTATCTTGTCAACTTCTCTTTTACTCAAATTATTTTATTTGTCTAAAATAAGTGCCAAGATTTATCTCTGAGAAAAAGCTTTGATCAAAACTAAGTATTTACAAAATTATCTGGACCTACAATGTAGAGTGGTCCCACTATTTTACAAACTTATATTCTGTTGATATTTATAGAAGGATTTCAACCACCTTTAAGAAAACTTTCTAAAGGAGATGCTATGTCTCCACTAGTTCTGAAAAGTCTACAAAAAGCTTTACTCCTTTATTGGAAACTCTTTTCTACTTGACCATGGCATGATCAGCATTGAGCACTTGATTCAATCAACGTTTCTGGTAGTGCTAGATTAGCTGCAAATGATTAACCTTGTGTGGTGAGTTGACTATGTGTGACTGCTTGACTTTGATGAGTTGCTTGTGTGTGGATATAATCCTCATATAGGCCTGTGGCCTAACCATTTCAAAATAAATCCATTAGTATTTTTGTCACATATAAGTTGTTTTCATGCTATTCTTCAAGTAAAACTCATCTTGTTATTTTCCTCTCAATCCTGAGTCTCTAACCCTAATGCCTTAGTCTTATCATGAGACATTAGGGGCTCCATTTTGAAGAATCATAAAACCAATCAAAACTAACCCAAGAAAAGCACCCATCATGTTATTAGAATCATCTACATCCCACCTTAGGAGGCTCTTCTCAGTTTTTGCAAAATATTTCCTTGCAGTCATTTTATCAAACACCTAGTGTATAGACTATCTTAGTGTCTGCTAACAGATTCAGTTTTCTGACGCTTATATTAAGCTAATCTATTCTATCTATGGCAATGTACACCTTCCTAGAACTCATATTTGGCATATGATCTTCGATTCTTTCCATTACCACTTAGCCATTTGAGGTCATCTGCTACTTGCTCTAATCCTGTTTCTGACCCTAATCAACTCACTGACCATTTGACTATTATCATATGCACCTTTGCTCACACTTCTAGAATTCGAAATAAATTGTTCAGAGACCATTCTTTGACCTATTCCTCTTCCTTTTGATCTACTCTAACTAGCTATGCACTTGTGTGTGCATTTTGAGGTATGCCATCTATTTATGTGACTAGGTTTTGAACCCTAGTCAAAACTGATTTCACTTTCTAGTTTTCTTTAATCTTCTTGGTAATTTGTCAACACTCATCCTAAAATCTCTCCATAAATTCATTTCCTCCCATCTAGCATTGGAAGAGTGTTATTCATGCTCAATGTCACTATTCCTCCATCAAAACAACTAACTCTTTAGCTCATCTTTCTTACTTAGCAAAATTACATATGAATGGTCACTTTGTTATTTCATGCCCTTTTCTTCTCATCAAATTTCTTTATAATCTCCTACCATGCTATCCTATTTCTATAGGATCCTATGGACCCAAAACCCTACTTGCTTACGTCCAAAAATTCTCCAAGATCTTGTTCAATATTGCTATTGGGCAAACTTTCAAACTACAATGGTAGTGATCAATTTTTATTATGCCAATTATGTCAAACCCGTACCCAACTTTCTCCCCACCTCCTCTGATCCATCCATGCATGCATCTCACTAGAGGAGGTATTTCTAACTCCAAAAATCCAAATAGTGAGGCATGCATGCATTCATCTCCATTATTCATCTCAAACATCCAAATTCTTTTGAAACTTCACCAAACCACCACCCAGCCTTCTCCAGCACTTTGGCACCCCTCTGGTCGTCATGCACTGTAGCAGCACCCTCCTCTTTGTCTCCTAGTGTTTGGAAGAAGGAGGCATAGCATCCATGTCACCAAAATGTGTATCAATAAAATAAAGTGTTGCAGCCTCACACCACTGATCCTTCTCAACCAAGGCTCCTTCCTGGATCCCTCCACCATCTCTACTGCCCTATCCAACCAACCACAGCACCTCCTTGGGCCCCACCTTGCCCAAACCGACATATACCACCCTCCCTCTAGATATAAGGCCACAACCCCTCTTTGCCTCCTCCTTGACCCCCATTCTGTTCCCCCATCGTCACCACACCCTCCATAAACACAGAAACCACCCCCTTGGTCTGTAGCAGAGAAGAAAGGGAGAAAACCTAATTTTGCTATGCAAGGGAGATGAGAAAAATGCCACTGATCTGGACCCCTTCCGACCTTCTCTTTTACCTACGATTACTTCCCTAGGTATTGCAGACCTAACCCTGCATTTACTCTAGATCTAGGAGCCCTGGAGCATGGACCTCAGCGAGCCCCGAAGCAAGTCCGTCAGCCCCAACGCGCGGGTCCGCATCCCGGAGTCCATACCGACCATTCCGCCCCTCGTTCAGCTCGCTGGACTGAGCCACGTCGCCCCATCCAGTCCTCGTCGCCGGGGAAGCTCCCTAGGTGGGCCGCCGTCCTTGCCTGCCCCGGTTAGGGTTTTGACCCTGCCTTCCCGTGGCCGGAGGAAGGAGACGACGGGGGACCATCGATCTCGACTTGATCGGACGGTCCCTGTCTCTCCATACCGGTTCGGCAGCCGCTGCCGCTGACAGCGGGCCAGGCCTGTCAGCGCAGCCGGGCGCTTTCCCTTCCGCGGCGCCTGTGCGATTCGGGCCGGCCTGCGCTGGACGGCCCAAGTCCGCTAGATCCTGGCCCGTTCACTTTTTTCAGTTAAACTATTCTGCTAATTAGGTTTTGCTGATTAGATTCAAAAATTCACCAAATATTCTCTGGCCATGCAAATTGAGTGATTCAAATTTTCATGTGAACCTTACAGTACTGCCTAACTCCCAGTACTGCATGCATGATTTTTGGAGCATTAGAAAATATCTGTGATTTATTTGTTGTAGATCTAGGGCTTTATCTTCATAAATCCAAATCTGATGCTTTGTATAATATAATTGTGTGATTCCAATTTTCAGTGTTGCCCTGTAACTTTGTGAAGCATGAGGAACTAGGTTTGTTATTTTAGGAGCATTATTTTTCCTGCAGTAACTACTTTAGTGATACTAGGATCTTGCATGGTTTTATTTATTGTGCTTATAATAATTGATAATTTTGAATGATTCCACCTCTGGTGTGTTCTACATCTCATTAGCTATCTAAGATGGTCTCTGGTAGAATTTTTGGATCTACAGAAAGTTTTAGGGAATTAAATTGCCTTTCTAGTGGTGGGTGTGACTTAGAAATTCATTATAAATCGACCCTACCTTTTTTTGGGTTGATTCCAACTGGGTTTGTTTTGTAACCTTGTTAGCTATCTGATGCTATGTTGGTTGACATGTTTGGATCAAGTTTTAGGCCTTCTTGATGTTGTGTTGAGTATAGGGTTATTTTCTATTAAAAATTGTTTTCCCTATTAACATAGTAGCTTTACTTTTATAAGATGAAGTGTTGGTTTAGGAAACTTGTTGCTTATCTGAAAGTATGCTTAATAATGTTATTTGACCTATGTGGCCACGTGCAAGCTTGTTTGAGGTGAAGTGGTGATGTGCTTGCTATGTTTGAAAAACCCTAGTTTTAATAGGTATAACTTGCTACTAGAAATCTATGAAATCTTATTTCTTGTTTTTAAACATGTTTGTTTCTGATACTCTTTGATTGTGTGGTATTGAGTGATGAGATGTTTGTGACTTATGTATGCATGTATACTTATTGTGTGCTTTTATTTTTTCTGGCGATAGATGCGAGCGACGAGTGTGCGGAGGAGGTTGAGGTCTTTAAATCAAGAAGGAGATCAGGGACAAGCCAACCAAGGCAAGCCATCTATTTGATGCATATCTGAATCCTATTATTACTCTATGCATTGCTTATTCTTACTCTCTTATTGATGCATTATTCTATATTGCTATTAACCTCTTGATAGCAATAGTTGGTGACTTAGCTCCACAAGTCAATTTGATATCATCCTTGAGATGACCCCTATTGTGACCTATTGCAACACCTCTTCTATTAGAGACTTGATGACTAGCATTAATGTCTTTGGAAATCTTGTAGTGGGGCCAAAACTCTAGGAAATTGGGTTTACTCTCGGGAAACATTTCGAAAATGGTTTCAAAAACCTTGGAGTAGTTACTACTTCATTGAGATGTTTTAAAATGGTTTCATAAACAAGGAGTGGACAATGGGAGATGAAGGAGTTGGTGGATTTTCTGAAAAAGGGCATTTATTATAAGTGTTCGCCAAACCAATTACTCCCGTGCAACCACATTACCCAGTATGGGACGGGCTTAGCTTGAAGTTTATTTGCTTTAGTACGGGGAGCCTCATACTATATAGGGGTTTGCAGGACTCCGGAATCCGGGTTGCCGCTAGTTTATGGGCAATAGTAAATCGGGATCCTTCGGGATTTATCCGGCCGGAAGACACTTGGGTTCTCCCGCCGTGGCGCCGGAGTTACGCTCTGGAGGAGGTACTGCCGGGACGTGCCGGGGAGGTAAACTCCATAGGGTAGGCACCCGTACTAAGGTAGATAGATGGAGGGCTTCGATTGATTATCCGAAACCCGCATACTTGTGTATGACGGTCCGTGGTGGTATCCCGGCGGATTTATCGAATGGTGTGGGTAAAGTGTACAACCTCTGCAGAGTGTAATCTATTCGAGTAGCCGCGTCCTCGGTCATGGACGGTTGGAATGGCCATACTTAACCTGTGTCAGGTTTTGGTTTTATAAATGGTTTTCAAGAAAAATGGAGAAATGTGCCGGACGGGGTACTTGGAGGGTACTACCGTGGCACGGATATGGTTCGGAGTACTTGCAGGGTACTGCCGAAGGAATGGTAGTGGTCATGTGTGATTGACCGGAAGTAATAAGGAGGGTGGTCATGTTTGATTGACCGCCGGCTTTTCTCTTGAAAAGGAGTTTCCCCCTTTCCTAGAGCTTTTGCGAAGACTTCTCTTGTAAGGATCTTCTTTAGTAAGGATATAGAGATGTCGTATGACATGCTATATGGACACAAGAATCTTTCTACAAATCTTCTTTAATAAGGATATAGAAATGTCGTGGGACATGCTATATCGACCAGAGAAACATTCTAGTATCAAGCTGCCTTTAACTAAGCCAACCCTTGCTACTGCCATATAGCATGTGTTTGTTCGCTCTCTTAGATGGTTTGCGAGTACAATTCCAAAATGTACTCACGGCTTTGTCCCTGGCTATTAACTTGGTTAGACTATGAAGAAGGTTACAAGGAAGGTGAAGAGGGTTACGATGACGCTGGTGCGAACTAGGAACGTCTCCCAGTCAGTTGCCTACAGGGTAGTAGGCATGATGTGGGTCATCTACGCTGCTTGGTATCCGCTGCTTAGTTATAGACTTGCCCTGCGTGGCAATATCATGCTTGGCCATGTGACCAATTGTAAGTACATTATTTCGATATTGTAAAGGATGATGTAATTCTGTTATCAACTCGGATATGTGGATTCACGACACACTGATCATGGGATCGTGAATTGTATGCATATCGGGTATTCCGGATGGGTAATCCGGGGTCCCCACAGAGTTGGTATCAGAGCCATCCTGACTGTAGGAGACCTTAGTTAGCATGGGCGTTAGATAGGAAAGTAATATTTGGATAAACTATTTGCAAAGGTTATTTCTTCTAAGTAGCCAATAGTATGGCTTATACCTTTCTCACCTCTTCAAAACTGCTAATCTTATCTCTCTGTTTGCCAAGATTGTCACCGCTTTTACTATCTCGTCGCACCCCCTTCAAGATCTAAATACTGGACATTGTACCCCAAATAGACCTAAAGTTTGGCAGCACAAGATGGAGCAGATATTCAAAAGGACATCTTCTAACCTCCCCAACTGCAAAGAAAGAAGGATGTTGGCAAATATTTTGCCTTTGGTTCACACCAATGGCCCTGTCAAGATACTGACCTTGTTCCTCCCTGGACTCGCACTTTTGCAGTCGCCAAGGACCAAGTTCTCAGTGCTTGACTAGTACTTTTTAGGGTTGTAGGGCGAGTATGCCACCAATGGCACACTTCAGCAATCCCTCTGAAGACCTCACAACCATGTGATGTGATACAAGAAGACTTACAAAACTGCACTTCCCAAGTCAACATCAACGGCTCAACGACACTGCAACTTCACCAGCAACTACCATCAAGTTTCTGCTGAAGCGAGAGCCAAGGAGAATGAAGACATCAACAACTATGGCCAACCATGACCCTAGGATGAATAGGACTAACCCCAGATATCGCGTGTTGTTAGGCATCGTTGGTACTTGGGGTACCTCGTGTGATTTCTGCAATTGTTTGTTGTTTGCCTTGTATGTTTTTGATAGTGTTTGCAGTTGTCTTGTGTGTTTCTTGAGTGTGTGTTGAACCCTGTGCTCATGATTGACTTGGCCTCTCAGACCTACAAACCCCTCTGGCGTGTAAAACCCCGAATAGGAAATCTCTTTAAAAAGTGTGATTCTCCCTCACCTATTATGTCAGCTTGAGTAGCATGGATAATTTATTAGTACAACACTAACTCTAACCTTGATAATAGTGGGATATGACTCTTCTCGGAACACGTAACCAAGATCCGACGCGACGAATTTTGCTACGTGCTTCAAGCTTCGTCAAGGCATCTCTACAACATCAAGGAAGTAGAAGATAGACCCGCCGGGACTACACAAGACTTCTAGAAGAGAAAGACTTCACTATCCTGGATCGCCTAACCTTAAATCTAGAAGTTTTGCTAACATTGATCATACCCTCTTAACACCCCAACACTTGCTAATCTTCTAACAAGCCAACTAACATTGAGCATATAAGTATCAAAACCAAGCCTAACTTTCGAAGGTCAACCCGTTATCGTCACTTGAAGCCCGAAGACTCACGTGCTTGATCTCCACTGAGCTAATAGAAGGATGAAGACTCTCCAAAAATCAAGCCATCAATGTCGACTCTACATTTAGGAGATATCAATGGAGGTAGCAACAAGAAGGAGTGAAGACTTTTCTAACTATCTCGCTCGCTCGTTCAAATTTTAGCGGGTTGCAACCAAAGCTGACTTAGGACATGAGTAGAAATCCTCATGAAGATTTCTTGGAAGATGAAGTCAACTCAAGGTATCCCAATATACCTCAGGATCCTCAAGGCTACAAGGAGTTGGAGAAGCAAGAAGATCTTCACTGGTCTCCACCAACCCGAAGACAAGAAGAAATAGATCGTTGACTACTGGAAGACACACCGTTGGTGGTGCGCTGCCACCTGAAGAGATTTCAACTCAAGGACGAGACGACCTAGAAGAATGGTTTCCATTAGGACTAACCCACGCCTTGGTAGTTAGGAAGCGTAGAGACTAAGTCAGCAAAATTTGACGTGCCTATCAAGACCGAAGCATAAATGCTCTTGTCCACCATCCTTTATGGACTGCAAGCTCAAGATTAAGGGTCTACCCCAACATCCAGCTTCCAGGCGCAACACCAAGAGTTGAAGACTCCATCAATCTACACGAAGGGAGCGACAACCCCAAGACAGCAACATCTACCCGAGAAGCCTCGACTCTTCAAGACCTCTATTTGCGAGCTAGAGACCTTCTAACTCTCGGAGAATCTTTCCGGGCATACTAGGTAGCCTAACCCCGCTAACCTTAAAAATGTTCTAACGAGGTTTCGATAGGATACTTCGGCAACATCAACTCTTCAGCCATCAACTTCAGCAACTGAAGACGATCTACACCTTCGGCAAAAGAAAGTCTTTGATGCAACTCAAAGTATCATCGGTGGATTGGAAGAGCAACCATTAAGGCCTAACTCTAACCTAGTCTCAGCACCTCTTACTACTACGCTTAGGAATCTCGGGACGAGATTCTGTTTAAGGGGGGAAGAGCTGTAACACCCCATTTTCTGTAACCCTGTTGGAGTAGTGTTTAGTGAGCCAAAATTGAGGGCCAACAAAAATCTTTTTGAGCAACCCTCTGAGAGTGCTATTACTTGCTTGTTGTCCTGTTTGTTATGTTAGTGTTGGCTGTTTAAGTTGCTTGTTGAGCACTGTTGTGAACCAACAAAATCTTGTGCCCTTGTGGTCATGCCTTTATTTATCCTTCTAGCTATTTCTCCAAGACCATTATCTTGTCAACTTCTCTTTTACTCAAATTATTTTATTTGTCCAAAATAAGCGCCAAGATTTATCTCTGAGAAAAAGCTTTGATCAAAACTAAGTATTTACAAAATTATCTGGACCTACAATGTAGAGTGGTCCCACTATTTTACAAACTTATATTCTGTTGATATTTATAGAAGGATTTCAACCACCTTTAAGAAAACTTTCTAAAGGAGATGCTATGTCTCCACTAGTTCTGAAAAGTCTACAAAAAGCTTTACTCCTTCATTTGAAACTCTTTTCTACTTGACCATGGCATGATCGTCATTGAGCACTTGATTCAATCAACGTTTCTGGTAGTGCTAGATTAGCTGTAAATGATTAACCTTGTGTGGTGAGTTGACTCTATGTGACTGCTTGACTTTGATGAGTTGCTTGTGTGTGGATATAATCCTCATATAGGCCTGTGGCCTAACCATTTCAAAATAAATCCATTAGTATTTTTGTCACATATAAGTTGTTTTCATGCTATTCTTCATGTAAAACTCATCTTGTTATTTTCCTCTCAATCCTGAGTCTCTAACCCTAATGCCTTAGTCTTATCATGAGACATTAGGGGCTCCATTTTGAAGAATCATAAAACCAATCAAAACTAACCCAAGAAAAGCACCCATCATGTTATTAGAATCATCTACATCCCACCTTAGGAGGCTCTTCTCAGTTTTTGCAAAATATTTCCTTGCAGTCATTTTATCAAACACCTAGTGTATAGACTATCTTAGTGTCTGCTAACAGATTCAGTTTTCTGACGCTTATATTAAGCTAATCTATTCTATCTATGGCAATGTACCTTCCTAGAACTCATATTTGGCATATGATCTTCGATTCTTTCCATTACCACTTAGCCATTTGAGGTCATCTGCTACTTGCTCTAATCCTGTTTCTGACCCTAATCAACTCACTGACCATTTGACTATTATCATATGCACCTTTGCTCACACTTCTAGAATTCGAAATAAATTGTTCAGAGACCATTCTTTGACCTATTCCTCTTCCTTTTGATCTACTCTAACTATCTATGCACTTGTGTGTGCATTTTGAGGTATGCCATCTATTTATGTGATTAGGTTTTGAACCCTAGTCAAAACTGATTTCACTTTCTAGTTTTCTTTAATCTTCTTGGTAATTTGTCAACACTCATCCTAAAATCTCTCCATAAATTCATTTCCTCCCTTCTAGCATTGGAAGAGTGTTATTCATGCTCAATGTCACTATTCCTCCATCAAAACAACTAACTCTTTATCTCACCTTTCTTACTTAGCAAAATTACATATGAATGGTCACTTTGTTATTTCATGCCCTTTTCTTCTCATCAAATTTCTTTATAATCTCCTACCATGCTATCCTATTTCTATAGGATCCTATGGACCCAAAACCCTACTTGCTTACGTCCAAAAATTCTCCAAGATCTTGTTCAATATTGCTATTGGGCAAACTTTCAAACTACAATGGTAGTGATCAATTTTTATTATGCCAGTTATGTCAAACCCGTACCCAACTTTCTCCCCACCTCCTCTGATCCATCCATGCATGCATCTCACTAGAGGAGGTATTTCTAACTCCAAAAATCCAAATAGTGAGGCATGCATGCATTCATCTCCATTATTCATCTCAAACATCCAAATTCTTTTGAAACTTCACCAAACCACCACCCAGCCTTCTCCAGCACTTTGGCACCCCTCTGGTCGTCATGCACTGTAGCAGCACCCTCCTCTTTGTCTCCTAGTGTTTGGAAGAAGGAGGCATAGCATCCATGTCACCAAAATGTGTATCAATAAAATAAAGTGCTGCAGCCTCACACCACTGATCCTTCTCGACCAAGGATCCTTCCTGGATCCCTCCACCATCTCTACCGCCCTATCCAACTAACCACAGCACCTCCTTGGGCCCCACCTTGCCCAAACCGACATATACCACCCTCCCTCTAGATATAAGGCCACAGCCCCTCTTTGCCTCCTCCTTGACCCCCATTCTGTTCCCCCATCGTCACCACACCCTCCATAAACACAGAAACCACCCCCTTGGTCTGTAGCAGAGAAGAAAGGGAGAAAACCTAATTTTGCTATGCAAGGGAGATGAGAAAAATGCCGCTGATCTGGACCACTTCCGACCTTCTCTTTTACCTACGATTACTTCCCTAGGTATTGCAGACCTAACCCTGCCTTTACTCTAGATCTAGGAGCCCTGGAGCATGGACCTCAGCGAGCCCCGAAGCAAGTCCGTCGGCCCCAACGCGCGGGTCCGCATCCCGGAGTCCATGCTGACCATTCTGCCCCTCGTTCAGCTCGCCGGACTGAGCCGCCTCGCCCCATCCAGTCCTCGTCGCAGGGGAAGCTCCCTAGGTGGGTCGCCATCCTTGCCTGCCCCGGTTAGGGTTTCGACCCTGCCTTCCCGTGGCCGGAGGAAGGAGACGACGGGGGACCGTCGATCTCGACTTGATCGGACGGTCCCTGTCTCTCCATACCGGTTCGGCAGCCGCTGCCGCTGACAGCGGGCCAGGCCTGTCAGCGCAGCCGGGCGCTTTCCCTTCCGCGGCGCCTGTGCGATTCAGGCCGGCCTGCGCTGGACGGCCTAGGTCCGCCAGATCCCGGCCCGTTCACTTTTTTTTTAGTTAAACTATTCTGCTAATTAGGTTTTGCTGATTAGATTCAAAAATTCACCAAATATTCTCTGGGCATGCAAATTGAGTGATTCAAATTTTCATGTGAACCTTACAGTACTGCCTAACTCCCAGTACTGCATGCATGATTTTTAGAGCAATAGAAAATATCTGTGATTTATTTGTTGTAGATCTAGGGCTTTATCTTCATAAATCCAAATCTGATGCTTTGTACAATATAATTGTGTGATTCCAATTTTCAGTGTTGCCCTGTAACTTTGTGAAGCATGAGGAACTAGATTTGTTATTTTAGGAGCATTATTTTTCCTGCAGTAACTACTTTAGTGATACTAGGATCTTGCATGGTTTTATTTATTGTGCTTATAATAATTGATAATTTTGAATGATTCCACCTCTGGTGTGTTCTGCATCTCATTAGCTATCTAAGATGGTCTCTGGTAGAATTTTTGGATCTACAGAAAGTTTTAGGGAATTAAATTGCCTTTCTAGTGGTGGGTGTGACTTAGAAATTCATTATAAATCAACCCTACCTTATTTTGGGTTGATTCCAACTGGGTTTGTTTTGTAACCTTGTTAGCTATCTGATGCTATGTTGGTTGACATGTTTGGATCAAGTTTTAGGCCTTCTTGATGTTGTGTTGAGTATAGGGTTATTTTCTATTAAAAATTGTTTTCCCTATTAACATAGTAGCTTTACTTTTATAAGATGAAATCTTGGTTCAGGAAACTTGTTGCTTATCTGAAAGTACGCTTAATAATGTTATTTGACTTATGTGGCCACGTGCAAGCTTGTTTGAGGTGAAGTGGTGATGTGCTTGCTATGTTTGAAAAACCCTAGTTTTAATAGGTATAACTTGCTACTAGAAATCTATGAAATCTTATTTCTTGTTTTTAAACATGTTTGTTTCTGATACTCTTTGATTGTGTGGTATTGAGTGATGAGATGTTTGTGACTTCTGTATGCATGTATACTTATTGTGTGCTTTTATTTTTTCCGGCGATAGATGCGAGCGACGAGTGTGCGGAGGAGGTTGAGGTCTTTGTAAATCAAGAAGGAGATCAGGGACAAGCCAACCAAGGCAAGCCATCTATTCGATGCATATCCGAATCCTATTATTACTCTATGCATTGCTTATTCTTACTCTCTTATTGATGCATTATTCTATATTGCTATTAACCTCTTGATAGCAATAGTTGGTGACTTAGCTCCATAAGTCAATTTGATATCATCCTTGAGATGACCCCTATTGTGACCTATTGCAACACCTCTTCTATTAGAGACTTGATGACTAGCATCAATGTCTTTGGAAATCTTGTAGTGGGGCCAAAACTCTAGGAAATTGGGTTTACTCTCGGGAAACATTTCGAAAATGGTTTCGAAAACCTTGGAGTAGTTACTACTTCATTGAGATGTTTTAAAATGGTTTCATAAACAAGGAGTGGACAATGGGAGATGAAGGAGTTGGTGGATTTTCTGAAAAAGGGCATTATGTATAAGTGTTCGCCAAACCAATTACTCCCGTGCAACCACATTACCCGGTATGGGACGGGCTTAGCTTGAAGTTTATTTGCTTTAGTACGGGGAGCCTCATACTATATAGGGGTTTGCAGGACTCCGGAATCCGGGTTGCCGCTAGTTTATGGGCAATAGTAAATCGGGATCCTTCGGGATTTATCCGGCCGGAAGACACTTGGGTTCTCCCGCCGTGGCGCCGGAGTTACGCTCTGGAGGAGGTACTGCCGGGACATGCCGGGGAGGTAAACTTCACAGGGTAGGCACCCGTACTAAGGTAGATAGATGGAGGGATTTGATTGATTATCCGAAACCCGCATACTTGTGTATGACGGTCCGTGTTGGTATCCCGGCGGATTTATCGAATGGTGTGGGTAAAGTGTACAATCTCTGCAGAGTGTAATCTATTCGAGTAGCCGCATCCTCGGTCATGGACGGTTGGAATGGCCATACTTAACCTGTGTCAGGTTTTGTTTTTATAAATGGTTTTCAAGAAAAATGGAGAAAGGTGCCGGACGGGGTACTTGGAGGGTACTGCCGTGGCACGGATATGGTTCGGAGTACTTGCAGGGTACTGCCGAAGGAATGGTAGTGGTCATGTGTGATTGACCGGAAGTAATAAGGAGGGTGGTCATGTTTGATTGACCGCCGGCTTTTCTCTTGAAAAGGAGTTTCCCCCTTTCCTAGAGCTTTTGCAAAGACTTCTCTTGTAAGTATCTTCTTTAGTAAGGATATAGAGATGTCGTATGACATGCTATATGGACACGAGAATCTTTCTACAAATCTTCTTTAATAAGGATATAGAAATGTCGTGGGACATGCTATATCGACCAGAGAAACATTCTAGTATCAAGCTGCCTTTAACTAAGCCAGCCCTTGCTACTGCCATATAGCATGTGTTTGTTCCCTCTCTTAGATGGTTTGCGAGTACAATTCCAAAATGTACTCACGGCTTTGTCCCTGGCTATTAACTTGGTCAGACTATGAAGAAGGTTACAAGGAAGGTGAAGGGGGTTACGATGACACCGGTGTGAACTAGGAACGTCTCCCAGTCAGTTGCCTGTAGGGTAGTAGGCATGACGTGGGTCATCTACGCTGCTTGGTATCCGCTGCTTAGTTATAGACTTGCCCTGCGTGGCAATAACATGCTTGGTCATGTGACCAATTGTAAGTATATTATTTCGATATTGTAAAGGATGATGTAATTCTGTTATCAACTCGGATATGTGGATTCACGACACACTGATCATGGGATCGTGAATTGTATGCATATCGGGTATTCCGGATGGGTAATCCGGGGTCCCCACAACATTAGTTTGTATCCCATTATATAAAAGAAATATAAATATGGTTTAGCTATTATTTAACCTCTTACTTAAGTATTGGTTATAAGGCATAATCTTATGTTTACCAAAATTTTGCTAATGACTTGGAAATGTCTCATGGGACTATTGCAAAGTTACAAGTGATTTTTATTGAGTTCCTAAGGGTCATTTTATACTTCACAAGAAAGGTTAGTTTGAAACAAAACTTCAATACACTTTTGTTAGTTCATCACTAGTGTAATGGATTAGACATGTATTATAAGAGTTGTTGCTTAATACAAATTATTGGATGGAAGGTTAAGAACTCAATATAGGTATCTTGTGATCACCAAGTGATGCATAAGTTGAAATATGAATAGTGGAAGAGGTTTTTTTTTTGAACAACTAGTGGAAGAGGTTTCAAATGGATGGGCGAAAGGAGTTTGATGGGGATCACAAGATTATCTATATGCATAGAATATGATCTCTGATCATGTGGAGAGTATTTTATCTAGTGCCTACTCTTTGTAATGTGCGCAAATATTCTACATAAGCATTTCTGGACAGAACATTGTTACTGCCCAGATCTGCATGGTTCTGCATACAAACCTATTTCTCACACCTCTCACTATTTTATTCCTACAAATCTGGTTAGACCAAAGAATATTGCTTGCTCCTAGTTTTAACCAAATGATGATTTTGAATCTGAGGTATGTTTCTTTTGCCTATGGTGAGTGCTTCCTTTTTCCCACAACTACACTCCTTTCCTCTCATCCTAGACTAACATGGTGGTCTTGCGAAGCTTGGTCTTCGGGAAATCTGGTAACCTACGTCTTGTGGCATTCCTGCACCTCCTAGGTGCTTCATCTTGGTCCCATCTAATGTATGGAGTGGCCCAATTTCGTTGGTTTTCTCATACCATGATTTTATGGGGTCAAATGGATGCCATGGGGTTCATTTTATAGCATTTTGATGCCCACCACAAGTTGACACCTCAAGTGGTGACTCTTGTTTGACCAAGGTGAGTAAAGTGCTTGGTTGTCATGCTCTCATGCATGAGCATTACTTAGGGTTCAAGTATAAGAAGATATTTTCAAATGGATAACTATTCTAGGTGGCATGATGATTATCCTCTAATAATCTTTATTTTGGAAAGCCAAGTGGCATTTGGCACTAAATGGACTTGTGGCTGAATCAATTCATATTCTTATACATATTTGTAATTGATAATTGAATTGTTATCAATGGATATTGTATTAATTGTTTGGAAGTTTAACTTTCAAAGTTCATATTTGAAATGATCCTGTTACTGCGAATTATGCATCTTGTCATATCTTATTTGTTCCTATTATAAGTTGTGCTCAAAATATCCAAAATTAGCAAAGGTCATGTTCAAATTTTAAATGATTTTATTTGATTTCACCAAGGCATGATCATAAGAGTTTCAAAATGATCATAGTTATTTATATTCAAATAGTTTGAACTATTTAATGTAATGTAAACGAGTTTAGTTTTGTTGTATCTCATATACTTGATAAGTTATGATTTAAATAAGAATGTGAGGCTTTCATGCACTTTAGACCATGTGGTTTACCAATTTTGGTAACAAGTTTAAGAGTGAATTAAATTAAACCCAGAAGTACTGGCTAATTATTTAAGTAGTGAAATTCTATTGTAAACTCCTCTGTCCAGAACAGTAGTTTTAACAAATGTCATGTTGGAGTTTATCGCGCTTCAGTTGATGAGCTAATTCAATTCCATCAACTCAAGTGAAACTTCAATGACTTTGACAAATTTTATTTAAAAGCGCAATTTTTTTCCAAATTTTATATACATGAATGAAATGCACACTTCGGTTTCCTATTTATTTCTAGTCTCATATCCTGGGATGTTACATGTTAATAGGTTAGTTCTAGAAAATGCATAAAAATGCCACGAAGTGTAAACAAAACACAAAGCAATTGGTGTAAAACAAACATGAGCATAAAAAATTATAGATATGTTTGAGACGTATCAGCAAGCTGAATAACCACGTCAATTTCTTCAAGTTCACAAGAACCAATTTCATGCATGATTTGTCTGTCAGAGCATCTCTAGCCGTCCCCCCGACTCGGCCCCTGGCAGACGTTTTTTACATCTGGAAGGCGGTATTCAGCCCAGCCGCGCCCCCGGTTCCTCGTTTTCGCCCGGATTTGGGCTTTCATCCATCCGGCGAGCCCATCCCTGGATTTCTGAGGCGCCCTCGGGGACTCCGGATGAAACAAAAACGTGCAAAACGTCGAGCGGGCCCGCGGTGTCGGTGAGAGAAAGGGTAGTTCCCCGCCATTAATTTCGTTTCCCTCCAAAATGCGCCACATATACCCATTTCCCCGCTGAAATCCCCCACAGTTGCAGCTCCTCCTATTTTCTTCCACCACCATGCCGCCGAAGAGGATCGCCGACAATGGCGCGCCGAAGGCGAGGAAGCCGCGGGCCCCCAAGGAGAGGTCGCCGAGTATGAAAAACTCAGCGTGGGCGGCGGATGTGGAGTGTCGGCAGACCGAAACTCACGGCAGGGCGGAGAGGGAGAAGAAGCTCGCGGCGAAGAGGGCGGTGGCGGCAGCGGCGGACGAGCAGGCGAGGCTGGTGTCCATGGCCATGGGATAGCCGCGCGTCGGCCAATTCCCCACCGGTTCATGGCCAACCCAAGGTACGATCGGCTCACCTTCCACCTACTCGCCGGCGGCGTCTTCGCCCATGTTTGCCGATGTGACTTACGTCCCCGCCATGTCAAGGTTCACCCCATCACTGCCGAAGTACGACGCCGCGATGCACGAGGGCATCTCGCCTGCCCTGCGCCAAGGGCCGCTCTCCTACGGGATGCCGCCGCCGAATGACGGTGTGATGCATGACATGATCACGTCGGGCTCCATGGCTGATACGTCTCCAACGTATCTATAATTTTTGATGCTCCATGCTTGTTTATACACCATTTGCCTACTGTTTCATTACACTTCATGGCACTTTTATGCATTTTCCGGAACTAACCTACTAACAAGTCGCCACAGTGCTAGTTCCATGTTTTCTGCTGTTTTTGTGTTTCAGAAGTGATACACAGGAAATATTCTCGGAATTGGACGAAACAAGTTCCTGAAGTCTTATTTTTCCCGGAAGCTTCCAGAGATCCAAAGAGGAGACGGAGTGGGGCCACGAGGGGCCCTCACACCAGGGCGGCGTGGCCAGGGCCTGGGCCGCGCCCCCTGTGTGTGAGACCGCCTCGGTCCACTTCTGATGATGCCCCTTCGCCTATAAAGACCCCCCGACAAGAAAAACCTAAGTACCCGATCAATTTTCTAGAACACATCGCGATCCGCCGCTACCGTCGACCCGAAGATTGGGAGGGTCCAGAAGCTCTTCCCGGCACCCTGCCAGAGAGGAGAATCGCCACCGGAGGTCTTCTTCATCGCCATGCTTGCCTCCGGAACGATGAGTGAGTAGTCTACCTTGGACTATGGGTCCATAGCAGTAGCTAGATGGTTGTCTTCTCCACCATGTGCTTCATGTTTAGATCTCATGAACTGCCCTACATGATTGAGATCACCGTTATGTAATTTTACATGTTTGGTTTGTTGGGATCCGATGAATATTGGTGTTATGATTGAGTTGCTATACTGAAATTTATCTTATGTTATCTCTATGTTGTTTATGATCTTGCATGCTCTCCGTTGTTAGTAGCTATCTTGGCCGAGTAGTTGCTAGTGACTCCAAGAGGGGGTATTTATGCTCGATAGTGGGTTCATGCCTCTATTTAATCTGGGGGAGTGACAGAAACCTCTAAGGTTGTAGATGTGTTGTTGCTACTAGGGAGAAAACAACATTCATATGCTCAAGGGCATATGCTTTGTTTACATTACACACTTTGCTTAATGCAATTATCTGTTGTTCGCAACTTAATACTTGTGGAGTTCTCAGATTGATTCGCCACAAGTGGATTATTAGTCATAGATGCAGTTGGATGGCAGTCTATGTATTTTGTTGTAATGCCCAGAGTAAATCGCATAGTGATCTTCTTGACATATCACGTTTATCTTTATTCTATCAATTGCCCAACTGTAATTTGTTTACCCAGCATGTGTTATTTATCTTATGGAGAGACACCACTAGTGAACTGTGGATCCCGGTCCTATTTCCATCATATTGCTATCGCCTGTTTACTTTACTTGCATACTATTATCACTTTCCACTCGATACGCTCATACCATTTGTTTCAAGCAAACCGGTGAGATTGACAACCTTATCGCAAGTTGGGAACAAAGTATTTGGTTGTGTTGTGTGCAGGTTCCGCGTTGCAGCTAGCAAGCAAAGCTTGGATGAGGCGCCATATATAAATTGTCCGAAGCTATCGCTAAACTAGTCCACATCACCTTCAGTCGTATTGTCCGCTCTTCTCCTGATCGACATACCTTGGTTTCTTAACTGAGGGAAAACTTGCTGCTATATTCATCAAAACCTTCTCTTGGGGTTTTCCAACTGGCCGGTCATTTACTTCATTAATCTCATACACCATCACCGCGCCACCAACAAGTTTTCTGGCGCCATTACCAGGGAAGAAGTGGAAGACCTCTGCAAGGGGAGTTTTTCGCACACACATCCCTTACTTTGTTTTAAGTTTTGCTTTACTTTATTTTTACTTGCATCGTTTTATATCAAAAACCCAAAAAAATTAGAATCCTTGATAGTTATTTTTACTTGCTTGCTTTTAGTCCTATTAGAATGAGTAATCCTGAAGTAGAAGTTCGTAGTTTTAAGCAACAAGGGGGAGAAAGTTTAAAAGATGCTTGGTATCGAATTAACAATGCTCATCATAAGTGTACCAAAAAGTACTCTACCACGATCCTCCTTAGAAATTTTCATGTTGGTATATCTAGTTGGAATAGGTATGTTCTTGATACTCTTACAGGAGGAAATTTTCTGGGTACTCCCACTGGAGAAGCATGCACTATAATTGAAAGTTTAGTGGGAGTACCACCTATTCATGTTGCTAAAACCAAAACCACCTTGGAGGAGGTGTTAGAAAAGCTCAGCTTTTTAGAGAAAAGTTTGCCAAGTATCCTAGAAAATGCTAGCCGAGTTAATGAATTAATAGAAAATATTGGTAAGAGAATCACCATTTTAGAGGCTAGCACTACTCTTGATAATCAAAACCTAAGGATTGGTAAACTAGAGGAGTCTATGGAAACTCTTAGTTTAATCTTCTCTTCTCTTAAATTTAAGAAAGAGAAAGTGTTTGTTGGGAGAGAGCAAAAATTTATGTATGTTCCCAAGGTTTCTGCGCTTAAACCTCAACATGTTCTTAAAAATACTTTTAGTTCCACTAAGAGTGACTTGCAGGTTGAATCATTTTTGGGAACTTCCAAAAAGCCTACTGAGGTAATTGATGCTTCATCACTTGATGTTACTTGATTCGCAATTTTCTGCGCCTAGCTCAAAGGCGTTAAAGAAAAGCACTCTTGGGAGATAACCCAATGTTTTATTTTTAGTACTTTTTCTTTTATTTGAGTCTTGGAAGTCATTACTACTGTAATGACCGCTCCTTATCCTTTTTATTTTATTGTTGTGCCAAGAAAAGCCTCTAATTCGAGTGAGGTAAAGATTTGGGGATGTTGCTTTCCTGAAACTGTTTTCGGTGCTACAGCATAAAAATTCGTATAAATTCTCTGTATATCTTTTGGACCTGAAATTTCTTGTGCATATGCCCCAGGTTATATATAAACTTTCGTTAGTTGAACACGTTTTGATTTGAGCAACATAAAACCCCTCAAAAATTCTACCTTTGTCAGCTTTCTGTTTTGACAGATTTCTGCCACTATTCGTTTTTGCCGCTTTATCGCTTTCTTTTTGAGTTCTTTTGATCACGGATCTTTTGGGGAAGTTGCTAAAGTGGTATACACTTAATATGTGGTGGTTTTGGGTTGAAACCTGAAGCAAAAAGAGGTTGATTATATGTTATGCTTGCACTAATATTGCTAATAGATTTGTGTTTAGTTTTGTATGAAGAAAGTTTTCAAGTGTAGGGATTGGAGAATGATGAGATGAGTTGAAGAATGGACAAAAGCTCAAGCTTGGGGATGCCCATGCATCACCCTAAGAAATATCCAAGAAGTACAAGCGTCAAAGCTTGGGGATACCCCCGAGGCACCCCTTCTTCATCGGCAAAAATCAGGTCACCTTTCAAGACACTATATTTTTTATTGCTTCATGCACTATGTGTTTTTCTTGGAGCGTCAGTTGTTTTAGTTTTCTTAGTTAGTTTAGTTTGTTTGCTGTAATAAATGTTTGGACCCCAACAAATTTCTTTTGGAGGAGATGTACTCATTTTCATTTGCCAAGAACACTCCATTTTTCATTCTTACAATTTCACCGAGTGTTCTTCTTTTTCCGCTACTGCTTTTGGTTTTCGTTTTTGCCTTGATTTGCGTTCAGACCTTGTCATATCTTTTCATCAAGGTGTATTTTTGCCTCTGATCTTTATTGGTTTTCATCAAAAGAGGTGTCTTTAAAAATTTCAAATGGTGTTGGAAAAGAGAAAAAGCTTTATGCAAAAAAGTGGTTCAAGAAGGAGCTTGTGTAGACTGCGGCTTAGGCTTTTTCATGTCATGCTTGATGTCTTTTTTATAGTATGCTTAGCGTTTTTGCTGTAGCATGACTTGTCTCAAATAACTGAGATTGCTTAATGAGCCTTTGAAAAAATCATGCATTGTTTTTATTGTATGGAAGCATTATTTTGGTTTTCTCCTTGATGCTTTATTTGGGTTGACTTGGCGCATGCTCACACATGTTAGACTCATCCAAAGTCGCCAATAGCCTCTATGATCATTTAGTTTTTGAATTTTGATGCCATCTTATGCTTCTTTTAATGTCGCTTTGTCGCTTTGCATGATTATGGCCATTATTGCTCTCTTAGTTGGTCGCTCCCAGTCTTTTGCTAGCCCTCGCCTTGTACTGAGTATGAGCTCTACTCGTGCATCCAACTCCTAAAAACCAAAGTTTTCCAAAGTGTCCACCATACATACCTACTAGCAATTTGCTATTCCAAGTAAATTTGACTTGCTTTTATCTTCTCTTCAAATTAAACTCTTACCAGTGTTATGCGAAAGTTGGTTAGTAAAGCTCTCACGAACCGGAAGGCGCACTTTACTTTTTCCTGTTCTTAAAAATTTGACATTGTGGTCTTTTATGTTGAGTTGTTATGCTTGCAAGTTGTAAGTTGGATCCTAGCCCAACCATGCAGTCATGGGCAAGCTTTCAACATTGCACTTCTTATTTGAGTTGATATCGTGATCTTTTGTTTATGGATGCCTGCGGTGTGAAATGAATTGGGAATCTTGTGGGGATCATGGAGTTTGTATATGTGTTAGGGAAACGCCTGGGCCACCAATCTAAGCCATGCAAAATTCATGGTGGAAATTTGCAGCATACCCATGGTGGACATTCGACGACGCATCTCACAATAAAAAGCTAAACAAAATGGCAAATAAAAGAGATGTCGAGGTGTTCATTGTCTGCTTGTCCTGTCATTTTGATGTGGGCTTGTTCCATGTCATCGGGCACAGAGGTACCCCGTTGGCGGTTCTCGATGATACATATATATACTTGCAATGACAAGAGCCTTGCTTGGGACTCTAAGTAAAGTAGCATGAGGTTTGGGTACTCGTATTCATGGGGCACGAGGTTTTCAACTTATGATTTGTCAAGCATATGCATCATAATTGTTCTCGCATTAACTTTTAACCATTCAAGATGCTTATGATGGGGGCAATGAGAGCTCAAAGCCAGTAAGTAACATCATTTTTGAAGGTCTATAAAACTTGCAATCACTTCTTCCCTCTGCGAAGGGTCTTTCTTCTACTTTCATGTTGAGTCACCACCTTCTTTCTTTATGCACCATAAGAGAGCAAAGTTGTCATTTTTAGTGTAATATGCATTGTCCCAAAGTTCATTGATTGATTCATATTATTGGTTTCACTTGTTCTCAAATTATTTGTATCTAGTCGCCCTCTTAAACTTGAAGGTGTCCTATGCATTTATGTTTTGCTCTCTATGAAGGATAAGCTGAAAACCATTTGTATGTTTTTCCTTATCATTTGAACACATGTTTGACTTTCATTGTTTCATCTTCATGATCTTTTGTTTGTGTTCATTTTCATGTTTACAACATGGTTGCTAAGTTCTTATTGTCAAGATTATATCTTCATGCCCATGTTTTAAGTTCTTATGATCCCAGCTCACAAATGCTTACATATATGATCAAGATTGTATAGGTGCATGTCACCTCAAAAATTATTCTTTTGTTATCACTTACCTACTCGAGGACGAGCAGGAGTTAAGCTTGGGGATGCTTGATACGTCTCCAACGTATCTATAATTTTTGATGCTCCATGCTTATTTATACACCATTTGCCTACTGTTTCGTTACACTTCGTGGCACTTTTATGCATTTTTCGGAACTAACCTACTAACAAGTCGCCACAGTGCCAGTTCCCTGTTTTCTGCTATTTTTGTGTTTCAGAAGTGATACACAGGAAATATTCTCGGAATTGGACGAAACAAGTTCCTGAAGTCTTATTTTTCCCGGAAGCTTCCAGAGATCCGAAGAGGAGACGGAGTGGGGCCACGAGGGGCCCTCACACCAGGGCGGCGTGGCCAGGGCCTGGGTCGCGCCCCCTATGTGTGAGACCGCCTCGGTCCACTTCTGACGATGCCCCTTCGCCTATAAAGACCCCCCGACGAGAAAAACCTAAGTACCCGATCAATTTTCCAGAACACATCGCGATCCACTGTCGCCGTCGACCCAAAGATCGAGAGGGTCCAGAAGCTCTTCCCGGCACCCTGCCAGAGAGGGGAATCGCCACCGGAGGTCTTCTTCATCGCCATGCTTGCCTCCGGAGCGATGAGTGAGTAGTCTACCTTGGACTATGGGTCCATAGCAGTAGCTAGATGGTTGTCTTCTCCACCATGTGCTTCATGTTTAGATCTCATGAGCTGCCCTACATGATTGAGATCACCGTTATGTAATTCTACATGTTTGGTTTGTTGGGATCCGATGAATATTGGTGTTATGATTGAGTTGCTATACTGAAATTTATCTTATGTTATCTCTATGTTGTTTATGATCTTGCATGCTCTCCGTTGTTAGTAGCTATCTTGGCCGAGTAGTTCCTAGTGACTCCAAGAGGGGGTATTTATGCTCGATAGTGGGTTCATGCCTCTATTTAATTTGGGGGAGTGACAGAAACCTCTAAGGTTGTAGATGTGCTGTTGCTACTAGGGAGAAAACAATATTCATATGCTCAAGGGCATATGCTTTGTTTACATTACACACTTTGCTTAATGCAATTATCTGTTGTTCGCAACTTAATACTTGTGGAGTTCTCGGATTGATTCGCCACAAGTGGATTATTAGTCATAGATGCAGTTGGATGGCGGTCTATGTATTTTGTTGTAATGCCTAGAGTAAATCGCATAGTGATCTTCTTGACATATCACGTTTATCTTTATTCTATCAATTGCCCAACTGTAATTTGTTTACCCAGCATGTGTTATTTATCTTATGGAGAGACACCACTAGTGAACTGTGGATCCCGGTCCTATTTCCATCATATTGCTATCACCTATTTACTTTACTCGCACTGTTTACTTTACTCGCATACTATTATCACTTTCCACTCGATACGCTCATACCCTTTGTTTCAAGCAAACCGGTGAGATTGACAACCTCATCGCAAGTTGGGAACAAAGTATTTGGTTGTGTTGTGTGCAGGTTCCGCGTTGCAGCTAGCAAGCAAAGCTTGGACGAGGCGCCATATATAAATTGTCCGAAGCTGTCGCTAAACTAGTCCGCATCACCTTTAGTCGTATTGTCCGCTCTTCTCCTGATCGACATACCTTGGTTTCTTAACTGAGGGAAAACTTGCTGCTATATTCATCAAAACCTTCTCTTGGGGTTTTCCAACTGGCCGGTCATTTACTTCATTAATCTCATACACCATCACCGCACCACCAATGGCCGCCGCGGCGAACCCCGGTTTCTTCACACAAGAGGAGGCAAGGGCGACGGAAGTCGTCGCGGCGGCATCGCGGGGTGGCGTCGCGATCACGGGTTCGGCGGCGTCACCCAAGACGTCGACAAAGAAGAAGAGGAGCAGGCCCAGGTCGATGAGGATGATGACGCGCCTGAGCCGACATCGATGACGAAGGGGAGGAAGAAGAGGAAGAAGACCTCGCAGCGCGACCGAGCCGTGGGTCAAATGGACGGGCAAAGAAGAGGAGTGCCTCGCCGAAGCTTGGAAGACCGTTTCCATGAACGACATCATTGGCGCGAATCAAAGCTTTGACACATATTGGCAACGGGTCAAGACAGCGTTCGATGAGCGCAAAATTGTCGATCCCTGCATCAACAAGACGGTGATGGTCCGCGGCGAGAAGGCCATGGCCACACATTGGGGGATCATGCAGGCGGCGTGCAACAAGTGGCACGACATACAAGAGGAGATCGCCGATTGTCCGGTGAGCGGCATCGACTTCGAGACCAAGGTATGCTTATTACTTTCTTTCTCCGTCGACCTTGGATCGCCAAGTTGTGATGACGCCGGCTTCTCTGTGCAGATGCGGCGGGCGTTCGACATGTACGGCGACGACTCGGACGGCTAGCAGTTCAAGTACCTCAATGTCTTCGCCCGCATCAAGGGCTGCGAAAAGTGGGCGGAAGTACGCCAAACCCTCTCCAAGAACAAGGACGAGTAGTACAACGCCGACGCTCCCACCGCAGCCGCGTCGGCGGGCCGCCCCGAGCTCGGCCAAAAGAAGCTGAAAGAACTCAAGAAGTCGGGGCATCCAACCGACAGATTGCAGTCATCTTTCGAGATGTGCTGGGCCGACGCGAGGGCGCACAATGCCGGGAGAGACACCAAGTACGACGCGCGCTAGAAGGAGATGCTCGCCAACCAGGGCACCCGGATCGCCTTGCTCTAGACAACCTCCACGGCGAAGAAGAGGAACACCGACCTTGCGTTCCTAATCGACAGCAACGACACTACGATGGATGAGGAGACGAGGGCTTGGTACGACGCCCATCGCCAAGCCATCCTCCACCCTCCATCGACTGCGTCATCCTCCCCTTCGACAACGTCCACTCCAGCGGCCGATAAAACTTCGCCACCCGAGGCGCAGGAAGGCACCACCGACGAGCCTGTTGTAGTCTAGTCTAGTTTATGTTTCGATCGCTGGATTGTGGCTGATCCGATCGCCGAACTTGTGCGATGCTTTTGTGTAGCAGGCGGAAAGACGCTATTTTGAAACTATATCCGCGAACGCCGGGGTGACGACTGGAAAAAATATCCCACCCACGGCCATTTTACATCCAATCCGGGTGAAAATATTGCCGGATTTCGGCCCGGGGGCCTCAAACGGCTAGAGATGCTCTAAAGCTCATAAGGAATAGCACTTGAACTTGCTCCAATGTCGCATAAACCATAATTCCAATGATCACCTATCCTGACAGAAAGCAAAGGAACACTTGTTTCCTAGATCTACTAGGATGTGAAACAATACTAGAAGCATCTTCACAAAAGATAATGTGTCCATCTTCTATATTTTTAGTAACAAGGTCCTTTACTACTGCTACTGTAGGTTTAACAGTTATTTGTTCATCGGGTTCTATAGCTTTCTTTGCACTTTTCTTAATCACACTAGTTAACATAGAATGCTCCTTTACCTTAACAGGGAAAGTTATTTTCTCAATATAAGGTTCAGGCAAAATACGATCAACAGTGCAAACTTCAGTAACTCTAGCAGGAACACAATTAACAGTATCTTTATAAGGCACATGGTACTTGTTCCATTCCTTTTCTGGAACATCAAGATAAGAGGCAAAGGCCTTAAAACAGTTTGCAAGTATTTTAGAATCAAGACCATAAACAACACTAATATTATGAAAGTCATCAGTTCCCATGAAAGATTTAATGCATTCATAATTATAATTTATACTTGACTTTCTTACTTTGTCGTTCTCCCATCCTTCAGTATTTTCCTGAATATGGTCAAGAAGATCCCATTTATCTTCTTCTTTCATACGTGTAAATGATCCCGAACAAGAAGCATCCAATAAATCCTTATCGTGAAGAGAAAGCCTTGCATAGAAGTTATTAATAACAATATTACTGGGAAGCTCATGAATGGGACATTTGAGCATTAGTGACTTCAATCTCTCCCACGCTTGGGCAATACTCTCTCCATCATGAGGCCAAAAATTATATATTTGGTTCCGATCTTAATGAATCTCACTTGGAGGATAGAATTTAGAATAAAAGAGAGGTGCAATTTCCTCCCAGTCATTAAATCGGCCATTCTTCAGCAGCTTATACCATTCCGCAGCTCTGCCCTTTAGTGATAAAGAGAATAGCTTCCTCTTAACTTGGCTCGATAGAATACCTGCACACTTGAGCAACTCGCATAATTCATGTATAAAGAGCAAATGATCACCAGGATAGACAGTTTCATCTCCTCAATAGCAGTTATTCATAACACGTTCAACAATTTTCATAGGTATTTTAAAAGGATCCAATTGAGCAGGTGGTGGTTCATCTACTACCGTAACAGTGGCAGTAGTATTCCCAAATAAGGAACCAAATGGAGACTTCTCCATAATAAAATAAAATAAAAGACAGAACTAAAAACAATACTCACAGTAAAAGTTTCCTTTATCAATTCCACTCTTCAATAGCACTTCACTCCCCGGTAGCGGCGCCAGAAAATAGTCTTGATGACCCACAAGTATAGGGGGTGTATCGTAGTACTTTCGATAAATAACAGTGTCGAACCCAATGAGGAGCAGAAGGTGTTAACAAGCAGTTTTGATCAAGGAATCACTGTAAATACTAGCAAATAGGATTTTAGGAGTATTTGATAATGCAGATAAATAAACTGCGAGTAAATAAAAGACAATAATAATAATTACTACGAGTGGCCCAATCCTTTCTAGAGCAAAGGACAAGCCAGTTGTGTTACTTATGATTACCAAACATTCCTGAGGACGCACAGGAATTTCATCAAGCGCTTTCGCTTCATATAGTCGATTAATCTTCACTAGTTTGATAGGCGTTATGGGGGTGAACCTATGCTAATGCACTACCCCAACTTGGACTAATACACACTTGTGATTATACACCTTGCAAGCATCCACAACTACAAGAAAGTAATTAAGATAGATCTAACCACAACATTAAACTCCGAGATCCTACACTCCCTGGTGCAATGGTTTCCTAACGGAGGTTTAGGTTTCTGTCGCTCTGGCAACCCCACAATTAGTAGCCAAATACACAATGCATTCCACTAGGCCCATAAAGGTGAAGTATCATGTAGTCGATGTTCACATGACACCACTAGTAAAATAGCACCACAACATAAATATCAAACCATTAAATATTACTCAACATAATTCCACTACTAACATCTTGACTTCTCCCATGTCTGCAAGAACTAAACGAACTACTCACAAGACATCATATGGATCATGATCAGAGGTGAAATAATGATGAATAACATTCTGGACATAAACTTTAATTCAACGGTTTCACTGAATAGCATCAACTACAAGTAGTAATCAACACTAGGAAAGTTTCCCCTATGAACTGGACAAGATTCACCCGAAGATGTTACAGTGGGACGGCGTGGTGATGATGGTGATGAAGGTGCTGGTGATGATGGTGATGTGAAGTCCAGCTCGATGACGGTGACGATGGATTCCCCCCTCCGGGAAGGAATTTCCTGGCAGATTTCTGCCTGCCAGAGAGCTTTCTCTCTCTGTGTGTTTTCTGCCCCGCAGAGGCGTCAGAGTCTATCTGTGATCATCCCCCTTGTCTTAGGTTTTCGGGGAGACGATATACACGAAAGGGCGATGGCAGAGGTGGACCAGGGCGGCCACACCACCTAGCGGCGCGGCCTAGGCCTGGCCCACGCCAGGGGGTGGTGTGGGCCCCTGGTGGCTCACCTCGCCCTCTCCTTCTAGCTACTCCCGTCTTCTGGCCAAATATGAACTTCTGGGTATTTTTCGAGAATTTCTGATCTTCAAAAATATGGTCTCTTGATAGTCCTTTCCACCAGAATCCTGACTCTGGCAGTGAATTCTCCAATAATCATCAAACATGCAAAATAGAAGAAATAACATAAGTATCATCCCTAAATATGAATAATATCAATGAATAACAATAAATTATGATATAAAATAGTGATGCAAAATGGACGTATCAACGGGCGGCGCGGCCCTCGGTGGAGTTCATGGAGATCGACCTCCCCGGGGGCGGCGCGGTGCGGAAGCGGGGCAGTGGCTAGGTCAACGATCTTGCCGCTCTGATACCATGTAGAACGATAGAGAGGGAGGTATAGCGAAATATGGTGGATATGTTATTGAGCCTCTCAGGCGAGTATATATAGGAGTCATACAAGCCTTGGAAGCCAAGGAACCTAAGGAACCTTGGAAGCCAAGGAACCTGTTACCTTGGGAGCTAAGGAACCTATTACTCTAACACTCTCCTTTCATTCATTGGGCGATTAGGGTTGTGGGAGAGGAGAGCAAGGAGAGAGAGGGGCGAATGCTGTCTGTCTGGGTCAGTTTGACCGACCCAGCAGCTCAGCTGGGGGGTTTTGGTCCAGCCTGTTGGGCTGGGCTGAACCATTGGGCCAAAGCCCAAATTCAAATTGAATTCAAACCAAAATTTCAAATTCTTTTAAGTATTAATTTCAAATTCAAAACAATTTGAAACTATTTGATTCATAACTTAGGAAATTAATCCTTCTTTTTAATATGATTAAATACTTATTTGGTTAATAATATATTTCCTATTTTACTTTTCCAAAATAATCTTTAACTTTGAAATTCCTTAATTGTCATTTTCAAAATCCTAATTATTATTAATAATAATTATAATCAAAGTTTTAGTCCTTTCTTACTTAAACAAACCTTTATATTTAAATAAATTCTAATATTGTTATATGATTATAAATTACTTTAATACTTGAAATGAGTTCTTTAAATGCAAAGCCTTGGGTACAACAAACAAAAATGCAAAGTCTTGGGTAAAACACACCAATAAGTAAATAAAAGAAATAAACCACTATGCATTGCATATCATTGCACCCTAGCATCCATTTGCTTCTTTAAACATTGTGCTTACCGGACAATGATGGTATTTTGTAGAACAAGGAGATCTGGAGCATCGCCAAGCATCCGACTCAACTACCTTTCAGTCACAAAGCAAGTTTACCTTGCTCGTATCTTTTGGATGCACTGATTTGGAAACTATTTGCAAAGTGCTGACTTATGACTCAAAAGAGTTCGAAACCTATTTTTGAAATAATATGACTAGTGGTTATCGACTCGAGTGGTGATAACCTAGGATGGCTGGCAAGTGGAACCATAGTAAGATTGTCGTGGTAGAGGTTCCACTTGCACGAGAAAGTAAACCTATGAGTTAATAACCAATACCATAGTTATTCTTGCGCTGTAAAAACTGTGTCATCCAAGAGACTTGGAATGAGATGGGAAAGCCATCTGTATCTTCTTACGTTCGCATGTCAACAGGCACTCAGCTACCGTACGCCGTATATCTTGCGGGAATACGTGCACATGAGTGGGACCCCTTAGTGCCCACGGCCACTGGTGTCTATGAAGGTCTGCAAGAGGCGCCTAGGTAGTTCATTCTCGCTGAGATGAATATCAGGGGCTCTACTTACTTGTTCACAATTGGGTTGGCATGTGTTGTGCGGAGAAGGACGGTGAATGGCTTGGATCAATGACTGGGCCCCACACCAAGGCAGTGTGGACGGAAAAGTACGCCCGGTTGTATAGCAAGGCTTTGATCCCTTTTGGAAGGACACACCTCTGCAAAGTGTAAAAAGATGTGACATGTTACCCCTTGTACTGGGAAGGAGTTGCGAACGTTGCAGGAAAGGTGCTCACAAGGCACTAGTACCCTGTGTTGGCTGTCGGGCATAATTTTCAAAAGCTAAAAGCAATCTTTAAAAAAACCTTTGAGAAAACCTTGCATTAGCCTATGACTCTTTTGGGTCCGTGGCTGTAGCTAGTGCATATCACACAACTTATTTCTAAAGAAACTTGCTGGATAACGCTCGTTACTCACCTCTCTCTTAAACCCTTGCTAGACTGTGAAGACTTAGATGACGCAGCACTGAACGCCATCGGAAGCTAAGAAGACATCTTCTATGAGGAGCCAGATCTGTCATGTGGAGTTAAAGGCGTGGACTACGTCATCCGCTTCAGATGAGGAGTCAGAGTGAAGAGCACCCTAACTAGTAGTATAACCTCGAGACCGAGAACCGAGCAGCTGTAGGCATACAATAAGCTGTTGAGTTCTTTGGATGTTTAATTATTTGGATCTTTTCATGTTTTTTGTATTAACACTAAGCACTTGAGATGTTCTCTTGTGGAGAGCATTTTCTTCTCAGCACGACTTTGATTTGTAATATTAATATCAGTTTGTATTTGGACCCACAATGTTTCTATTGTATCACTCTGAGGGATGTAATTCTTGTGGAGGGTTGTTCCGCAAGTGTTATATCAACGACTTGCATACTACAACATGCAGTGGTATATTGGGTCACCGCATAGATGTAGCAGCCGGCCGAGGGACCGCGACAACCGGCAAGAGCCGACCGAAGCGGCGATGGCGTCAACGCCTCGGCCGCGATAGCCGGCGTATGGGTTGTCCGCTGGTGCAAGGTCGATGCCGAGGTTGGAGTAGAGGCGCTTGGTGACGGCGGCGATGAGCGACTCAATCCGATCTAAGATCGGTAAACAAAAAAGAAAACGCCGGTCGAGAAAAAGACTGTAGGGAAGCCGATCAACCGATCGGCGGACGAACCCTAGTACGGGCGGCGCGGGCCCCAGTGATCATGGAGATCGACCTCCCCGGGGGCGCGGCGGTGCGGAAGGGGGGCAGCGGCTAAGTCAAGGATCTCGCCGCTCTGATACCTTGTAGAACGATAGAGAGGGAGGTATAGCAAAATATGGTGGATATGTTATTGATCCTCTCGGGCGAGTATATATAGGAGTCATACAAGCCTTGGAAGCCAAAGAACCTAAGGAACTTTGGAAGCCAAAAAACATGTTACCTTGGGAGCTAAGGAACATATATATTTATAGGAGACCCCACTACCTGTTTTGCTAGCCTTCTTATGGGTCCATTTTTATTAATTTGCTCCGTTCCTCGCTCGTGTCTGGTCGCTCTAATTTTCTCCACATGGTCGCTCTAATTTCCTCCACATGTTGCCTTGCTCGGTCGCCCTTCCTCCCGTAGAAAAAACAACTGGCCGCCGTACGTCTTCCTGATCGTGCTATCCACAGTCGCTGCGATCTGCATATTCATGGCCACAAATCATCGTGAAACTGCCTAATGCAATTATTGCCCGACTAATACACAAGAAACTACTAGGTTGAACTGATCCGACGCCACATCCATAAAAAGCTCCTATGTCGCTATGGATTTCAAGCGCGCATGCCTGCTCGTGTCCACTTATGGCTGTATCTCTCTCAATTCATCATCCCCAATAGAACTACTCTTATTGTACCGTTATACCTCTAACAAACTCTCCCTAGTCCTAGGTCCGATCCCTATGGATTGCCACAACGTGCGTCTGTGCACGATCTACCGGACCCTGTATATGTATCGCTACCTCTAAATGAATAAACATGAAACAATTCTCCCAATTCAACTTGGTATCAGAGCGCAGGCTCAAACCCTCTTCCCCATGGCCAACTGATACGTCTCCAACGTATCTATAATTTTTGATGCTTCATGCTTATTTTTACACCATTTGCCTACTGTTTCGTTACACTTCGTGGCACTTTTATGCATTTTCCGGAACTAACCTATTAACAAGTCGCCACAGTGCCAGTTCCCTGTTTTCTGCTGTTTTTGTGTTTTAGAAGTGATACACAGGAAATATTCTCAGAATTGGACGAAACAAGTTTCCGAAGTCTTATTTTGTCTGGGAGCTTCCAGTCATCCGAAGGAGAGTAGGAGAGGGGCCACCAGGCCCCCTCACACGTGGCTGGCGCGGCCCAGCCCCTGGCCGCGCCGCCATGGTGTGAGGGCACCTGGCCCTACCTCTGACATCGCCCCTTCGCCTATAAAGAACCCCCGACGGGAAAAACCTAAGTACCCGATCAATTTTTCAGAACACATCGCGATCCACCGCCGCCATCGACCCGAAGATCAGGAGGGTCCAAAAGCTCTTCCCGGCACCCTGCTGGAGAGGCGAATCACCACCGGAGGTCTTCTTCATCGCCATGCTTGCCTCCGGAGCGATGAGTGAGTAGTCTACCTTGGACTATGGGTCCATAGTAGTAGCTGGATGGTTGTCTTCTCCACCATGTGCTTCATGTTTAGATCTCATGAGCTGCCCTACATGATTGAGATCACCGTTATGTAATTCTACATGTTTGGTTTGTAGGGATCCGATGTATATTGGTGTTATGATTGAGTTGCTATACTGAATATTATCTTTTGTTATCTCTATGTTGTTTATGATCTTGCGTGCTCTCCGTTGTTAGTAGCTATCTTGGCCGAGTAGTTGCTAGTGACTCCAAGAGGGGGTATTTATGCTTGATAGTGGGTTCATGCCTCTATTTCACCTGGGGGAGTGACAGAAACCTCTAAGGTTGTAGATGTGTTGTTGCTACTAGGGAGAAAACAACATTCATATGCTCAAGGGCATATGTTTTGTTCATATTACAGACTTTGCTTAATGCAATTATCTGTTGTTCGCAACTTAATACTTATGGAGTTCTCGGATTGATTCGCCACAAGTGGATTATTAGTCATAGATGCAGTTAGATGGCGGTCTATGTATTTTGTTGTAATGCCTAGAGTAAATCTCATAGTGATCTTCTTGACATATCACGTTTATCTTTATTCTATCAATTGCCCAACTGTAATTTGTTTACCCAGCATGTGTTATTTATCTTATGGAGAGACACCACTAGTGAACTGTGGACCCCGGTCCTATTTCCATCATATTGCTATCACCTATTTACTTTACTCGCACTGTTTACGTTACTCGCATACTCTATTGTTTTCCACTCGATACACTCATAACCTTTGTTTCAAGCAAACCGGTGAGATTGACAACCTCATCGCAAGTTGAGAACAAAGTACTTGGTTGTGTTGTGTGCAGGTTCCGCGTTGCTACTGGCCGAAGATGAGTCAACAAGTATCGTTAAACGGCGCCCTTGTTGGAGTGTTATTAAGCCAGTCTGCATCACCTTCCGTCGTTTGTCTCTCCTCTCCAAGAACGATAAACCTTGGTTTCTTAACTGAGGGAAAACCAGCTGCTATACTCATCACACCTTCCTCTTGGGGTTCCCAACGGGCTGGTCATTCACCACGCACAAGGATCGAATGCCAACTAGGCAATCAGCTATTTTTCTGGCGCCGTTGCCGGGGAGGAAGTAGAAGACTTCTGCAAGGGGAGTTTTCACACGCACATCCTTTACTTTGTTATTGTTTTGCTTTACTTTATTCATTTTTACCTGCATTGTTTTATCAAAAACCCAAAAAAAAAATAGAATCCTTTGTAGTTATTTTTTTACTTGTCTTGCTTTATCATGCTTTCTATCAATGGTTGGTTTCTTTGAAACTAAATCTTTTTGGCAAGGTGGGTTCACGGAAGAGCAGCAAAATTATTATGAGGAACACCGCTTGTCACAAAAAGGGAAACACTTATGGGAACAAATCAATAGATTATATATCAGTGCTAGAAATATGTGCTCTACTTATAATGTTACTTATTGCTTTGATGAATCTTGTTGCTGTAGGAGGTATAAACACCTCCCTTTTCAATGTGAGTATAATGATGATGTTACCATATCTTCTCATATTAATGGAAATTATGACTTCTACGATGTGGAACAAATTGAAGAATTTATTGCTTGGAAGGGTGCATTCGAACTTGCTTATTTGCTTGAAAATATTGATGATGCACCTTATAAATATGAAGTTTATGATATACTTACATTTTGCTTTGATAATTACAAGGAAGAAAATGGCTATATTCTTAAATATCTTAATAGATGCTCTCCAACGGAAGAGACTAATGCCTTGAAGGAGCCTATAGAAGAAGAAATTGCTGAAATTGGAAGCTCATTGGTTGAAAAAGAGGAGGAAGAATGGAGCTACCCATGTCTACTTCCCAATAAGAGTAACTCTTTAACTAATACCTTATTTGATTGCCCTCCATGCTTAACAAAGGAGGGTGAGTGTGATATTTATATTGTTGATTTTGTTCATGATGCTACTGAAAATTATTATGAGAGAGGAAAATATACCAACCGGGCTGACCCCCTTTCCATTAATTGCTCAACGGAAATACAAAGTTTTTTACACACACAAGCAAGGAAATAGGAAAAAGAAGACTGTCTCACACAGCAAAAGAAACTAGAGGGGGAGGGGGGAAAGCTAGTTGAGCACCAATGGGAAACCCGCTGTGAATGCTCGCCATCAAAACATCCACTACGGGGCAAAAACCCATTGCCACTAAACTACCCTATAAACTACAACAGGACGAAGTTCACCAAACAGCAGGTACAAAAGTAACGATCAACACCACCAATCACCAGGCTATCCGCAAACAACCGCTGCATCAACACCCCAAAGACACCAGAAGATCACCGACCACAGCTTCGATCAGGTCAAACACCAGATCTGATTGCACCAGACAGAGGCACGATCATTCCACCATTGTCGTTGCGCGAGCGAAACAAACCAGCAACTTTTTCCATCATCCTTGCTGCACCAAACTGAAGTTTATCTCTACCCTGTTCCTTCTGTAGACCTGCCCAATACATCAAGAAAGAAGATGACAAAAACATCACTTCACAGGGTGTTCTCACTCTGTGCTTGTCAAAAGTCACTTTATTCCGAGTTTTCCAAATTGCCCAGCAAATTACAGCGATCCCCACCATATAGAGATCCTCATAACCTGGCATAAATGAGTAAAACCAGACCATAGCCTGCCAAAGATTGTTAGGACACATTTTCGTTCCCAAAATATCTCCAATAGTACCCCAAACACACGTAGCCACAGGGCACTGAAAAAATAAGTGTACAGCAGTTTCATTCTGCCTACAAAACGAACACAAAGGAGATCCTGGCCACTTGCTCTTCTTCATATTGTCTCTGGTAACAATGGCATTTTGAAATAACTGCCACATGAAGATTTTTATTTTTAAAGGGAGCTTTGCCGACCAAATCCATTTGAAGTTGGCCCCAGCAAGTGGTTTCTCCAAAAAACTCATACATCGACTTTGTCGAAAACTTACCATTTTTGTTTAAAGCCCAATAAACCTTATCAGGAAGCTCATTAGTAGTAATATTTCTAATCTTATGTACCATGGAATCCCAATCAGAATGATTATCTCCTGTTAAATTCCTTCTGAACAAAGTGTTATACCCATTCTCCACAAATTTTGAAACCGTAGGAAACAAGGATATATTCACGGGAGACTGGATCCTTTCCCCTTCGCCATTGCAGGACCCACTCCTATCTGAGAGAGGAAAATATGGTTGTTGGGATTCTCATGTTACCAAAACACCTCTCTTTATATTGAAAGTTCTGAAGTTGCTCTTGTTTTATCTACCCATACTTGTGACTATGTGCTTCTTTGATTTATTTTCTTACAAGATTCCTATGCATAGGAAGTGCGTTAGACTTAAATGTGTTTTATATTTGCTCCTTGATGCTCTTTTTGGCTTCCATTCATATTTCTTATATGAGCATCTTCTCAAATTACTGCGCCTAGCTCAAAGGCGTTAAAGAAAAGCACTCTTGGGAGATAACCCAATGTTTTCTTTTCAGTACTTTTTCTTTTATTTGAGTCTTGGAAGTCATTACTACTGTAATGACCGCTCCTTATCTTGTTTATTTCGTTTTTGTGCCAAGAGAAGACTCTAATTCGAGTAAGGTAAAGATTTGGGGATGTTGCTATCCTGAAACTGTTTTCGGTGCTGCACCGTAAAAATTCGTATAAATTCTCTGTATATCTTTTGGACCTGCGATTTCTTGTGCATATGCCCCAGGTTATATCCAAACTTTTGTTAGTTTAACACTTTTTGATTTGAGCAACAGAAAACCCCTAAAAAATTCGTCCTTTGTTAGCTGTTCTGTTTTGACAGATTTCTGCCAATATTTGTGTTTGCCACTTTATCGCTTTCTTTTGAGTTCTTTTGATCATGGAACTTTTGGGGAAGTTGCTAAAGTAGTATATACTTTATATGTGGTGGTTTTTGGTTGAGACCTGAAGCAAAAAGAGGTTGATTATATGTTATGCTTGCACTAATGTTGCTAATAGAATTGTGTTTAGTTTTGTATGAAGGAAGTTTTCAAGTGTAGGGATTGGAGAATAATGAGATGAGTTGAAGAATGGACAAAAGCTCAAGCTTGGGGATGCCCATGCATCACCCCAAGAAATATCCAAGAAGTACAAGCGTCAAAGCTTGGGGATGCCCCCGAGGCACCCCTTCTTCATCGGCAAAAATCAGGTCACCTTTCAAAACGCTATATTTTTATTGCTTCATGCACTATGTGTTTTTCTTGGAGCGTCAGTTGTTTTAGTTTTTTCTTAGTTAGTTTAGCTTGTTTGCTGCAATAAATGGTTGGACCCCAACAAATTTCCTTTGGAGGAGATGTACTCGTTTTCATTTGCCAAGAACACTCAGTTTTTCACTCTTATCGTTCACCGAGTGTTCTTCTTTTTCCGCTACTGCTTTTGGTTTTCGTTTTCGCCTTGATTTGCATTCAGACCTTGTCATATCTTTTCATCAAGGTGTATTTTTGCCTCTGATCTTTATTGGTTTTCATCAAAAGAGGTATCTTTAAAAATTTCAAATGGTGTTGGAAAAGAGAAAAAGCTTTATGCAAAAAAAGTGGTACAAGAAGGAGCTTGTGTAGACTGCGGCTTAGGCTTTTTCATGTCATGCTTGATGTCTTTTTGATAGTATGCTTTGTGGTTTTGCTGTAGCATGACTTGTCTCAAATAACTGAGATTGCTTAATGAGCCTTTGAAAAAATCATGCGTTGTTTTTATTGTATGGAAGCAATATTTTGGTTTTCTCCTTGATGCTTTATTTGGGTTGACTTGGCGCATGCTCACACATGTTAGACTCTTACAAAGTCGCCAATAGCCTCTATGATCATTTAGTTTTTGACTTTTGATGCCATCTTATGCTTCTTTTAATGTCGCTTTGTCGCTTTGCATGATTATGGCCATTACTGCTCTCTTAGTTGGTCGCTCCCAGTCTTTTGCTAGCCCTCGCCTTGTACTGAGTATGAGCTCTACTCGTGCATCCAACTCCTAAAAGCCAAAGTTTTCCAAAGTGTCCACCATACATACCTACTAGCAATTTGCTATTCCAAGTAAATTTGACTTGCTTTTATTTTCTCTTCAAATTAAACTCTTACCAGTGTTATGCGAAATTCGGTTAGTAAAGCTCTCACGAACCGGAAGGCAAACTTTACTTTTTCCTGTTCTTAAAAATTTGACATTATGGTCTCTTATGTTGAGTTGTTATGCTTTGAAGTTGTAAATTGGAGACTAGCCCAGCCATGCAGTCATGGGCAAGCTTTCAACATTGCACTTCTTATTTGAGTTGATATCATGATCTTTTGTTTATGGATGCCCGCGGTGTAAAATGAATTGCGAATCTTGTGGGGATCATGGAGTTTGTATATGTGTTAGGGAAACGCTGGGCTGCTAATCTAAGCCATGCATAATTCATGGTGGAAATTTGCAGCATACCCATGGTGAACATTCGACGACGCATCTCACAATAAAAAGCTAAACAAATGGCAAATAAAAGAGATGTCGAGGTGTTCATTGTATGCTTGTCCTGTCATTTTGGTGTGGGCTTGTTCCATGTCATCGGGCACGGAGGTACCCCATTGGCGGTTCTCAATGATATGCATATATTTACAATGACAAGAGCCTTGCTCGGGACTCTAAGTAAAGTAGCATGAGGTTTGGGTACTCGTATTCACGGGACACGAGGTTTTCAACTTATGATTTGTCAAGCATATGCATCATAATTGTTCTCGCATTAACTTTAACCATTCAAGATGCTTATGATGGGGGCAATGAGAGCTCAAAGCCGGTAAGTACCATAATTTTTGAAGGTTATAAAACTTGCAATCACTGCTTCCCTCCGCGAAGGGCCTTTCTTCTACTTTTATGTTGAGTCACCACCTTCTACCTTTATGCACCGTCTAAGAGAGCAAGTTGTCATTCTTAGTATAATATGCATTATCCCAAAGTTTATTGATTAATTCATATTGTTGGTTTCACTTGTTCTCAAATTAATTGTATCTAGTCGCCCTCTTAAACTTGAAGGTGTCCTATGCATTTATGTTTTGCTCTCTTTGAAGGACAAGCTGAAAACCATTTGTATGTTTTTCCTTATGATTTGAACACACGTTTGACTTTCATTGTTTCATTTTCATGATCTTTTGTTTGTGTTCATTTGCATGTTTACAACATGGTTGCTAAGTTCTTATTGTCAAGATTATATCTTCATGCCCATGTTTTAAGTTCTTATGATCCCAGCTCACAAATGCTTACATACATGATCAAGATTGTGTAGGTGCATGTCACCTCAAAAATTATTCTTTTGTTATCACTTACCTACTCGAGGACGAGCAGGAGTTAAGCTTGGGGATTCTTGATACGTCTCCAACGTATCTATAATTTTTGATGCTCCATGCTTGTTTTTACACCATTTGCCTACTATTTCGTTACACTTCGTGGCACTTTTATGCATTTTCCGGAACTAACCTATTAACAAGTCGCCACAGTGCCAGTTCCCTGTTTTCTGCTGTTTTTGTGTTTCAGAAGTGATACACAGGAAATATTCTCGGAATTGGACGAAAAAAGTTTTTGAAGTCTTATTTTGTCCGAGAGCTTCCAGTCATCCGAAGGAGAGTAGGAGAGGGGCCACCTGGCCCCCTCACATGTGGCTGGCGTGGCCCAGCCCCTGGCCGCGCCGCCATGGTGTGAGGGCACCTGGCCCCACCTCTGACATCGCCCCTTCGCCTATAAAGACCCCCCGACAGGAAAAACCTAAGTACCCGATCAATTTTCCAGAACACATCGCGATCCGCCGCCGCCGTCGACCCGAAGATCGGGAGGGTCTAGAAGCTCTTCCCGGCACCCTGCCGGAGAGGGGAATTGCCACCGGAGGTCTTCTTCATCGCCATGCTTGCCTCCGGAGCGATGAGTGAGTAGTCTACCTTGGACTATGGGTCCATAGCAGTAGCTAGATGGTTGTCTTCTCCACCATGTGCTTCATGTTTAGATCTCATGAGCTGCCCTACATGATTGAGATCACCGTTATGTAATTCTATATGTTTGGTTTGTTGGGATCCGATGAATATTGGTGTTATGATTGAGTTGCTATACTGAATATTATCTTTTGTTATCTCTATGTTGTTTATGATCTTGCATGCTCTCCATTGTTAGTAGCTATCTTGGCCGAGTAGTTGCTAGTGACTCCAAGAGGGGGTTTTTATGCTCGATAGTGGGTTCATGCCTCTATTTAACCTGGGGGAGTGACAGAAACCTCTAAGGTTGTAGATGTGCTATTGCTACTAGGGAGAAAACAACATTCATATGCTCAAGGGCATATGTTTTGTTTACATTACACACTTTGCTTAATGCAATTATCTGTTGTTTGCAACTTAATACTTGTGGAGTTCTCGGATTGATTCACCACAAGTGGATTATTAGTCATAGATGCAGTTGGATGGCGGTCTATGTATTTTGTTGTAATGCCCAGAGTAAATCTCATAGTGATCTTCTTGACATATCACGTTTATCTTTATTCTATCAATTGCCCAACTGTAATTTGTTTACCCAGCATGTGTTATTTATCTTATGGAGAGACACCACTAGTGAACTGTGGACCCCGGTCCTATTTCCATCATATTGCTATCACCTGTTTACTTTACTCACACTGTTTACTTTACTCGCATACTCTATTGTTTTCCACTCGATACACTCATAACCTTTGTTTCAAGCAAACCGGTGAGATTGACAACCTCATCGCAAGTTGGGAACAAAGTACTTGGTTGTGTTGTGTGGAGGTTCCGCGTTGCTACTGGCCGAAGACGAGTCAACAAGTATCGTTAAACGGCGCCCTTGTTGGAGTGTTATTAAGCCAGTCTGCATCACCTTCAGTCGTTTGTCTCTCCTCTCCAAGAACGATAAACCTTGGTTTCTTAAGTGAGGGAAAACCATCTGCTATACTCATCACACCTTCCTCTTGGGGTTCCCAACGGGCTGGTCATTCACCACGCACAAGGACCGACTATCAACTAGGCAATCACCAACCCCAACCTTCCCTCTGCTCCGGCAACGGCGGCGGCCACAACTCCCTCCTCTTCTTCTCCCCTAGACACTGACCCTCACACCCCCTTCCTTCCTCGACAACCCGCCATGCCCCGTGCTGCCCTAACACCCACCCACACCGATCTGTTTGGCGGTGAGTGCTACTCGTGTGATGGCGCTAGAAAAGAGCTGTGGCGTTTAGTTGACGTGGGAGCAGTAAGTCCTTGTGCGTGCTGATGACCAGCCCGTTGGGAACCCCAAGAGGAAGGTATGATGAGTGTAGCGGCTAGTTTTCCCTCAGTTAAGAAACCAAGGTATATCGAACAGGAGAAGAGAGACGATGACGACTGAAGGTGTTTGTGGAACCTGCACACACACAAACAAATACTTTGTCCCCAACTTGCGATGAGGTTGTCAATCTCACCGGTTTGCTTGAAACAAAGGTTATGAGTGTATCGAGTGGAAAACAGTAGACTATGCTTAGTAAAGTAAACAGTGCAGGAAAAGTAAACAGGTGATTGCAATATGATTAAAATAGGACCGGGGTCCACAGTTCACTAGTGGTGTCTCTCCATAGATAAAATAACATGCTGGGTAAACAAATTACAGTTGGGCAATTGATAGAATAAAGATAACGTGATATGTCAAGAAGATCACTATGAGATTTACTCTGGGCATTACAACAAAATACATAGACCGCCATCCAACTGCATCTATGACTAATAATCCACCCCCGGGGATATCATCCGAACACCCTAGAAGTATTAAGTTGCGAACAACAGATAATTGCATTAAGCAAAGTGTGTAATGTAAACAAAGCATATGCCCTTGAGCATATGAATGTTGTTTTCTCCCTAGTAGCAACAGCACATCTACCACCTTAGAGGTTTCTGTCACTCCCCCAGGTGAAATAGAGACATGAACCCACTATCTAGCATAAATACCCCCTCTTGGAGTCACTAGCAACTACTCGGCCAAGATAGCTACTAACAACGGAGAGCATGCAAGATCATAAACAACATAGAGATAACAAAAGATATAATTCAGTACAGCAACTTAATCATAAACACCAATATTCATCGGATCCCAACAAACCAACATCATAGAATTACATAACGGTGATCTCAATCATGTAGGGCAGCTCATGAGATCTAAACATGAAGCACATGGTGGAGAAGACAACCATCTAGCTACTGCTATGGACCCATAGTCCAAGGTAGACTACTCACTCATCGCTCCGGAGGCAAACATGGCGATGAAGAAGACCTCCGGTGGCGATTCCCCTCTCCGGCAGGGTGCCGGGAAGAGCTTCTGGACCCTCCCGATCTTCGGGTCGACGGCGGCGGCGGATCACGATGTATTCTGGAAAACTGATCGGCCCTTAGGTTTTTCTCGTCAGGGGGTATATATAGGCGAAGGGGCGATGTCAGAGGAGGGACCACGCCCCCTCACACGGGGCTGGCGCGGCCAGGGGGTGGCCGCGCCGCCCCTGTGTCTGGGGCCCACGTGGCCCCACTCCGTCAGGTCTTCAGATGTTTGGAAGCCTCCCCTTGATATAAGACTTCAGGAACTTGTTTCGTCCAATTCCGAGAATATTTCCTGTGTATCACTTCTGAAACACAAAAACAGCAGAAAACAGGAAACTGACACTGTGACACTTCGTTAATAGGTTAGTTCCGGAAAATGTATAAAAGTGCCACTAAGTGTAACGAAACAATAGGCAAATGGTGTAAAAACAAGCATGGAGCATCAAAAATTATAGATACGTTTGAGACGTATCAAGCATCCCCAAGCTTAACTCCTGCTCGTCCTCGAGTAGGTAAGTGATAACAAAGAATAATTTTTGAGGTGACATGCACCTACACAATCTTGATCATATATGCAAGCATTGGTGAGCTAGGATCAATAGAACTTAAAACATGGGCATGAAAGATATAATCATGACAATAAGAACTTAGCAACCATGTTGTAAACATGCAAATGAACACAAACAAAAGATCATGATAATGAAACAATGAAAGTCAAACGTGTGTTCAAATCATAAGGAAAAACATACAAATGGTTTTCAGCTTGTCCTTCAAAGAGAGCAAAACATAAATGCATAGGACACCTCAAAGTTTAAGAGGGCGACTAGATACAAATAATTTAAGAACAGGTGAAACCAACAATATGAGTCAATCAATGAACTTTGGGACATTGCATATCACACTAAGAATGACAACTATGCTCTCTTAATGGTGCATAAAGAAAGAAAGTGGTGACTCAACATAAAAGTAAAAGAAAGGCCCTTCGCAGAGGGAAGCAGTGATTGCAAGTTTTATAACCTTCAAAAATTATGGTACTTACCGGCTTTGAGCTCTCATTGCCCCCATCATAAGCATCTTGAATGGTTAAAGTTAATGCGAGAACAATTATGATGCATATGCTTGACAAATCATAAGTTGAAAACCTCGTGTCCCGTGAATACGAGTACCCAAACCATGCTAATTTACTTAGAGTCCCAAGCAAGGCTCTTGTCATTGTAAGTATATGCATATCATTGAGAACCGCCAATGGGGTACCTCCGTGCCCGATGACATGGAACAAGCCCACACCAAAATGACAGGACAAGCAGACAATGAACACCTCGACATCTCTTTTATTTGCTATATTGTTTAGCTTTTTATTGTGAGATGCGTCGTCGAATGTTCACCCTGGGTATGCTGCAAATTTCCACCATGAATTATGCATGGCTTAGATTGGCGGCCCGGCGTTTCCCTAACACATATAAAAACTCCATGATCCTCACAAGATTCCCAATTCATTTCACACAGCGGGCATCCATAAACAAAAGATCACGATATCAACTCAAAAAGAAGTGCAATGTTGAAAGCTTGCCCCATGACAGCATGGCTGGGCTAGAATCCAACTTACAACTTGCAAGCATAACAACTCAGCATAAAAGACCACAATGTCAAAATTTTAAGAACAGGAAAAAGTAAAGTGTGCCTTCCGGTTCGTGAGAGCTTTACTAACCGAGTTTCGCATAACACTGGTAAGAGTTTAATTTGAAGAGAAAATAAAAGCAAGTCAAATTTACTTGGAATAGCAAATTGCTAGTAGGTATGTATGGTGGACACTTTGGAAAACTTTGGCTTTTAGGAGTTGGATGCACGAGTAGAGCTCATACTCAGTACAAGGCGAGGGCTAGCAAAAGACTGGGAGCGACCAACTAAGAGAGCAATAATGGCCATAATCATGCAAAGCGACAAAGCGACATTAAAAGAAGCATACGATGGCATCAAAAGTCAAAAACTAAATGATCATGAAGGCTAATGGCGACTTTGTAAGAGTCTAACATGTGTGAGCATGCGCCAAGTCAACCCAAATAAAGCATCAAGGAGAAAACCAAAATAATGCTTCCATATAATAAAAACAACGCATGATTTTTTCAAAGGCTCATTAAGCAATCTCAGTTATTTGAGACAAGTCATGCTACAGCAAAACCACTAAGCATACTATCAAAAAGACATCAAGCATGACATGAAAAAGCCTAAGCCGCAGTCTACACAAGCTCCTTCTTGTACCACTATTTTGCACAAAGCTTTTTCTCTTTTCCAACACCATTTGAAATTTTTATAAACCCCTCTTTTGATGAAAACCAATGAAGACCAGAGGCAAAAATACACCTTGATGAAAATATATGACAAGATCTGAATGCATATCAAGGCGAAAACGAAAACCAAAAGCAGTAGCAGAAAAAGATGAATGCTCGATTTTTTATAAGAGTGAAAACTAGAGCGTTCTTTGCAAATGAAAACGAGTACATCTCCTCCAAAGGGAAATTTGTTGGGGTCCAACCATTTATTGCAGCAAACAAACAAACTAAACAACCTAAGAAAACTAAAACAACTGATGCTCCAAGAAAAACACATAGTGCATGAAGCAATAAAAATATAGTGTTTTGAAAGGTGACCTGATTTTTGCCGATGAAGAAGGGGTGCCTCGGGGGCATCCCCAAGCTTTGACGCTTGTACTTCTTGGATATTTCTTGGGGTGATGCATGGGCATCCCCAAGCTTGAGCTTTTGTCCATTCTTCAACTCATCTCATCATTCTCCAATCCCTACACTTGAAAACTTCCTTCATACAAAACTAAACACAATTCTATTAGCAACATTAGTGTAAGCATAAAATATATTCAACCTCTTTTAGCTTCAGGTTTCAACCCAAAACCACCACATATAAAGTATATACTACTGTAGAAACTTCCACAAGAGTTCCATGATAAAAAAGAACTCAAAAGAAAGCGATAAAGTGGCAAAAACAAATATTGGCAGAAATCTGTCAAAACTGAACAGCTGATAATGGACGAATTTTTGAGGGATTTTCCGTTGCTCAAATCAAAAAGTGTTCAACTAAGAAAAGTTTGGATATAATCTGGGGCATATTCACAAGAAATCGCAGGTCCAAAAGATAAACAAAGAATTTTCACGAATTTTTACGGTGCAGCACCGAAAACAGTTTCAGGACAGCAATAACCCCAAATCTTTACCTCGCTCAAATTAGAGGCTTCTCTTGGCACAAAAACGAAATAAACAAGATAAGGAGCGGTCATTACAGTAGTAATGACTTCCAAGACTCAAATAAAAGAAAAATTACTGAAAAGTAAACAATGGGTTATCTCCCAAGAGTGCTTTTCTTTAACGCCTTTGAGCTAGGCGCAGAAAATTGCGAATCAAGTAATATCAAGTGATGAAGCATCAAGCTCATAATTTGCTCTAAGAATAGAGTCAAAAAGTAGTTTCTTTCTTTTCCTAGGGAAGTGTTCCATACCTTTCTTTAGTGGAAATTGATACTTGATAGTGCCTTCCCTCATATCAATGATAGCACCTACAGTTCGAAGAAAAGGTCTTCCCAAAATAATAGGACATGAAGCATGGCATTCAACGTCCATAACAAGAAAATCAACGGGAACAAGGTTATTGTTAACCACAATAAGAACATCATTAATCCTTCCCAAAGGTTTCTTCTTAGCAACATCAGCAATAGGAACATCAAAATAACATTTTTCAAGCGGTGGTAAATCAAGCATGTCATAAATCTTTCTAGGCATGATAGAAATACTAGCACCTAGATCACATAAAGCATGGCAATCATAACCATTAACATGCATATCAATGATGGGTTCCCAACCATCTTCTAACTTCTTGGGAACAGAGGCTTTTTGCTTCAACTTTTCATCCCTAATCTTTATGAGAGCATTGGTAATATGCTTAGTAAAAGCAATATTTAAAGAACTAGCATTGGGAGTCAAAGCAAGCTTTTGCAAGAACAAAATAACTTCAGATATATTGCAGCCATCAACATCAAAATCATTAAAATAAATAGAGCTATCATCTCCCACACTCCGAAAAATTTCAGCACTCTTTTGAGAAAAAGTTTTGGCAGTTTTAGGCTTTTTAACACAAGGAGTGGGAGTTTTCTCTACACCAATCAAAGTAAGAGGATTGTTATCAGTAGGAGCAACATCATTTGAGGTAGTAATGGTATATACCTTTATCTCTCTAGCCATCTCATCTTCTCTTTTCCACCTGGCATGCAATTCCGCTAACAATCTAATATTTTCATCAATTCCAACTTGGATAGCATTCGCGGCAGCAACAATATTGCTCTCTTTCACATTATTAGGAAACACTTTTAATTTCAGAATTTCAACATCATGAGGAAGGCTATCAACTTTAGAAGCAAGAATATCAATTTTGCCTAACTTTTCCTCAACAGACTTGTTAAAAGCAGTTTGCTTACCGATGAAGTCCTTGAGCATTACCTCAAGCTCGGAGGGCGCGGCCCTAGTGTTGTTGTAGGAATTACCATAAGAGTTACCATAACCATTACCATTGGTAGAAGGATACGGCCTATAATTGTTACTAGCAAAATTGTTCCTATAAGCATTGTTGTTAAAATTATTGTTTCTAATGAAATTCACATCAACTTGCTCTTCTTGAGCAACCAGAGAGGCCAAAGGAACGTTATTAGGATCAACATGAGTCCTATCATTAGCAAGCATAGCCATAATGGTATCAATCTTATCATTCAAGGAAGAGGTTTCCTCAACAGAATTTACCTTCTTACCTTGTGGAGCTCTCTCGGTGTGCCATTCGGAATAATTTACCATCATGTTGTCGAGTAGCTTTGATGCGGCGCCCAATGTAAGGGACATAAAAGTGCCTCCAGCAGCTGAGTCAAGTAGGTTCCTTGAAGAAAAATTCAGTCCTGCATAAAAAGTTTGGATAATCATCCAAGTAGTCAGTCCATGAGTGGGGCAATTCTTTACCATAGATTTCATTCTTTCCCAAGCTTGAGCAACATGTTCATTATCAAACTGAGTAAACTTCATAATATTGTTGCGCAAAGCTATAATCTTAGCAGGAGGATAGTATCTACCAATAAAAGCATCCTTACACTTAGCCCATGAATCAATACTATTCTTAGTCAAAGACAGCAACCAATCTTTAGCTTTTCCTCTCAAAGAAAAAGGAAACAACTTGAGCTTAATAATATCACTATCAACATCCTTATATTTCTGCATCTCACATAGCTCAACAAAATTGTTGAGATGAGCTGCAGCATCTTCAGTACTAGCACCAGAAAATTGCTCTTTCATAACAAGGTTCAATAAAGCAGGCTTGATCTCATAAAAGGTGGTAGCAGGAACAGTTGGTGCAATAGGAGTGCAGATAAAATCACTATTGTTCGTGCTAGCAAAGTCACACAACTTGGTATTTTCAGGAGTACCCATTTCAGCAAAACGAAAGTAAACAAGTAAAAACAGCTACCAAGGATTCTAATTTTTTTGGGTTTTTGATATAAAGCAGTGCAGGTAAAATAAAATAAAGTAAAGCAAAACAAATAACAAAGTAAAGAATGTGTGTGCGAAGAACTCCCCTCATAGAAGTCTTCTCTCTTCCCCGGCAACGGCGCCAGAAAAGAAGCTGCTACTCGTGTGATGGCGCCAGAAAAGAGCTGTGGCGTTTAGTTGACGTGGGAGCAGTAAGTCCTTGTGCGTGGTGATGACCAGCCCGTTGGGAACCCCAAGAGGAAGGTATGATGAGTGTAGCGGCTAGTTTTCCCTCAGTTAAGAAACCAAGGTATATCGAACAGGAGAAGAGAGACGATGACGACTGAAGGTGTTTGTGGAACCTGCACACACACAAACAAATACTTTGTCCCCAACTTGCGATGAGGTTGTCAATCTCACCGGTTTGCTTGAAACAAAGGTTATGAGTGTATCGAGTGGAAAACAGTAGAGTATGCTTAGTAAAGTAAACAGTGCGGGAAAAGTAAACAGGTGATTGCAATATGATTAAAATAGGACCGGGGTCCACAGTTCACTAGTGGTGTCTCTCCATAGATAAAATAACATGCTGGGTAAACAAATTACAGTTGGGCAATTGATAGAATAAAGATAACGTGATATGTCAAGAAGATCACTATGAGATTTACTCTGGGCATTACAACAAAATACATAGACCGCCATCCAACTGCATCTATGACTAATAATCCACCCCCGGGGATATCATCCGAACACCCTAGAAGTATTAAGTTGCGAACAACAGATAATTGCATTAAGCAAAGTGTGTAATGTAAACAAAGCATATGCCCTTGAGCATATGAATGTTGTTTTCTCCCTAGTAGCAACAGCACATCTACCACCTTAGAGGTTTCTGTCACTCCCCCAGGTGAAATAGAGACATGAACCCACTATCGAGCATAAATACCCCCTCTTGGAGTCACTAGCAACTACTCGGCCAAGATAGCTACTAACAACGGAGAGCATGCAAGATCATAAACAACATAGAGATAACAAAAGATATAATTTAGTACAACAACTTAATCATAAACACCAATATTCATCGGATCCCAACAAACCAACATCATAGAATTACATAACGGTGATCTCAATCATGTAGGGCAGCTCATGAGATCTAAACATGAAGCACATGGTGGAGAAGACAACCATCTAGCTACTGCTATGGACCCATAGTCCAAGGTAGACTACTCACTCATCGCTCCGGAGGCAAGCATGGCGATGAAGAAGACCTCCGGTGGCGATTCCCCTCTCCGGCAGGGTGCCGGGAAGAGCTTCTGGACCCTCCCGATCTTCGGGTCGACGGCGGCGGCGGATCGCGATGTATTCTGGAAAACTGATCGGCCCTTAGGTTTTTCTCGTGAGGGGGTATATATAGGCGAAGGGGCGATGTCAGAGGAGGGACCACGCCCCCTCACACGGGGCTGGCGCGGCCAGGGGGGTGGCCGCGCCGCCCCTGTGTCTGGGGCCCACGTGGCCCCACTCCGTCAGGTCTTCGGATGTTTGGAAGCCTCCCCTTGATATAAGACTTCAGGAACTTGTTTCGTCCAATTCCGAGAATATTTCCTGTGTATCACTTCTGAAACACAAAAACAGCAGAAAACAGGAAACTGGCACTGTGGCACTTCGTTAATAGGTTAGTTCCAGAAAATGTATAAAAGTGCCACTAAGTGTAACGAAACAATAGGCAAATGGTGTAAAAACAAGCATGGAGCATGAAAAATTATAGATACGTTTGAGACGTATCAGCGAGGCAACCGCTGATCTCCCCATCATCAACAACCTCCCAGCTTCCCTGCCCACCCTACCCGCCCCGGCTCCCTCTCGTCTCTACATCCGCGATGTCAACATCGCCACCCACATCGACTTCAAGGTCACCACCAGCGGCGCAAATCTCTCCCGCTGGAAGCAGGTCCTCACCCTCCTCCTCACCATGTACAAGTGCTTGGACCACATCACGGAGGGCGCCGCTCCGGCCGCACCCTCTGACGACTGGCTCGCGGACGACATCCACATCTCCTTGTGGTTCATGCGCACACTCGTCGACGATCTTCTCCGCCTCGTCCAGGGCTCCGACGGTCGGGCGTGCTCCACCTGGACGCGCCTCCACGGCTTCTTCTACGCCAACCGCGCGTCCCAGTACGTCTACCTCAGCAAGCGCTTCCGCAGCACGTCGCGCGGTGACATGTCGATCTCCGCATACGCCGCTCGCCTACAAACGATCGCCGACGATCTCGCCAATATCGGCTATCCCGTCGCCGACTCCGACCTCACCCTGACCATGCTGGCCGGTCTCGGGAAGAAGTTCCATTTCCACTCCGCCATCATCCAACAGACAGTGCCTCTCCCTCCGTTCGCCGATGCCCGCTCACGTCTCTAGCTGGCAGAAGACTCCATCGATCATGAATAGGAGAAGGAGAGCTCTCAAGCCATGGTGGTCCATGGGCCCTGCGGGGGCGGTCGCGGTGGTGGCCAGGGCGCTTCACGCCCTCCATCCCAAGATCGCGGCTCCAACGGTGGTGGCGGCCGCGGCGGCATGCCTCCCGGCAGGTGGCCTGGGGGTGTCAGCCCAAATTACCGGGGGGAAAACCCCATCCCCGGTTACCAGCATCCCGGCGCACGCGGAGGCGGCCAGCAGCCCAGCAATCAGAACAATGGTCAAGGGCGTGGGCATGGTGGCGGTAACCCCGGCACCTCTGGCGGCTCCTTCTTTGGGGGGGTGGGGGGGGGCAGGCGGCTCCTCCCAGCTTCCCTGGCTGTGCTAATTCGCCCCCATGGGGGCGCCCTTTCCTTCGGTTCGAGCTCCCTGGATATCGCCCAACGCTGGCGGCGTCATTGGGCCTCGTCCTGGTGCGCCCACGCAGGCCTACCCCATCCTGATGTACAATGGGATGCCTGCATCGCCCACCCCGTACCCCGCCCTACCTGCACCACCGGCGTCCTACCCTGCATCGCCCTACTCCCTCGACCACTCGGCGCTGATCCATGGAGCTTTCAGCAACACGCACAACGCGCAGCCATCCGGTGATGTACCTTGGGTCTTGGATTCAGGAGCCTCCTCGCACATCACTGGTAAGACGGGTAACTTGACCACTATTCAATCCAATTTAGGCAGTTGTCCTTCTCATATCATTGTTGGTAATGGGTCTAAACTTCCAATTCTCGTTGTTGGTTCCGTGCAAATTTCATCCCTCCCACTATATCTTCAAAATGTGCTCGTTTCCCCCGACATTGTCAAGAATCTTATTTCTGTTCGCAAGTTCACTCGTGATAATTATGTATCCGTTGAGTTTGACCCTTTTGGTTTCTCCGTGAAGGACCTAGCTACCAAGACACTTCTTCTACGCTCCAATAGCTCCGGCGACCTCTACCCATTTGGTGGCTCCACCACCACAACCAAGCCTTCGGTCTTCTCCACCACCGGCGGCTCCCTGTGGCATCAACGACTCGGCCATCCTAGTTCTACATCACATTTTCCTTCGGATTTCCTTTCATCATCATGTAATAAAAACTCTAGTAGTAGTTCTCCTCTCTGTGAAGCATGTCAATTAGGCCGACACACTCGCCTCCCCTTCCCCACATCTCACTCTTGTACTACTGCTGCATTTCAACTTGTTCATTGTGATCTGTGGACCTCTCCTGTTGTTAGTTTTTCTGGTTATAAATATTACCTTGTTATACTCGATGACTTCACACAATACTCCTGGACATTTCCCTTGCGAAACAAATCTGACACGTGTATCACTCTCCGCCGTTTCTTCGACTACGTACACACACAATATCATGTAACCATCCAATGCCTCCAATGCGATAATAGAGGTGAATTTCTCACCACCGCCCTACGAGATTTCTTTTCCACCCATGGCGTCTCCTTTCGTCTTTCCTGCCCTCACACTTCGCCGCAAAACGGGAAAGCCAAACGCATGCTCCGCACCACAAATGATGTTGTCCGTACCCTGCTCCTTCAAGCCAACCTACCACCCCCATTTTGGGTTGAGGCTTTGCACACCGCCACCCACCTCATCAACATTCGTCCATCCCGCGCGATCTCCCTCCACACTCCTCATTTTTGACTGTACGGCCAAAACCCCACATATGATCACCTCCGTGTCTTCGGGTGTCTTTGCTACCCAAACCTTCAAGCCACTTCCGCACACAAACTGTCTCCACACTCCTCACGTTGCATTTTCCTCGGCTACCCACGCGAGCACAAGGGCTACCGGTGCTTTGATCTTAAATCCCGGCGCGTTATAATTTCTCGGCATGTTATTTTTGATGAAACCTGTTTTCCATATACTGCTGAACCACAGGATTCCTCTGCCACAGAAAATCCCCCTCCTGCAGGATCTGGCGCACCGTATCCGTCCCGGATCCCCACACCACCTGGTCCGCCTGGCCCACTCACCCCCGGCCCCGCCACATCTGACCGGCGCACGCCACCTACCGCCCCTGGAGCCCCGCACCCCAACCAACGCATGCCACCTACCGCACCTCGAGCCCCGCCCCCGACAACCCTCGACCCCACTTCCCCACCACACCACCTGCTCCCGCCCCACACACCTGACGCCGACCAGACCACCAGCACCTGCCCAGATCCCACTAGCCCGGACCCCACGCCATCCACCTCGGATCCCACCCCACACGCTCTCACTCCCTCACCCAGTGCCAGCTCGCCACCTCAGCCCCACCTGCCGCCAAAAGCCCTTCCGATAGAGCCACCCCGCAATACACACCAAATGACCACCAGGGGGAAATCCGGTTATTTCATGCCTAAGCAACATTTTTCTCTCCACACCGATTCCACCACACACATTTCCCCAATCCCCGCCACCTATCGCTCCGCTCTCAAAGACCCAAACTGGTACAATGCTATGCTTGAAGAATATACTGCACTAATGCGGAATGACACGTGGTCTCTAGTTTCTCGTCCTGCAGGTGTGAATGTTGTGACAGGCAAATGGATCTTCCGGCACAAATTTCATCCCGATGGCTCGCTTGCTCGGTACAAAGCTCGCTGGGTGCTCCGTGGTTTCACTCAACAACACGGTGTTGACTATGGTGAGACTTTCAGTCCCGTGGTCAAACCAGCCACCATTCGCCTCGTGCTGAGCATCGCCACCATGCATTCTTGGCCTATTCACCAATTGGATGTGAAAAATGCTTTTCTCCATGGCCATCTTGACAAAACGGTTTTTTGTGAGCAACCTTCGGGCTTTCTTGATTCCACTCATCCATCTCACGTTTGTCACTTGCGCAAGTCCCTCTACGGGCTTAAGCAAGCACCTCGTGCATGGTTTCACCGTTTCACCACCTTTATAACCTCCATTGGTTTTTCGGCCTCCAAGAGTGACTCATCTCTCTTCATTCTTCATCGCGGTGCCTCTATTGCATATTTGATGTTGTATGTCGATGATATTATTCTCACCGCCACCACTGCCATCCTCTTACAGTCCATCATCAAATCACTCTACTCCGAGTTTGCTATGAGTGATCTCGGTGACATTCACCACTTCCTCGGGATCAATGTACATCGGACACCAGAGGGCTTGTTCCTTTCCCAACAACAATACGCCCTTGAGATTTTGGACCGCGCCAACATGCTCTCTTGCAATCCCATCACTACTCCGGTTGACACTCGTTCAAAACTCTCCGCCACCGATGGGGCAAGGTTCTCCGACCCTTCTCTCTATCGGAGCCTTGCGGGAGCACTCCAGTACCTCACACTTACTCGCCCTGATCTGACATATGCGGTTCAGCAAGTCTGCTTGTTCATGCATGATCCTAGAGACTCCCACTTCCAACTCATCAAACGCATCCTTCGATACGTTCGTGGCACCTCACACTATGGACTAAAGCTACATCAAAACTCGTCTCTTGATCTCATTGCCTACTCCAATGCCTATTGGGCAGGTTGCCCCGACACCAGAAAATCCACCTCCGGCTTTTGTGTCTTCCTCGGTAATAATCTGGTGTTCTGGTCTTCCCGGCGGCAGCCCACGGTCTCCCGCTCGAGTGCAGAAGCCGAATACCGAGCGGTCGCTAATATCATCGCCGAATCTTGTTGGCTACGCCAACTTCTGCAGGAGCTTCATCACCCACCGTCACGGGCAACGGTGGTCTACTGCGACAACGTCAACGCCATGTACATGTCGTTGAACCCGGTACATCATCAGCGGACAAAGCACATTGAGATCGACTTGCACTTCATCCGGGATCGCGTCGCCCTCGGCGAGGCCAAGGTTCTTCATGTACCCACGAGCTCGCAGTACGCGGACATCTTCACCAAGGGGCTCCCTACTTCGCTCTTCAACGAATTTCGAGACAGTCTAAACATCGTCCCAAGCGTTGTTCCGACTGCGGGGGGTGTTGAATAGAACTACTCTTATTGTACCGTTATACCTCTGTAACAAACTCTCCCTAGTCCTAGGTCCGATCCCTATGGATCGCCACAACGTGCGTCTGTGCACGATCTACCAGACCCTGTATATGTATCGCTACCTCTGAATGAATAAACATGAAACAATTCTCCCAATTCAACTGTCCTCACAAATTTCCATGTCATGTCGATGTCTAAAGCCATCCACAACATGTCTACACGCAGCCGCTCAGTGCAAGGCCAAGAAGAGCAAGGTTGGCGCGAATGAGTCCTTATTCCTATGGCCTAGGTGCTCACATCAAGGAGGCAGATGACGATTATGCCAAGATCAATACAGGAAATCTGAGGTACTGCTACTCTTCTGAATATTCTAATCTTCCCAACGGATCATCTCTAATGGCACCGAAAATAAAATATCTACGAAACTGAGGAGCAGCTGCTCTGACTGACTTTGCAATCTCCCAACCAGATATGAGCAATATGAACATCTTAGAACCTGCAAGTCTGCAACGAGGTGAGATACATCAACAAGGTGATTAAGAACCTCGACACCCTCGACGATCGAGTGGCAGCTTGCAGATTTATTCCTCCAAAGGGCATCATGATTCTCCCTGTATGATCCCCTGGTCTCTGTTACAATTTTTTATGCAGATTTCCTTTTGATATATATGCTACAGACCAATGGCGCTTGGGCTGGGAATCAATCTGTCGCAGGTTTACTTTCAACGAGGGAACTATAAATACTTTTCTCAGTACATCCTACTGATTGAAGCTGGCTACATTGACCAACCAATGTTTGATCAAATGGTTATAAATATTTACTTTCTTTTATGGTCAGGTTAATTTTGCCTGTCTCTGCACAATAATATTTTGTCAGCTATATCAACCAATGCTGTAATCAGGACAATGCTACGGTTTATTCGACTGTTGGTAACTCAAAAATAGCGTGTATTTTTTGCAAAATTAATAATTTATTATTAATTATTTGCAACATGTCGGTAGAGCACTGAGCAATATATATATAAGAGAAAACTAGCAAATGTGCCCGTGCGTTGCTACGGCTGAATAAACTTAGACCTAGATACACATATAATAAATTGGCTTTTTAAGTTGATCGAAAACAAATCTAAATGTCTGGAATATCTCCCAATTTTTTCCCTCAAGTCTTATAAAAATAGTTTCATGGAGTCTGTCATAATGCATGTTGCTAGGCTTTAAATTGCATAGGAAATGTGCCCGTGCGTTGCATCGGGAAAAAAATCACAAACACAAACATATAAAATCTAGCAAATTTGTCCGTGCGTTGCTATGAGTTAAATTTTATTAAATATACCTATTTGAAACCCCTACCTAAAAACTTGTCTATCATATCACTCATTCCGACCCAACCAAAACATCCCATTTACCTGAAGTAAATCTTCGCAATGGTACTTCAGTATTCCAATTTCTTGTATAATTAAAAATAATTCATTTTATTTCCTCCCTTACATTTTTTTCTTCACAAATATCAAAATATCATGTAAGCACATCTAAGAAACAGTGCTAATTCAGCTAAGCTAATAATCCAAGGGAAAAAAGGGAAAATACGCTTGTCAACCATGTGCATTCTCAAATATCTCGGAATGCGGGGAAGGACATCTAAGCAACCATGCTAGGCCAGTGAACTAATACTGAAAAGAATGAGTACTTCCTCGGTGCAACTCCATATCATCTGAATTAGGAATCACTAAACTTGTACCATAGTTAATTCAGATTAGAATCAAGCGAAGGCAGGACAGTATACACATAATAGAATAATTACGAAGACAAAATTTAAAATTTCTATACATCTCACTTACTATAAGTTAAGATAATATATCGTCTTACAGTTGAGGAATCAAGTATCAAGCAAATAATTTCTGAACAAGCAGCAGAGAACAAGAGTAAAAATGTAGCAGCAGATTTATCTACATTGCTCGATTTGAAAACAACCCAAATGTACCAATACAATTACAACACAGTCTAACAACAAAAGCTTTATTTAGGTAAATAACCTGCAAAGCTGGGCGGAGATTACTTGCGTAGCAGGAGCCTGATGAGTGGTGAGGTTCAGGCGAATCCAGCAATGACCGTGTAGGGCCTACTCATCGGGGGCTGGTCCATCTATTTGATGGCTGGGAGTCTGAACTTGGAGAGGAAACCATTAAAATGTCAAAATCCTGACTTTCCGGCGTAGGAGTCTCAATGAATACGAAGAGAGCATCCCTCTGGGTTCCAATGTTGACATGTTGCCCTCGTAGACAACTCGTGGTGCTGCCGTTTGCACAAAAATTCATAGACTCATGACGGAGGGGTGCTAGGCCATCGGCGCCAAGCAGAGGTCAACGTCCAGAGCGCCGCTTCCACATCTCCTTCAGTTTTTTTTTTTTAGATAAATCGTAGCTCTTTATTGATTGATAACATTGTTTAAGATACAAAGACCATCAGGTGGGTTAATCAACGAGACCTGACGTCCAATCGGGCTGGAAACAGCAGAACGAGCCACTCTATGTGCTTCAGAATTGGAAGCACGATTTTCATGTCTAAAGCTTGCCTCGGCAAGAAGCCTTGCGTCAGCCTTGATCTCCTCCAGAACCATACTGTGATACTGAAGGGGCCTGCGTACGGGCGCTCCATGGCGTTGATGACCGTCAAGCAATCCGTCGCAACAGTTATACGTTGGAGATGCAGATCTTGGGCAAGAGCCAGAGCTTCCCTGCACGCGATCGCCTCCATCACAGCCGGATCAGAGATGCCCGGTATAGTTAGAGCCGAAGCACCCAGATAATCTCCGGTCTCACTCCTGCAAACGACCCCCACAGCACCACCGGGGCCGTTCTTTGCCATTGCTGCGTCCACATTAAACTTCACGCACCCAACCTTGGGAGGGATCCATTTGGGGTGAGCAGGCAACGTACGGTTCGTTTCTCTCTTCTTTGCAGAGCTTGCGATCGAGAGATCCCTCAGGTAGCTCTCGATAAAGGAGTGAGTAGAGAGGGGACTCTGAAAAATCTCCTCATGTATAATCTTCCGTCGGGCATACCAAATCGCCCAGAGTGTGATTGCAACCCTGGCGAAATCATCCCTTGGCAATGATTCCATCATCATGAACAACCACTGCTTGGCAGATTGTTCCTCGCTCATTCTAACATGCTCGGTGACCTCCTCGTTGGCCAGCGCCCATACACACCTTGCCACGGAGTAGTCAATAAGGGAGTGCCTCCATGAGTCTTCTCCGCCACAGATGGCACAGATGCTAGACTCTGCCATTCGCCTATGGCACCGGACATCCGAGGTTGGGAGTGAGTGGTGAGCTAAGCGCCACAGAAACACCCTGACCTTGGACAGTACTTGAACAGACCACAAGCTTTTCCATGCCTTGTTCGTGCTTGCAGTATTCGACCCGGCTGCTCTCCTTCAGTTGTGCAGGCTGTCAAGGAGCTCATGGAGATTCCGATCTGCACCAGAACCATGACCAAGATTGCCGATTTATATTTTTTGCGGGACAGTGGAGTCCGTGCGGGACGGGGGAACAGGGTGACGAACTTGACTCTGACTCATCGCTTGGAGGTGCCTATGAGTCGCAGTGCTCGCACTCAGAGGTGGCGTAGGCGGAGTAGGAACCCTCTGGCCCATATCGTTTCTTGGCCCACTTTGTTGATGCGGAACGACGAACAAATTTTTGCGTTTAGGCTGCTGAACCTGGATGCGATGGGGTGATCAAACGCGAGCGAGCTTTTCTGTTTGGACGAAGCGGACCATTTTTTAACTTACGGGTGGCAGAGAGGGTAATATTTATTTACTTAGAGGGCAAAACAGTCTAAAAAAAGTGGTTGACGACGGAAACCTTCCGGCTTTTATTATTAGGTATAGATAAAGGCACACAAATAGCAGCACAGAAGCTTTGATTTTAGGTAGGTGCTAATCCTTTCTTCCCCCATATAGATTTCAGTTACTTCAGACATATGGAACTACAGTAACACACCTGTAACATATTTTTTGCAGTGATTGAACCAAATTTGCGACAGGGCAAACAAGCTCGGTTTGTTGACAACTAATTCGGTCACTTGAGGTCTTCATGTAATGTGCGTCGTATTAGCGTGCTGCAGATTGTATATAAATGTCACAGACCCCTTTATGTTGAAAGTTAGATTGGCCGCGTCCCTTTAAGATTTGGAATTTCCATGGTCATATTAGATTAATGTGTCTATTGTCCTATTTCTTCTTTCTGCTATGTTGAGTTGTTTACAAGATGTTTCGGCCCTCAAGACGCTTTGTAATTTAACTTCGGCAGGTAGTTATGTACCCAAAAAAGATTGGTCGATTAAATATGTTCAGATGTTGCATTCATAAATAATTTTCTATTGTTAAGATATACTCAGTTTTGTCCCTCCTAAGCAATTAACCATTGTATGGCTTCTACAGTTGTGCTATCGAACCTAGCATCGTTTTTTTTCGTGGGTTATGAGGAAGGCATCTTACTTTGTATGCAGAATTGCAGTTTTACATCCAATCTGCTGCCTTCTGCATAAGACAAATCCATATTTTTTTTAGTATGGATGTGCTTTTTTTCAGATGGAACCGACCGGCCCATTCTGTTTATTCTCAATATGCTACTGTCTTAACTACTACTGAATGTTGAAATGTCAGAAGTTGGGCGTTGCTTTATCGTGTATTTGTTCTCCCTTTATCATAAAGTTCAAAGATAAGATGAATATACAGATGACATGGGAATCATATCTCAGCTTGATCTTTTCACAAAAAAAATAGCATTTCGAGATGCAATTTCACAAACTACTATCATTTCCACATGTTTCTTACTGATGGGTAATAAATTATATTGTGTAACAAAGTTTTCCACCGCAACGCGCGGGGTACCATCTAGTTACTCTAACACTCTCCTTCCAAAGCTCCCATGCCACAAGCAAAGCTAGCGGATGTCAAAGCCTTCCTTTGTTGCCCCCTTTGTGGATCACATCCCTCCACCTTGATTCATGTTGTTTAGTCCTATCTTCATCTTCACAAAATCTCAATTACCAGTTCCTTTTTTCCATGCTCACCTACAGTGGTGTGTGGTGTCTTCCTCTCCTTCTCGTCATGATCACTGATCAGGCCAGACGAAAAAGCAGACACACTCTCATCTCGCTTCTCCATGGTTGCCCTGTGATGCGCTCCCATCTAGAAGTCCCCATCGTTCCTTGATCCATTGACTTCACCAGCTCCTTGGCCTTGCGAGATGCAAGCAGAAACGCGCCTAGATGTTGGCTGACCATATGTATCCCTAAAAACGATGGACATCGGCGATACACATGAAAAGCATGTACGAATCGATCGCTGCAGTCTTCAATTAATCTAAACCGATAAAGCGTCCATGGTTGTAAGCTTTCGACCACCTCCTGTTGTCACCGGTTCGAGACGTAATTAGTTACACTTAGGTTGAGGCCATGTAGATTAGACTTTGGAGTGCTCGCGCTGGTCGTGAAGTGATCCGAATTACCGCAGGTGTTTCACGGCCACCGGAACCCCACATCATCGTGCGGTTGTTGCTGCTGTGACGGCGCCCGCGTCAGCCAGGAGGGTTTGAATGGTTTCGCTAGGGCATCGTTGCCGACATCTGGCGGAGGAGGCCATGGATGGGTGCAGATCGAAGGTCTCGTGCCTGCGGCGTGTTGTGCGGTTTGTGATGCGGCGTGTTGTGCGGTTTGTGAGGAGGCGGATCCGCTTCATCAGTTATATAGCGTACGAGTTGTCCTCGTTCCACACGATCGTCGCGGGTAATCGCTGGGTGTGCCAGGCTGCGACGTCCAAAGCACAACGTAGGAGAATCTAGCTACAGACGGAGCAATAGACGATTCAAACAAACAAAAGGGGCGACCGAAAATCTGATTCAGCTTTTTAGTACCACCTCGCCTAGATCGAGTTCTTTTATTCACACGCGGGTCTGGACGAAGACGTATTTTTGGTGGATTGAAAGCATACTTGCAACAGCCACAGACCATACCTGTAGCAATATTATTGGTAGAGATCATTGATGGAATTGTCTAAGACATATACTAAATAAAGCATAGCTCGAATCCCTAGACTACACTTTCCCTTTTGTTCTTCTTCCCCAATTCATACACTCAATTGCGTGAGATCTGTGGTTCCCCTAGCCAAAGGGCATGACATCGTTCGGGGTGAAATCGACCCCAAAACAGGCAATTCCTATACTCCGATCAGGTCGGCCGTTACCGGGCGCCGCACACCGTTGCGCTTTCGCTTTTCATTCATTGTTTTTGTTTCTTTTTCTTTTCAATTCTGTTTTCTTTTCTGGATTTTTTTCTTTTTTTCAGCATTTTTATGATTTTGGATTTTGTTCTGATTTAAAAACTTAGTTTTAAAAAAGTTCCAGATTTCGAAATTTGCTCAGATTTTAAATTTTGTTCTGATTTGAAATATGTTTCAATTTGAAATTTGTACCCATTTATAATTTGTTTTGATTTGAAATTTGTTCCAATTTAAAATTTGTTTCTTGTCCCGATTCAAAATTTGTTCTGTTTACAAAAATTAAAATTTTGAAATGATTCATATGCAGGCCGTAGAAACCTGTCACGATCATACGCAGCGTCCACTAGCAAAGGTGTGCGGCGTTATGTACCCTCCGACCGGGCCAGTTAAACAAAAAACCTATCTCATGTTTAGGCCCGGCCCGGCCCGGCCGGCCCGGACCGGCCCAGCCCAGCGGAAGACTCCATAGCGAGCGGGGGCACCGCACAAAGCAACCCGTGCTCTTGTTGTGTTTGGTTGGAGGCGAAAGGAAGGCTAGCGAGGAACCCTAGCCCTAAGGAGCCCAGATCTGCAAGGTACGCTCAGCAAAATCTTTGGAAATTTCTCACCGTCCGCAGTTCGATTTGCGACGATGAGGAGGAGCGGCAGGCGACGGTGATTCGTGTAGGATCTAATCCCTTGTTTTCCGCAGACCGGCGACGATGGCGGCGCTTCTTCGACACGGGGCGAGGAGAGTCGGTGGCTCCGTGGTGCAGCGAACGCGGGCGGCCTTCACCACACCGGCGGCTGCGGAGGAGCGACGCCTGCGCACCACGGAGGTACCTTAACTAAAAGCTCACATCTTTATCTTTTTCCGATGATTTCTGGCTGCGGCGACTCAGGGATCTGGCGAGCTATGCTGGAATTCTTCTCGAAACAGCAGCATGTGTACGAGCTCTTAGATCTTGTCTTCTCTTGAAAGCAAGAGTAAGATAAAGTAGCAGTATAAAACACGAAAACTGCATGCAGCACCCGACTAGCGCTGAACTCGTTATCTGTGCCTTGCATCGGACGTTCAAGGCCATCACATGGTCCGTATCCTAAATTCCACATCTCTATAGTATTCTAAGGCTTATTTTTTAGGGTAATTCTAAGGTGCATTGATGTATTCACTGGTGTAATTCTATCCCTGGGACCACACACTGCTGTGCCACGTTGGATAACAGTACTAGGAAATGTTCACCTACAACGAGCTCCCAAGTAAAAAGATGTCAGCTATCAAAATAAAAAAGTAAAAGATGTTAGCTATCAGGGTTTGTGTGACAGGCTAATATCAGCGAGCTCCACTCTCTATATCTCTTGGGCACCGGTGTTGTTATCTCCTGCCTGCCCTTGTCCGCGGTGCCGGCATCCGGAGCCAGCCCTGCAGATCTCTTCGTGACCAGCTACGCCCCTCCCCGCGTCGACGTGCCTCGGTCCCATTATCGATGTCGGCATCCTCGGCCAGCGCTCTGCATGCTATTATTATGCACTTTTCTCCCCTGACTCCTTCAGTGCAATTTTGCATGATTTTTTTTTGTGGAACTCTGTGATCAAGCAGTTGTGTTGATCTGTTCGCGTGCGCGATTTTCTATTCATCCGAAATAAATTGTTCCAATGCCACAGTTGCCATGGCAATCTTTGAAAAGGATAGATTCATTAGCTGCTGTCGTTTTTTATCTGAAGTTTATGGTCTTCTTAGTTTGCCTATGAACTGAAGTTGGTAAATAATATAAATTTTTGCTCTCTAATTTCTTGACCCTTTCTCTGAACTTCCTATTTCATACTAATTTTGGATTGAACTCATATATAACATGGTTGTTTCAAACTATGTTAAAACTTGTTCTTATGCGGTACAAATTAAGGGGGCAGCATGTGATTCTTTTGTGTGAATTTTTTTGATCAACACTTGCTTCAGTTAATTTCTGGTAATTTTTCTGTTCCCATTTCTAACGATTTTCTGTTCTTGATGTAAAAGTAGCTGTGATAACCACAATGTTGACTTGCAATAGTTGATTTAATTCTAAATCACGTGTAGTTTATTGACACTTTTTTTTAGATTTGGCGATGTGTTTGGATGGATAATACATTTTTTTTTGTGATGACTTGGGGAACGTTACGGGTCATAAAAATAGTTATTTTTAAATATGAGATAATCCTAGAATCCCACAATAATTGCAATCAAATTTCGTTTCTGTTTAATTTTGGGTGATGACTAAATGCGATAAATTTATTTCCTGTTAAAATTGCGGTAATCGATGAAAGCAATAAGAAAATAGCTACTGTTAAGTTTAAAATAATGATTTTTTGTTTTGCAAATTGAGATCTACAACAATTGCAATCAAATTTACTTCTGTTAAATTCGTGATTATTTACTGCTTGACAGGACAAAAAAGGTGATTGTATTCGTGTTAATTTTCAACTGCTATCAAACTATAAAAATTCCTTTTTCTCAATGTGTGAGTTGTCTTTGTTAAAAGAGCATCAGTGAGTAGTCAATGGTGCTATTTTTTTTTCCTGTTAGCCTTCCCTTATTATTGGTGCTTACAAACTTGATTATCTTTTATCTGAATCCAGCATTTGAGACCAGGACCCCCTAAAGACCCGCAAGCTGTTTTGCGTGAAATCCAGGAGAGGAAAGAAGAGCTGTATGTTCTCATATCTTTGATGAATGGGACTTCCATGCCTAAGAGCCACCAAAACAGAGAGCTGCTCAAGTTTCTTGCTGTGCAAGTCAAGCCAAGACCAGATGACTCCCAGTGGTACAGTACAATATGAAACATACATACATAGATATAAATTTGTGCTCTGTTTATTCCCTCTTTTTTGACAGGAGTTGATACTTGCGATCTCATTCATTTGATCTTCTACATGTAGGCGCCGGTTGCAGAAATCAAAAAAGTCGAAAGATGTGACAGACGCAATCATGGTTGTTTCAACATGCATGCTAGGCTATGAGTATTGCTTCTGGTTGCCTCGAGGAAAGGAGGTAGCCCAGACCTCGAAGAAGCAAGATCAGTGAAGGCAGCTTCTTGTTTGATGGAGAAGCAAAGATGATGGACATCGACTTGTTTCCCAGCACCATATTATCATAACTATGGAGATCTTTATGATCTGTTGACAAGAACTTGAGTACTAGTTTGCCACTCTGTTGGCTGTTTGTTCTGCCTTTGATCGACATAATTCTGGTGTTGTTCATGATCTTTGACTAGAGCTTGAGTACAAGTTGGTCGCTGTGCTAGCTATTTGGACAGTTTGATCGATGGCAACTTTGTGTTTTTGTTTAACTTTGTGTGTTTGATGCGAAGTATTCTGGCGTTGGGACATGATTGTGGTCCCGCACAGACAAAATGTTTGATATGCTCCATGACTTCCCCTACGTTTCCTGGTAATGAAGGCCAGCTTGATCTGCACGGTAAGTGTTCAATCACAACTACTAATACAGTACTAGCTAAATGACTGAGCGTTGCTGCGAATTAACTTTGGAGTCTCGATCTTCAGTTTTGTCTTCACTATATGATGGCCAGTGTGAACGATATATAACAAATATTAATTAGACATACATGAGCATTGGAAATAATTTTAGTAAGTAAATGTTGGGAAAATAGATGCATTTAAATACTCCCTCCGTTCGTAAATATAAGATGTTTTAGCTTTGTGAATTGAATGTATCTAGACATCTTTTAGTGTATAGGTTCGTTCGAATCTATACACTAAAAGATGTCTAGATATATTAGCTTCACAAAGCTAAAACATCTTATATTTCTAAACGGAGGAAGTAACACCAAGTCAACACCTCATAGTTACAATCTAAAAAAAAACACCTCATAGTTACTGTTAAAAAAGGTCACCATGTGTTGCAATGAAAAGGCTGGTTACCTATGTGTCGCAATGTTAAAGAAAATCAATGTCTTATATATTGATTGTATGTAGCTGAGTGCTCAGTGTGTGCAATTCTAACCACGTCACAACCGTCACCATTCCGTTCTTCCAGTGTATTATTTTCATCGTGCACTCCCTCCTCTTTCTTCACCCATCTTATCTAGCACGACTCCGGCGCTACATTAAAAGAGTGCTTCAAAAAAAGTTATATCATGAAATTACTGTATTACACTTCCCATGCCAGTCGCCATATGGACCTTTTTTCCCTCTTTGTGTGTCCATATTCTCCATCACGTCCCCACCACTACATAAAAAGATGGGAGGAATAATATGAATTTTAAACAATAATACTTTTATCAGTTTGGGATATCAGTTGTTAAAATGCCTCCAAGTGCTTCAGAAAGTTATATCATGACTCAGAGGTGTAAAAATAAAAATCCGGCACAAAAGTTCAAAGAAAAATAAATTATTCCATTTAACCATGTAGGTACGTTCCAAAATATCAGATGGCACCACTACTTTTGGTTGAGTAACCGACTTCGTTCAATAAGTGAGTACCTGCAAGAGGTAAGGATACAATTTTTTTGAAGCTACAAACCAATCCCCGAATACAAGTTCAATAGATTAAAGGAATCCATAGATCTTTACGCCGCTACCTTTTATCTCGAATAGTTCTGTTATTCTGACCTGTACCTGCTGCCTGAATCATCTTCTCGAATCATCAATATGGAACATCAGAAGAGTTTTCGTACATGATCATGTAGAACCAACTGTTAGGACACTAGTGGAAAAACGGGCTTCCATTCGTCCCATTTGTCTCGGATCAAATTCGATCCGCGGCTAAAGGGTCCATCAGTCCCGGTTCATTTGAAAATGTGGGCCAGGGGGCATTAGTCCCGGTTCAAAAGGGACCTTCAGTCCCGGTTTCATCTGACAGCCGGGACTAATGCCCCATGGCCCTTTAGTCCCGGCTCGTAGCACCAACCGGGACTAAAGGTAACCTTTAGTCCCGGTTGGTGCCACGAGCCGGGACCAATCACCCGTTCAAACGAACCGCCCACTTCGCGCCAGTTATCGATCGACGACGCTTCGATACCGATCAACATTACGACGCGCTGATCGGGAACCGGCGCCGGCGGCCTTGGAACTCGCCTGCATTCACACGCCGGCATGCCCTCTCATCTTCTCCCTCTTTCACTATATAAATCACTCACATTTGATCATCTTCTTCCCCAAAACATCTAGCCTCTTCTTCCCCAAAACCACTCCCACACATCACCATACCGCCGGCGCCCGCGAGCTCTCCCTCGGCGACAATGGAGGAGCAACATTGGCCCCGGTCTCGGATCTACTACGTGGTCATCGAAGAGATGAACTTCACCATCACGGAGACCCTCCGTGCTTCGAGGGTGGAGAAGTGGATCCGCATGGTCAAGCGCCGGTTCCTCGACGACGCACCGGTCAAGTGCGTGGGCTTGGACTGTGAGTTCACCACTCACGCGCACCCTCAACGTGCCGCCGTCCTTCAACTCTCGGTGGAGTCCGAGATATTGGTCTTTCAAATTTGCAAGGCCAATGCCATGCCGCAACTACTCAAGGACTTCTTGAAGGACACCACCATCAAGTTTTGTGGCGCGGCTATTAACAACGATCTACGCATGCTAAGGCCATACAGAATTGTTATTCCGTCCGCGTATGATCTTCAACAAGTTGTCCCAAACCCCACTAGCAAGCCAACGCCGAGTCTCTATGATTTGGCCAATGCTATTATTGAGACACATCTTGAGAAGAAGAAGAGGGACAACAAGAAGAAGAAGGACAAGAAGAAGAAGGACAAGAAGTACAAGAAGAAGGGAGAAGAAGAAGAAGAAGAAGAAGAAGAAGAAAAAGATGATGAAGAAGATGAACTAATTTTTTTGTTGGGAAAAAGTTCCATTGAGCATGAACCAACTAAAATATGCCGCTTTAGACGCTCGCCTAGGCTTTGAGATAGCTAGGAGATTCTGGAAGCTAAAGGGCTACAATAGCAATGTTGATCGTCTTAACCTTAATAATTAGGTGGATGATTATGTATGGAAAAATATTGGATGAGCAATTGGAAAATATACTTCATTTGAGCCATATTGGATGGGTATGTTTGGAAAAATGTACTCCCTTTGTTTCGGTTAACAAAGTCTATTAATTTTCGAATTTGTGATTTTTCAAGTATTTTGGCTTTTTTGAATATTTAATCATCTAAAAATTAATAATTAAATTATATATAAAGAATATTTGAAATTCATTGGTGCTTATTATTCGTAATCATTGTTTCTTATTTTGTGAATTTATTTGGAATTTAAAAAAGTAATATTATATATTACCAAAGAGTATAGGTTAATAGAATTGGTAGCATACTTCTATCAACAAGATGCGAGCGCAGTCTTGGAAGCTAGTAGGGAAGGAATGGAGAAGTTAAGCGTGCTAAGGGTGGAGCAGTGTGAGGATGGGTGACCGACCGGGAAGTGAGGACCACAAGTACTTGTAATTGATTTGAGATATAGAGTGAGAGCTATAAGTATCTAATTTGATATGAGATATGAGAATAGAGAAGATTAGATAATAGAGAAATAAAGAAATAAAGATAATACAGAAATTCCGAAACAGAAAATACAATTTTATTCCGAATGGACCTTTAGTCCCGGTCCCTGTTACGAACCGGGACCAAAGGTCCTCCAGCCGCTGCACATGCCCTGGGCCACGTGGAGGACCATTGGTCCCGGCTGGTAAGCAACCGGGACTAAAGGCTGGAGCCTTTAGTCCCACATGGTTAGTCCCGGTTGCGGAAACTGGGATTAATGGGATTTACAAACCGGGATTGAAGGCCTTTTTTCCACCAGTGGGAATATGCAACTTGTATTTTAAGAGGACCAAATGCCACAATATATAGTATATGTATATGTGTAAAATATGCAGGAAACCCCTATCTAGTAGGGAAATTATAATATATATATATATAGGTAAAATAACCAGGGCACCTTGGTGCCCGGGCACCATGCTCAATACGTACAAAATATGTGATGTTTTGTACATACCCCAAGGTATGTATGACTTTGCACATACTTAGTAGACATAAATGAGGTATATATATATATATATATAGACGCAGATTTGCTAGCCACCTGGCTAGCTGTGCATACCACCGCAACCGTTGGATGATGGGGAGCACATGCTCACCGGGATCACATCTTGGAAATGCCACCGTTAGCTTGTAGTGGTCTCCGTCCATCTAATAGAGAGTGGTTTTTGTTTTTTGTGTACCGGTGGCCATGCATGCACCAACATGATTTGGAAAGTTTCCATGTGTTGTTGGAAAGTTTTCAAAAGCTACACCGGCCTGTAAAGTCCTATTGTACTTTTTGGAAAGTTTCCAAAAGCTAAATTTTGCCGCATGGCCTACAACAAACAGGTTTTGTTTTCTTTTTAGAAGACGGTAGATGCATACCACTCGTTCGCTAAAGTTCCTATCTCTGCCTTTTGAGTTTCTTAGATCACAAGAACACTCAAACCAAAACTAGTGATATTAAAAAAAGAGGGAGATAGCGTACCAGGAGATGACAAGCCAAAACACAACACCGGGGTACTATCCGTTTGCTTGGTGCTATTAGAATGCAATTTCATTACACTCTTCCCATTTTTTTTGTGTGATTCGTTCTTCAAATTATCGTTTGTGTTTCTAGTTTATGCTTCTAATTAGTCGTTGGGACAAACAGATGAGCTCTTGATCTTTTTTGGTTTTGTGTTCGATGGGGGTAGGAAAACATTGTAGAAAGACAAACAGATGGCACTCCAAACGTATGGGCGTGATTGGAACAAGGAAAACAAAAGTTGTTGGAACCTTTGTGGGGGGAGAGAGAACGTTTTGGAAAAGTTTTCAAAAGATGGCAGTGTGTTCGCATGCATGCAAAGAAAACAAAAAATAATGGCAAAACTTTGGGAAAGAAAACAAAAGTTGGCGTGTGAGTGGTAGCAAGCGAGTGTGACATCCGCATGCATGAAATGAAAAACAAAACCAAGAGCGCATCTGTGGTGGCGTGGAGGAGAAAAGAAAAAAAAGGTGAGTGATGCATGTTGTGCTCTCTATATAACGGCGTTAGTGGCCGGTGTGTTAGAATTAGAGACCAATATATATATATATCTCTCTAACACCCCCTTAAACTCATGGTGAATCCACAACACTGAGTTTGAAAAGAAAGAAACTATATTGTGCTTTAGTCTGGGCCTTCGTAAAAAAATCCACCAACTGTAGTTCTTGCATACTAGCGCACTCTTCTGGAGTGCAATAACCTGATCTTGCATACTAGCACAGACAAAGAAAGCATCAACACCGATATGCTTGGTAAGCTCATGCTTTATCGTGTCACGTGCAATACTGATAGCACCTATACTGTCAGACAATAAAGTAGTGGGTGTCGTAACAGAGATACCAAAATCGGCAAGTAACCACCGCAACCAAGTCACCTCAGTAGTCAAAAGAGCCATAGCTCGCAACTCAGCCTCTACACTCGAACGGGAAACTACAATATGTTTCTTTGTCTTCCATGCAATGAGAGAACCACCAAGAAACACATAGTACACATAAAGTGAGCGGCGATCCAAAGGATCACTGGCCCACGTAGCATCAGAGTAGGCCTAGAGCTGGAAGGAGCTAGAATGAGGGAAGATTAGACGACGAGTGATCGTGCCATGAAGATAGCGAAGAACATGAAGGAGATGACTATAGTGAACCGAGGTGGGAGCAGAGACAAATTGACTCAGAATATGGACATGATAGGATATATCGAGGCGAGTGACAACAAGATAAACAAGGCTCCCAACAAGATGATGATAGCGCATTGGATCAGGCAGAGGATCACCATCAGAAGCGCGAAGCTGGACATTGAGCTCCATAGGAGTCTCAACAGTGCGCTCATCCCCAAGAGCAGCACGAGCAAGGAGATCCAAGATATACTTTTCGTGGGAGATATAAAATCCATCAGAATTGGAGGAAACCTCAATCCCAAGAAAGTAGCAAAGAGGACCAAGATCAGTCATAAGAAAATGCTCACGAAGATGGGCCTTAACAAAGACAATATACTCAGAGTCATCGCCAGTGATGATCATGTAATCAACATAGAGGTGGAGAAGTACGCGGCCACGAGGATAATTGTGAACAGACAACGCATGATCATGAGCGCTTAAAAGTTTGGAAATAGGCATATGCACAAGAAATCGCAGATCAAAAAGATATTCTGAGAATTTTCATGAATGTTTATGGTACAACACAAAAATCTGTTTCAGGACAGCAACTTCCCCAAATCTTACTTCCCTCAAATTAGAGGTTCTTCTTGGCACAACAACGAAATAAAAATGATAAGGAGAGGTCATTATAGTAGTAATAACTTCCAAGACTCAAATAAAAGAAAAAGTATTGAAAATAAAATATTGGGTTATCTCCCAAGAGTGCTTTTATTTTAACGCCTTTGAGCTAGGCGTAGTAATTTGCAAAGATGCTCATGTAGGCGCCATAAAAGAGCTTAAGGCAAAGGCGCTATAAAAGAACTTGAAGCAAGAGAGAGCATTAAAAAGCAAATATGAAACACATTTAAATCTAAACCACTTCCTATGCATAGGAATCTTGTAAGAAAATAAATCAACGAGGCACATAGTAACGAACATGGGTAGATAAAACAAGTGCAACTTCAAAAATTTCAACATAAAGAGGGGAAACTTAATATTTTTGAGATGCATAAAACCATGTTTCCCTCTTTCATAATAACTTTCAGTAGCATCATGAATAGAATTAACAATATAACTATCACATAAAACATTCTTATCATGAGCCACATGCATAAAAGAATTAATACTCCCCACATGAACATAATTCTTAGCAATCTTAGTAGGAGCAAATTCAACAGAATAATTATTCTCATCACCATAATCATCAAAAATTGGAGGCATATTGTAGTCATAACTAATTTTCTCCTCAAAAGTAGGTGAACTGAAAATAATATACTCATCATTGTAACCAGCATAAACTAGAGGTTTAGTATCGTCATAAGCAATAGAATAGCTATCTTCTAAAACGTTTTCATCAAACATATCATCATAGGAAGAAACATGGATAGTACTAATGGTATAACAATTATTAACCTCATAATTTTTAGAATCGATACCAAAAAGATTTTCAATATCAAAACTAGAGTGTTTTTCCCAATCATGATCACTAATATAGGTAACAGGCATAAGAACATCATCAAGATCAGAATCATCATAATCTATAATAGGAGAAACATGCTTTGGGGAAGATACCGTTTCCTCTCTCCTTTTTCTCCTCTTCTTCTTCTTCTTCACTTCTTTAAGAGGGAGAGTTTTGAAAGGAAGCTTCTCCACATACTCTGGTTTACTGACAGAAACGACAAAATAAAACTTTGGAGGCTTCCTCCTTTTTGTTAATAAGATGGAAACATAAATTAGTCCTGTCATAGCTTGGCAAAACATCATGTTTTATAACATTTTGTATGTAAGTAGTTGCATGGCAATCTTTAACACAATAAAGATGACAACCACAAAGGATGCTATTAATATCAAAAGCACTCATATCTACCAAAGAAGTCTTTCTAGATAACTCTTCACACCCCAAAAATAAAGTAAACTCATCATGCTGATTGTGAGTGATCTTGTCATCACAATACAAACTTTTGGTACTCATTCGATTAGAAGGGTCACTATTATGGCCTGAGCATTGAAAATTAAAAAGACCCTTTTCATGGCAAAGTTCACAAATAAAAGGATAAAGCTCACAAATCTTTTCACCAAGCTCATCTAGAGCCTTATCTCACATTCGGGTTTCTTCATTCCTGTGGTGGATACAATAATCTTTTTGTTGTGACTCTTTTCACAAGGTCTAAGTAGCCCACAAAAATTAACATGCTTATAGGAAGTAGTACTTTCAGAAGTTTGAGCATGTTTATTGCAATCATCAATAACAATATCACTTTCCATGCAAGTGTCTTTAAAAGGTTCATGATACACATCCCCATTTCCCTTAGGAACATTAATATGAGAAGCAAAGGCTCTAAAGCAATCAATCATAATTTGAGGATCAAGACCATATTTAGCACTAAGCTCTTGAAAATTAGAAGTCTCGGCGAAAGATTTAATGCAATCATACTCACAATTTATACCTAATCCTTTACCTTTGTCACTTTCCCAATCTTCAATATTACTTTGAATTGTTTCAAGCAGATCCCACTTAGCATCAACCTCTTTGATTGTGAAAGATCCCTCAAAACAGGCATCTAGATAGTCCCTGTAATGTCCTAAAAGCCTTGCATAAAAATTATTAATGACAATATTACGAGGAAGATCATGAATGGGACATTTAAGCATTAGTGACTTCAATCTTCCCCACGCTTGGGCAATGCTTTCGCCGTCACGAGGATGAAAATTATAAATATAATTCCTATCTTTATGAACCTCACTAGAAGGATAGAATTTAGAATAAAAGAGATACAATTTCCTCCCAACCAATAGGTCGGCCATCCTTCAATGACTTATACCATTCCGCAGCTCCGCCCTTCAGTGATAAAGAGAATAGCTTCCTCTTAACTCGGTTCATTGAAATACCTGCACACTTGAACAACTCGCATAATTCATGTATAAAGAGCAAATGATCACCAGGATGGACAGTTCCATCTCCTAAATAGCAGTTATTCATAGCACGTTCAACAATTTTCATAGGTATTTTAAAAGGATGAGGAGCACAAGCATCATAAGAATTATCACATATGGGAGATAAAATATCATCACAGCAAATTTTCTCCACTAAAGCTGGGGAACTAAAAATATCATGCTTAACAAAACCAGCTTCCCCAAGCTTAGATCTTTCTATAGCATTAGCAATAACGGTGTTCAAAGCATTCATACTAACAACATTGCTATTAGCATGCGAATAAAGCTCCAAAGGTTTTTAAATTTTCTCTTCAAACACTTCATATCCTAACATAGGAAAAATACTATAAAATTCTTTGTTTTCCATTAAGCCTAACTAGTGAAAATAAAAAAAGAAACAAAAAGATATAATTGCAGAATCTAAAGAAAATAACTTCGAGCACTCACTAGCAACTAAAAGACTTGGGATTTCTATTTTCGTGCCCTTGGGTCCTTAGTTGTACTCAGTTTTCCCCAGCTCTTTAGTTTTTCCTCAGTTTTCCCCAAGCCCTTGTCTGAAACCCTCACAAGGAGCTCGGACGGGAGGAATCCCGCTCAGTTGACCGTTGGTTGGTGCTGGCAAGTGGGTCCGCTGTTGGTGCCCTGCAGTGGACACGTCTCCACTTATCCAGATCATCGTGGGACCCACAACTTGTCCACATTAGCATGCCAGACCCACATCTTACCCAGGTGATCGTTGCAAAATGGGAGCCCGAGCCAGCTCCGCGCCTGTGCCCATGCCATTGCTTCCCCTTTCTTTCCCCGTGCCCCATTGTTCTTCTTCTCCACCAGCGGCAGCCCTTCTCTGCCAGACGGGTGATGTCTATTTTCTCTTCGACCTCCCGTTCTTCATGGCCGCGGTATGGAACTGTGCCTTTGATGTATAATTTGTCACCCCTCTAACAATTATCACCCCTCTAATAATAATTTGTCACCCCTCTAACATTTTTAGATCGTGGAAAATAATGCATCAAAGGCACGGGTCCATACTGCGGCCATGAAGAACGGGAGGTCGAAGAGAAACTAGACATCACCCGCCTGCTGGAGAAGGGCTGCCGCTGGCGGAGAAGAAGAACAATGGGGCGTGGGGAAAGAAAGGGGAAGCAATAGCACGGGCACGGGCGTGGGGCTGGCTCGGGCTCCTATTTTGCAACGGTCACCTAGGTAAGCTGTGGGTCCGACGCGCTAACATGGACAAGTTGTGGGTCCCACGATGATCTAAGTAAGTGGAGACGTATCTACTGCGGGGCACCAACAGCGGCCCCACTTGCCAGCACCAACCAACGGTCAAGTAAACGGGATTCCTCCCGTCCGAGCTCCTTGTGAGGGTTTCAGACAAGGGCTTGGGAAAAACTGAGGAAAAACTAAGCGGCTGGGTAAAACTGAGCACAACTAAGGACCCGAGGGCACGAAAATAGAAATCCCAAAAGACTTAGTAACCAGAGGATGTGAGACCCTTTTACCTTACCTCCCCGGCAACGACGCCAAAAAAGAGCTTGATGTCTACGCACGCTTCTATTCTTGTAGACAGTGTTGGGCCTCCAACTGCAGAGGTTTGTAGAACAACAGCAAGTTTTCCTTAAGTGGATCACCCAAGGTTTATCAAACTCAGAGAAGAAGAGGTCAAAGCCATCCCTCTCAAGCAACCCTGCAATTACGATACAAGAAGTCTCTTGTGTCCCCAACACACCCAATACACTTGTGAGATGTATAGGTGCACTAGTTCGGCGAAGAGATAGTAAAATACAAGTGGTATGGATGATTATAAGTAGTAAATGCAATCTGAAATAAAAATGGCAGCAAGCAAATATGTAACAAAACTGAATGTAAACGATGTTCTAATGCTTAGAAACAAGGCCTAGGGATCATACTTTCACTAGTGGACACTCTCAACAAATATAACATAATTGAACCAATAGATACTAACTTCACCATGCCACTCTAAACAATTCTCCAATGGAAAATAAACACTAATCATGTGTAGGGCTACAAAGCACTCCTCAAAGTTCATATTTCCCCAAACTAGATTGTCCCACACTATCACCTTGAACGCACTAGATGGCTCCAACAAACACCAACAATTCATAGAGACATTAACCAAAAGAGACACACATAATGCGCACACTGTCACCTTCACATCATGATACAAGGTGTCTCCGGAGATTACAAATATAAAGCACGAGAGTAGCATAATATCTGAAATATAGCATCTACCAATTCAACTAGATACAAATCTCATGATAACATATAGATCACATCATGGGAGAGAGAGATGAACCACATAGCTACCGGTAGAGCCCTTAGCCCCAGGGGAGAACTACTCCCTCCTCATCATCAGAGGCAACAACGACGGTGGAGGTGGTGGTGAGGTCGATGGAGACGGCAATGACGGCGATGGAGATCGATGGAGATGGCTCCGGGGGCACTTGCCCATCCCGGCAGGGTGCCGGAACAGAGACTTCTGTCCCCCGAAATTCATCGGCGGTGGCGGTGGAGCTGCGGAACTCTTTCTAGAAATTTGCCGATTGTTTTAGGGTTTTTCGTCCTGAGGCTTTAAATAGGCAGAGAGGCAGCGTTAGAGGGCCACCAGGGGGGCCTCACCACCCCCTGGCATGGCCAGGAGGGGGGGGCGCCTAGTGTGGTGCCCCTCTGGCCCCTCTCTGTCTCTCATTCGATCGTTGTCCTCCGTCCGAGAAAATTAAGAGTTTGGGTCTTCATTTCGTCCAATTCCGAGAATATTTCCTATGTAGCTTTTCTGAAACACAAAAATAGCAAAAAACAGGGAACTGGCACTGTGGCATCTTGTCAATAGGTTAGTTCCGGAAATCGCATAAAAATACCACGAAGTGTAACAAAACACAAAGCAAATGGTATATAAACAAGCATGGATCATCAAAAATTATAGATACGTTCGAGATGTATCACATCCCCAAGTGCACAAATACAAAAGTGATGGCTTATTCCCAACCCACTCCTCATAACGGGTTTTCTCTTTATTCTTGTTAGGAACTCTATTTAGGACATGACATGCAATCAACAAAGCCTCCCCCCACCATGCCTTCGATAAACCTGTCGAGCATGGAATTCACCAAGTCAGACAGCGCGAGGTTTTTCCTCTCAGCCACCCTAATAAATTGGGGCGAGTAGGGAGGCGTCCTTTCATGAATAATACTGTGTTCCTCACAGAATTCATTAAAGATTTTAGGAAAATACTCTCCACCATAATCCGACCTAAGACGCTTGATCTTTCTCTCTAGTTGATTTTCAACTTCGGCCTTATATATTTTAAAGTAGTCTAAAGCTTCATCTTTAGTTCGCAACAAGTAAACATAGCAAAATCTAGTCGCATCATCAATCAATGTCATGAAATATCTCTTTTCACCTTTTGTCAACACACCATTCATCTCGCATAGATCAGAATATATGAGTTCTAGTGGTGCCAAGTTTGTCTCCTTGGCCGCCGTATGAGGCTTACAAGGTTGCTTCAATTGCACACAACTATGGCACTTAGAACCTTTGGCAATAGTGAATTTCGGAATTAAACTCATACTGGATAACCGATTCATCAAACCAAAATTAATGTGACATAAACTAGAATGCCAAACACTGGTATCATCACTAACACCGCCACAAATATGGTTCATGGATTTATTACAGAAATCTGAAGGTGAAAAGTGGAATAAATAATATTAATAGCATACTATTGTTGCTTGCTGGTTCAACTTAGAATACATCTACTAGCATGGACGTGTGAACTGCTTTCAACCAACAAACATGTAGGGAAATGAAGTCGACGGCAAAGCTACCATAACCATAGACGACGAGTCCAACCTACATACAATTTCAGTAACAATCATGTCTATGAAGGCCCTCAGTCCTCACAATCACAAGACCGTAAATCCTCAGCGAATGTTTTCTCTTCACACACGCTTTCAGAAAAAAACCGTTTACATAAAGGCGTCCCATCGCACATCACTGCATAGCGATAGTTTTATCAAAAGGCCTGATTTATGTTGGAATTTGTTTGTGCGCTTTAGCCCATGGCCCAATATAAATTCTGAAATTCTCATGGCCTATTCATGCCTAGCAAGGAATGGCACCAAAGTTTAGTACCACCTTGCTAGTTTGGAGGGAGTTGCACCAACATATATAGTGGAGTGTTCCACTACCTTCTAAAGTGAGAGAAGAGGAGTGGCTTATACGCGCGCTCCTCCTCCGCCGCCCGCCTCGCCACGCCTCGTCACGACGCGCGCGCCGCGGTTTGCGGAATTGTGCCTCGGTGTCGAGCTCACTTATCTTTTTACTGTTCAAGAAAATTACTGCGCGAGTTATTTCTCTATCAGTTATTTCTGATTTTTCTAGATCATGGGCTGTTACTAACTCAGACGTGGGCTGCGCCCCACGTCTTACCCGACCTGCGTTATATAAGCAGGCTTAGGCGCAAACCCTAATTACACCGTATCACATCCCCTCTCTAGCCTCCAGAGCCTTGCGCCGCCGCTACACCTTCTCCATCTCCTCTTCCGACATGCACCGGACGACGGGACAGTAGGCCTCCGAAACCCGGTGAGGGGCGATCAGGTTTTTGGGGAGCGCTTCTGCGCGACTACTGACGGCATCACGTCGACCGACGACTCCTTCCCTGACGAGGGCTTCTTCCCGGACATCAGCGGCCTATACATCGACGACATGGCTGACGACGCTGGTGCCAACGCCAACGCGAACCTCAACGCCAACGCGAATCTGAACGCGAACGTGAATCCACCTGCAATACCGTATGCAATTTGTACCCATCTTTTCTAGTTTATGTTACAATTTTTTATACTAGCGTTTGGAATAGATGTGATCTGTTTATCTCTGTTAGATGTGATCTGTTCGTCTATACTGCTAGTATGCATGATTAGGTTAATTCCTACAATTATAATCATGCTTTATTATTGGATATTTTGGATTAAATCTTATGGTAAATTGCTCATATTTTTAACAATTTATACTAGTGTTATCGCATTCTTCTTGTTAGCATTCATCAAGATTAGCGAGTTATCAGCAAACAAAAGATATGAAACAGTGGGAGACTCCCTACAGATTTAACTCGTTATATAAGCCCCGTTTAGCATGGCAAACCTTTAAGATGGAGTTAACACATTAGTCTCCACAGAATTAAATCTAGCATTATACCCTACCGACTGTACACACGTCATTACCATTTCTATTCAACCCCCATCGAACCCCATTTCTATCCACTCCACTCTGTCATATGCCGTTTCAACACCCATCTCCACATGTAGCATCGCCCATGAGTCACGGAAAGGGCTGGCTCCGGATGTTCTAAACTTCACGAAGAGAGCAGAGGGCGCCAGGGCCAGGGACGAGAAACAATTTTTTTTTGGAAATAGGCACATCACATCAAATAAAAACCACAACTAATCAATCTCTCTTCAGGTTTTATTTGTTTCTAAATCCAAAACTGCCACTCAACTAGTAACAGGACCATAGAAAAGAATTTATAAGTTACAAAGTCTTCAGAATTGACTACTCAATTATCCAGACGTAGTCACAAGATGATCATACATGAGGGAATCATTCCTTGGACCCGCGGTCCTTTGTCACGGCCCGTAGCACCAAGGGGCAGATCACAAAAGCTAGAACTAAAATGCGGGCGCTGGTTTGAGTAGTGAACTGGTACTTCTTCTTTGCTGCTGTGGCGGACACTGGTGCGCCTGTAGGCCTCAACTTGAAGCCCAATTCGTTCAGCCTTTCAATTTCGGCCCTCTATTAGACAGTCACAAAAAATCAGGTGAAAGCAATCAGGACAAATACTTATCTAAATGCGGGAGGGAGGGGGAGGGGGGAGGTGCATACGCTGATAGTGTGGACTTCATCCGCTGTAAGGACTTTGTTGCCATTGATTAGAGTCTTTATAGCAGGCGGGACCTAACAGATTGTTTTCAATTAATATGTCAGACCATGAATACAAGAGAGATCTAACATGTGTTGTTTTGCTACAAGGGCTGAGCAATAAAATAGACATCTAATGTGTTGCTAAAACCATATATGATCTATTTACCACTTAACCACGAAGGCTGACGCGGATTCGCAAGCTAAAGGCTATTCGGAAATGCAGAAATAAATGGGAATACACTCTGTGAAACACATTTAATGGACCATAGCTGGCGTCTCGCATTGGATTCAGATAAAAGATAATCAGGTTTATAAGCTCCAGTAAAAAGGGAAGGCTAACAGAAAAAAAATTAAGGAAAAATATGTTCAGTGAGACCGTGACTAGAACAAGTTTCAACATATTTTGAAAGAACCATGTTATGTAGAGTTCAATCCAAAATTAGTATGAAATAAGAAGTTCAAAGGAAGGGGCAAGAAATTAGAGAGCACAAATTTATATTATTCACTAACTTCAGTTCATGGGAAACTAAGAACTAAGAAGACCATCTACTTCAGATAAACCGACAACAGCTAATGAATCCATCTTTTTGAAAGATTGCCGTGGCGTTGGAATTTCGGATGAATAGAAAATCGCGCACACGAACAGATCAACACAACAGTACAGAGAATAAATCAAGAGGTTGATCACATATTTTCTAAACAAAAATCATGCAAAATTGCACTAAAGGAGTCGGGAGAAAAAGTGCATAATAATAGCATGCAGACCGCTAGCCAAGGATGCCTACATCATCGATAATGGGACACAGGCACGGCGACACGGAGGGAGGCATAGCTGGTCACGAAGAGATTTGCAGGGCTGGCTCCAGATGTTCCAAACTTCACAAAGAGAGCAGACAGTGCTGGCGCCGGGGACGAGGGCAGGCAGGATATAACAGCACCGGTGTTCCAAACTTCACACAGAAACCCTGATAGCTAACATTTTTACTTTTTATTTTATAGCTGACATCTTTTACTTGGGAGCTCGTCCTAGGAATGTAGGTGAACGTTTCCTGGCACTGTTTCCAACGTGGTACAACAGTGGTCCCAGGGATAGAATTACACTGGTGAATACATCAATACACCTTAGAATTACCCTAAAAAGTACGCCTTAGAGTACTATAGAGATGGAATTTAGGATACGGGCCATGTGATGGCCTTGAACGTCGGATGCAAGGAACTGATAAGAGTTCAGCGCTACTCGGGTGCTGCAAGCAGTTTTTCGTGTTCTATACAGCTACTTTATCTTACTCTTGCTTAGAAGAGAGATGTACGAATTCATACAGATGTTGCCGTTTCAAGAAGAATTCCAGCATAGCTCGCTAGATCCCTGATTCTCCGCAGCCAGAAATCAATCGAAAAAGATAAAAGATGCGAGCTTTGGTTAAGGTACCTCCGTGTTAAGCAGGCGTCGCTCCTGTGCAGCCACCACCGGTGTGGTGAACGCCGCCCGCCTTCGCTGCACCGCGGAGACACCGACCCTCCTCGCCCCGTGTCGAAGAAGCGCCGCCATCGTCGCCGGCCCGCCTGCGGAAAACAAGAAATTAGGTCCTACACGAATCACCGTCGCCTGCCGCTCCTCCTTATGCTCCCAAATCGGGTTGCGCGGGGGGTGAGAAATTTCCAAAGATTTTGGTGAGCCTACCTTGCGGATCTGGTCTCCAAAGGGCTAGGGTTCCTCGCTCGCCTTCCTTTCGCCTCCTCCAACCTAAACAACGAGCTGCTTTGCGCGGTGCTGTAACTGCTGTGCGGTGCGCCGCTCCGACTTATGAGCTCGCTAGAGTCTTCTGCTGGGCTGGGCTGGGCCGGACCAGGCCAGGCCGGACCACTAACAGATCAGCAATTTTTTTTATGAGCTCACATTGTCAACCCAATTCAAGTCTCTCCTACCGTACCTCTTCGTCTCCTTATGTTTCGGAGAAGGGCGAGGCGAGTGAATTGACAGAGAAGGAAGGTGAGCCATCTCTGGTCAAGCTGCTAAGAAGTTTGCACATCAAAGGGGACGATATTGGTGGTGTTTTTTCGCCCCCAGTGTGGATGTGGATACATTGAAGGAGGAGACAAAGTGGATGGTGGTGATGCGGCTTCCTTTGTTGAAACCGTTCAGCGCGACATCACTGAAGAAAATAATGTGTTTTGCTTGGGCTCCAACACAAGAGGTGTTTTTCAGAAATCTGGAGGAAAACAAATTCATTGTCAACGCCAATTGCCTCGGCGATTGCAGAGAATCACTAAGCAAGCCCCTAGATCATTTTGAGACCATGGCCAGCAAATTGAGAACTACGATGGGAGTTGCAAGGCCTTGGCGGTGGAGAAGAACCACATCCATGTCTGGGTGCAAATCCATGATGTACCCGAGCTGTACCATGAAAACGGCAATCATACTGGATCTCGTAGCTAACTTTGGGGAGGTGATCCCTGCCGATTTGAGGGTCGACGGAGGCGATTTTTTTGCGTCTAGGTTTGGCTGGACATCAGAAAGAGCTAACTAGGTTTTTCACAGTCAAGCCAGAGGGAGAAGAAATGGTGGTTATGCAAAGTGGATGTTGGCTGATACTGTGTGGAGTCGAGAGCAACTTCACCCAAACGGTGATGGGCCCCAAGCTAGGGTGTCGGGCTAGAATGCACAGGCTGATCATGGAGGGATGGGCTGCTAATCTAGAGACGGTCGTGGAGGAGGCCATGGGTGAGGCGATGCGTGGGATTTACAACGGATGTTAGCAACCATAATATCACCCTTGTGGCTTTTCGTAGGTAAGAATCGTTCTTAACTTGTTACTCCCATAAGCCACGTAAAACATGCAACAACAAAGTAGAGGCATCTAACTTGTTTTTGCAGGGAGTGTTTTGTGATATGGCGTGGCCACAAGATGTGATGTGATATATGTGATGTATGCGATGATCATGTTTTGTAATATTTCACGACTTGCATATCGATGAGGTCACAACCGGCAGGAGCCATATGGTTGTCTTTATAATTGTGTATGACCTGCGTGTCAACTTCTTATACGTCATGTAATAGCTTTACTTTATCGCTACGTAGTTAGCAATAGTCGTAGTTGCTATTAGTGATGGAGCCAATCATGGTGGAGTGATGAAGATCATGCCGGCGCACATAAGATGGAGATCATTGCGTGGAGATTGGCTATACCATGTGACAAGGGTATAGCTAATAGAGCCCGTTAGTTGAGTACCCCTGAGGCCCGTTAAGCCAGGCCCAATTGTAATGATAGTCGAGATACGAGTTCTTATCGTATGTCAATATTGTAATCTGTATCGGACCCTACCCGATCCTCGAGACCTGGCCACCTATATATAGGGGCCAGGAGGGGACAGTGTAGGCCAGATTAAAAGCAAGCCAGGTTCAACATCCAAGTTTACTTTCGACATACACCTATTTCGACTAACCTTACCTTCGAGTTCATCCGACGCCCTATCTCCCCGATCCTAAGTCCTTCATCTAGGACATTTGTCTAGTTAACCCTCATCAATTGGCGCCGACCGTGGGGACTCTAGGCATTGGAATCATGAATTCGATGGCTTTTTCGCTTTTAGCCAACAACAGTATAGAAGTCAATGAAAATCAAGAGATGGAGTTTATGATCGGAAGTCTAAGCATTTTAGTTGGACCCTCAGGTTCGACTTGCCTCTCGGATTCGACGAAGCCAAGTCCGTCGGCAAGTGAACCCAAGACAGCAGCAACAGTGGAATCATCGGAAGGCTCTTCCAGCGAGATAAACTCGCCGGTCAGCTTAGGAGAAGCGCAAATCGCAGAAGGCGACAAAATTCGGGAAAAATTTGACTTAGAAGAAAAAGCATTTAAAACGCACAATAATACAAAGGACTTCACCGCTAGAAATAGTGACGTCTCCAAAAGAGTACACCAGTTATGCGTCATTATCACTGAAGCAGAAGAAGAAAACAATATCGAGGGAAGCAAAGGGGTCGACAGGCAAGTCGATAAAATAAAGGAGAACAACAAAAAGGAAAAGGAGAAAGTTCACGTCTTAGCCAGAGAGTGGAGGATCATCATGTCAGCCATTAATCATGGCACAGAAGTACCCGAAGGATCGAGAAGAGAAGTTCTAATAGGATACCAGTACGCATTACACCAGCATAGGAAGAAACTAAGAGAGGAAAGAGACATGTTTTTCCAAGATAATAACAGTGTGTCAAGGGAAGAGTATTGGGATGATTATAGTGAGGATTCAGAGTACAGCAGGGAAAGGCGTGGAGACCCAAAGCACAATAGAGGGACAACAGCGCAAAGTGGAAAGGAAAGGTACCCGAGAAGTATTACTCCATAACTAGAGGAGGAGGAAGAAGACTTCGTGCAGGAGACACCAGAAGCAGCGCTGATAGCAGCACAGGCATACTTACTAACCACGCGGCCAGAACCTGGAGATCCGCGGGAAGACATGCACCAAGCTGCAATACGAAGCCTCAGGATAATAGAAGACAAGATCAGAGGAAAAGGTCCAGAGACAAAGTCGACAAGCTACAAGGAAAGGCGAAAGGAGAAATTCAAGAACAATATCACGCGAGACAAGTCTAGCGAGTCATCAGAAGAAGAAAGGCGACAAAAAGGAGGGAGGATGCAAGAAATATAATAGCGCAGGCTCAAGTAAATAAATCTCGCCATGCCTGGAGGGAAGAAAATTATGAAGACGACGAAAAAGAGATGGGCACGTTGTGCTTTACCCGCAGGGTTCGCAAAACACGGGTACCCAAAGGATTCAAGTTACCACATGAGCAGCAAAAATATGATGGCTCGCAAGAACCTACCCTATGGTTATCGGATTATCTGTAAGCAGTATAGATATTAGGGGGAACAAAAGCGACTGCAATGCAAAGTTTGCAACTACACCTCACCGGCGTAGCACGGTCCTAGTTGAATACCCTACCTAATGAATCCATTGGAAGTTGGGGAGAACTCGAAAGCCAATTCGCAAGAAATTTCCGTTCGACATACAAACGCCCAACATCACTGGAGGAAGTCAAAGCATGTGTGCAAAGGAAAGGCGAAACTCTATGTTCTTATATACAATGATGGAGTGTAATTAAAAACTCAGCAGAGGACGTCTCCGATGAACGAGTAATAGACGCTTTTTCGGCCGGCCTTCGTCGCTCAGATCTCGTGGAAGAGATAGGAAGAACAAGGCCAACAACAGTAGCTGAATTGATGGAAGAAGCTAACAAATTCGGTGACGGAGAGGATGCATATAATAACAAAAGAGGACGTTCACCAGAAGTCGACAGAACAAGTAGACAAAGGAGAAGACACCGCAGCAGGGATAACCAAGGAAGGCGAAATCAGGTAGCCGCGGGGTACGAAGTAAAGGAAGAGGAAGGTTATGAAAGCAGGAAGTTTCAAACAAGAGGAGGAGAAAAACTAAGATACTCCGGCCCATCGGCCGAGGACATGCTATATGGACCTTATCGAATCCACTACGCGTATCTTGATGGAAAGAGAGTCTCAAACCACCAGATGAAGGATTATAGAACCTTCCTGAGGCTACAAAGTGCCATGGGTGCAAGCCAAGGGGAATGGCAAAGAGAAAAGCGTACAAGTCAAGGATATCAAGTACAAAGGCTAGCAAGGTACCTAGAGTCGAAAGTTTACATGTCGGCAATGATTCAACCGGTGCCTAAATCAAAGAAAGAGCGAAAGAGCATATCCAGGCAAGTAAACCTAGCGATATCATCACCACCAGCCACCACAGAGTACTTGCGGTGGTCAGATCAACTAGTTAAGTTCAGCAGAGCAGATCACCCAAGGAAAGTTCCCAGGCCGGGCCACTCGCCAATGGTATTGAAGGCGCAAATAGGAGGGTACGACATCAGGAGAGTGTTTATGGATGCAGGAAGTGGCATAAACCTAATATATGCTAGAACCCTGAAGGCAATGTGTATCTCACTGTCAAGCCTGAAGCCAACAGATTGTTCTTTCCATGGAATAGTACCAGGAGCCGCAAATTACCCTCTGGGAAAAATAGAACTCGACGTCTGCTTCGACAGTAGATGCAACTATCGCAGGGAGAAGTTGGAATTTGAAGTTATGGACTGGCCATCACAATACCACATAATTCTAGGGCGCCCAGCATTTGCAAAATTTATGGCAGTACCTCACTACACATCTCTAACGCTAAAAATTCTGGGACCCAAAGGAACGATTATAGTACAAGGGAGCTTCGAAGTAGCCAACACTTGCGACAGAGAATTCAATAGAATGGCGCAAACCTTCGGTATGACAGCAGAATATGAGAGGCTAAAAGGAGAAACCGACCATAATGTGTTACCCGACGTTGGACGATCCCTGCCAGATCAGGCTTTCGACACAACTTAGGACTCGAAGAAAATACAGGTCCACCCTATGGATCCAAACAAGACAACATCGATTGCGGTAAACCTGGATCCTGCATAGGAAAGTGCACTCATCGAGTTCCTCCGTGAGCGCTGGAAAATCTTCGCCTGGTGTCCTTCAGACATGCCAGGGGTTCCCAGGGAACTCGTCGAGCACGCATTGAATGTAGTCCCAAAGCAAAGCCAGTTAAGCAACCATTGCGATGATTCGATGAACCCAAAAGGAAGGCGATAGCATCAGAATTGCACAGGCTTGAAAACGCCGGGTTTATCAGAGAAATAAAAACTTCGAGTTGGGTATCCAATCCAGTCATCGTACCCAAGAAAAACACAGACGTACAAAGAGTATGTGTTGACTACACATCCCTGAATAAGCACTGTCCAAAGGATCCCTTCCCTCTACCCCGCATCGATCAAATAATTGACTCAACAGCGGGATGTGCAAGGCTTTCCTTTTTGGACGCATATTCTGGTTACAATCATATCAAATTGAAAAAAGAAGATGAAGAAAAGACAGCTTTCATCACACCATATGGGGTGTTTTGCTATCAAGTAATGCCTTTCGGCTTAAAAAATGCAGGAGCAACCTATCAACGGATGATGCAAAATTGCCTCGGGAGCCAAATAGGACGCAACATTCAAGTCTACATTGACGATGTAGTCATTACCACAAGAGAAGAGGAATCCCTAATCAGCGACTTGGCAGAAACCTTCGACAACCTGAGCAGGTACAAGCTCAAGCTTAACCCGACAAAGTGTTCCTTCGGCGTATCGGCAAGACAAATTTTAGGGTTCCTGGTGTCAGCACAAGGAATAGAGGCGAACCCAGAGAAGATCCAAGCAATTCTAACAATGGGGAAACCCACGAAACTACATGACGTAAAGAAACTCGCAGGACGCGTTGTGGCATTAAGTCGTTTTGTTGCTCGATTGGGAGAGAAGGCACTCCCTTTCTATGCACTTATGAAGAAGTCAAATGACAAATTTGAATGGACAGAAGAAGCCGACGCAGCTTTTGCGCAGCTATAAAAAGTGCTCTCCACACCACTAGTGCTGGTCGCACCAAAAGAAAAAGAGCCGCTACTACTCTACATCGCCGCGACCCATTAGGTGGTGAGTACAATATTAATAGTCGAAAGAAGTGAAGAAGGAAAAGCCCACGACGTCTAGAGGCCGGTATATTTCATCAGTGAAGTATTATCTCTGACAAAACAGTGGTACCCGCATTATCAAAAACTTGCATATAGTGTTTTTACAACATCACGAAAATTGCGATAATACTTTGCGGTGCACCCAATTATAGTGGTCAATGAAGCGCCACTATCGAACATATTAAACAATCCTTCGGCAACAGGACATGTCTCTTTGTGGGGAATTGAATTATCTCCCATGGACATCATGTACGAAAAAAGGAAGGCGATCAAGTCGCAAATCTTGCCAGATTTCACAGCAGAGTGGCTGGAGCTGCAGAGCACGGGACCGCCAGATTTATCGAGTGTCTGGACAATGTAATTCGACGGTTCTAAAAGAGTCCAAGGCGCAGGCGCAGGAGTAGTCTTGATATCGCCGCATGGCGATAAACTGAAGTACGTTTTAAGGATGAGTTTTTTGCAGGCCTCTAATAATGAAGCAGAATACGAGGCTTTGTTGCATGGAATGAAGATGACCAAAGCATGTGGAGCAACTCGCCTAAAAATATTCGGAGATTCAAACCTTGTCGTCCAACAAGTTATGAACAGGTGTGACACAATTAATGACAACATGATGGCCTACAAGAATTTATATCACTATCTCGAAGGAACATTCGATGGATGTGAAGTCTCGCACATCAGCAGAAACAGCAATGAAGAAGCCGACAATTTAGCAAATATCGGGTCATAGTGTTTGCCCGTGCCATCTGGAGTCTTCTGGGAGGAAATAGTGGAAAGGTCGATAAAAAGCGTCAAAAGTTCGACTACTGCAGCAGGCTCGGGGGTTGCGCCGGAACCCAAAGAAGTCATGATGATAGAAGAAACCTGGATGCAGCCATATCTCGCATACATGATAAATAAACAGTTACCAGAAGATGCAGTGGAAGCCAAGAGAATAACTCGATGATCGAAAGCATTTGTCGTGTTGCAGGGGAGATTATACAAAAATAGCATAACTGGCGTTTTGCAGCGTTGCGTAACACCTCAAGAAGGGCAAGTAATATTGAAAGATATACACGCTGGAGTATGTGGCCATCTTGCTAGCAGCAGGGCAATAGCAGCAAAAGCGTTTCGAGCAGGATTCTATTGGCTGACAGCCATTGAAGACGCAAAAGATATAGTTCGAAAGTGTGAAGCATGTCAAAGATTCGCGTCTCGACCACACGCGCCAACAGCAGAGTTATAGCCAATACCATTGTCCTGGCCCTTTGCACAATGGGGCCTCGATATGGTAGGAAAGTTACATAAATCTTGGCCAGGAGGGCATGTCTACATGCTAGTGGCATTCGACAAATTCACCAAGTGGGTGAAAGCGGCCCCGGTAACAACTCAAGACTCGACAGCAACAATCAATTTTATTAAGTCAATAGTGTTTCACTTCGGTATACCGTATAGCATCATCACGGACAACTGGACAAACTTCACTTCAAAGGAATTCAAGAGTTATTGCGAAGGCCTGGGTATCAAGCTCAAATTCGCATCCGTAGCACACCCAAAGACGAACGGGCAAGTCGAGAAAGCAATGGCTTAATTTGCAACGGGATAAAAAAGAGGCTTTTAGCACCTCTCGAGAAAGCCAAAAGCGCTTGGGTAGACGAACTGCCCTCCGTTCTTTGGAGTCTAAGGACCACGCCTAATGCGGCTACTCAAGAAACTCCTTTCTTCCTGGTCCATGGCGCAGAAGCCGTGCTTCCAGTCAAAGTTACACACGAAGCTCCAAGAGTGATGGCATACGACGAAGTAACCTCAACAGAAGCATTACAAGACGACGTTGATGCACTAGATGAAGCACGAGATAAAGCATTGGAAAGAGCCACACAGTATCAACAGAGACTGCGGAACTACCATAGTAGTCGAGTTCGTCCGCGATCATTCGTGGTGGGAGATTTAGTCTTACGACTCAGGCAGGACAGCCACGGCAAGCTAGAGTCCCCTTGGGTAGGACCCTACATCATCACAGAAGTAATACCAGGAGGAGCTTATCGACTACAAGATAAAAAGACAGGAAAAGATGAGAGCAACCCGTGGAATGCGGAGCAACTACGACGTTTCTACGCATAGAAGAAATCTAGTGGCATCAGTAAACTCGAGTCAACCCTCTGAACCCAGAACATGAGGCCATAGGTCGGGCTCCTTGGGTTCAACTCGACAAATTATACAAATATTTTACTTCTCCGCTCGGGGGCTTCAACCCTCGGGTCGTACGAAAGAAAGTTCTATCACAATATGAAGATCTTTTATACTACTAGGTTGTCAAAACAACCCGATATTCTTCAAGCAATATAATTTGTTCACAAGAACCCGATAAAATATAAAGCATGCCTCGGAACAACGATTTGTTCCCATGGTCTATTAAAAACATCAAAGCCAAATACGAGTATTCATTACAGATAGCACGGCAGCAAAGCAACAAGAAAAGGAGATTACATAAAGAAGATTCTAATGGAAGTGTACTTCAGCCTCGTACTCCTTCTGGCATTGAGTAACATCGTATATCCTCACGTCAAACTTGGACGTGCCAATATGGAAGTCGAAGGTCATGAAGAAACCTCGCTGGATGTCATGGTCATCCACAAACTCTAACCAGCCGCCCTTGAAGTATTGCTCGCTAGCGCTGTCGTACCAGACTTCAACCTGGTAGGGAGTACCTCCCCCAGAATGTTCACGCAGAATTGCTTTACGCAACTCACGCCCATCCATGAATTGGGTGAACTTTAAAGGCAGCCATTGAATCTCCCGGTACTGCGGGCCGACGATGCAAAAGAAAGAATATATTCTGGGCGAAGCAGGAGAAGCACCAGGGGAAGGAGCGCTTGGACCTGGGGCGGCGCCAGTCACCTTTGGTTTATTCTTACTACCGGTCGGGCGGCCGGGACGATGCTTCATCGGAGCGGACGATGAGGATCCTACAGCAGTTGGAGCTATCTTGTTTTTGCTACCACGAGGGCGGCCGTGACCCCACGGTACCGTTAGGGAGCCGAGGTCTAGACGAGACCCATCTGCACCAGCCATGTGGAAAAGTGGGGAGAAAAGGAACCCTAGATGAAACAGAAGATGATGCGGCAGAGGAGGAATCTGTTTAGGGTTTTTACCCTCACCAAAGGTGCTTTATTTATAAGCACATATTAACAGGCCTCCGTGATAGCAAGGCCCATAAACTTATTTACAAAGGAGTTAAATTCTGCACATAGCAGACGATAATAACAAAGAGAAAAAGAATGTATCATAGAAGGTATGAAAAAACCTCGCCTTGGGCTCGGGGGCTTACAAACATGAAGAAGAAGAAGGTAGAAGAAGAAGAAGTCAATTTGAGCCTATGATTGACTACAAGTATCCAACCATAGTCTCGGGGGCTACTCCCATCGGGAGCGCTAAGCGCGCACCCGATAGAAAATAAGACAATCGGCAATAAAGATGAAGAAAGACATGAGCCGCTCAACATTTCGACAACCATAAAACTTTGACTTCATAGTCGACAAAATATAGAGCGACTACTCCCATCGGGAGCTACTTGGGAGAAGTTAATATAATTCGAAATTCTTCGATATTTCATCAGTCAAAAGAGACTGCGAGATATGATTCTTGAGCTACATTATCGCAATGAAACTCGAATGCCGTGATTTATCACGAAGGTAAGACCCCGGGATCCATCCTATGTGACCTAGTATACGCACATGGATGCGCTCTGCTGGTATGTATCCGTGTCTACGACGCGAAGAAAATCCTGGTGGAAGCACTGGGTACCCTGAGAATCACTGGGATTCATTCTTTGTAAGTCCTAAACGCGGCAAAAGAGCGGGTTTGACCGGTATCCCGAATTCAAGTCCAAGGGGATTGAATTTGAAGTAGGTGGCAAGTTTCTGTTCCGGCAGTTAACTGACCTCTTGATCTGTCAGAGTTGTCAGGCTTGTTCATCAAAACCCCTTGCGAAATATTATCATGAAAATAAGTCAAAAGACCAAGTCAAAGATTTGAAGATATAAAGAATTTGAAGAGTTGATCAAGTCGAAGATTTAAAGATTAGAGATTCAACCCAAATCTGCAATTCTGGTAGAATCTCAGGGGCTACTGACAAGGGTATAGCTAATAGAGCCCGTTAGTTGAGTACCCCTGAGGCCCGTTAAGCCAGGCCCAATTGTAATGATAGTCGAGATACGAGTTCTTACCGTATGTCAATATTGTAATCTGTATCGGACCCTACCCGATCCTCGAGACCTGGTCATCTATATATAGGGGCCAGGAGGGGACGGTGTAGGCCAGATTAAAAGCAAGCCAGGTTCAACACCCAAGTTTACTTTCGACATACACCTATTTCGACTAACCTTACCTTTGAGTTCATCTGACGCCCTATCTCCCCGATCCTAAGTCCTTCATCTAGGACATTTGTCGAGTTAACCATCGTCACCATGTCACATAAAATTATATGCATGTGATGTTTATCTTTTATGTATCTTATTTTGCTTTGATCGCGATTATAGCATTATAAGATGATTCCTCACTTAAAGATCAAGATAAAATTGTGTTCCCCCATGTATGCACCATTGCGAAAGTTCGTCGTTGATACGTCTCAAACGTATCTATAATTTTTGATACTCCATGGTTGTTCTTACACCATTTGCTTAGTGTTTTATTACACTTTGTGGCATTTTTATGGATTTTCCGGAACTAACCTATTAACAAGATGCCACAGTGATAGTTCCCTATTTTTTGCTGTTTTGTTTTTCAGAAAAGTTACACAGGAAATATTCTCAGAACTGGACGAAATAAAAGCTGAACCTCCTAATATTTACCGAAGCTTCCAGAAGTCCAAAGAGGAGATGGGGGGCCACAGGCTGGCCACACCATAGGGCAGCGCGACCAGCCCCTGGCCTACGCCCCCTACGGGTGAGGCCACCCTGGCCCACCTCTGACGCTGCCCCTTCGCCTATAAAGACCCCTCGATGGGAAAAACCTAAATACCCGATCAATTTTCCAGAAACACATCGCGATCCGCCGCCATCGTCGACCCGAGATCGGGAGGGTCCAGAAGCTCTTCCCGGTACCCTGCCAGAGAGGGGAATCGCCACCGGAGGTCTTCTTCATCACCATGCTTGCCTCCGGCGTGATGAGTGAGTAGTCTACCTTGGACTATGAGTCCATAGCAGTAGCTAGATGGTTGTCTTCTCCACCATGTGCTTCATGTTTAGATCTCGTGAGCTACCTTACATGATCGAGATCATCTTTGTGTAATTCTACATGTTGTGTTTGTTGGGATCCGATGAATATTGGTGGTATGTTAAGTTGATGTTCTGAATTTTATCTTATGTTATCTCTATGTTGTTTATGATCTTGCATGCTCTCCGTTGTTAGTAGCTATCTTGGCCAAGTAGATAATAGTGACTCCAAGAGGGGGTATTTATGCTTGATAGTTGGGTTCATGCCTCTATTTAATTTGGGGGAGTGACATAAACCTCTAAGGTTGTAGATGTGATGTTGCCACTAGGGAGAAAACAACATTCTTGTGTCCAAGGACATTCGTTTTGTTTACATTACACACTTTGCTTAATGCAGTTATCTGTTGTTCGCAACTTAATACTCGAGGGGTGTTCGTACGATATCCCCGCGAGTGGATTATTAGTCATAGATGCAGTTGGATGGCGGTCTATGTATCTTGTTGTAATGCCCAGAGTAAATCTCATAGTGATCCTCGTGACATATGCACGTTATCTTTATTCTATCAATTGCCCAACTGTAATTTGTTTACCCAGCATGTTGTTATTTATCTTATGGAGAGACACCACTAGTGAACTATGGACCCCGGTCCAATTTCCTTTACATTGCTATTACTGTTTACTTTTACTCGCACTGTTTACTTTCTTGCATACTACTATTGCTTTCCACTCGATACGCTCAATCCTTTGTTTACATCAAACTGGTGAGATTGACAACCTCATCATAAGTTGGGAGCAAAGTTCTTGGTTGTGTTGTGTGCAGGTTCCACGTTGCTGCTGGTGCAAAGCAAAGACCTAGACGAGGCGCCTTATTAATTGTCCAGAGCTGTCGCGAAGCTAGCAAGCATCATCTTCTGAAGTTTGGCTTTTTCCTACTGGTTCGATAAACCTTGGTTTCTTACTGAGGGAAAACTTGCTGCTGTGCTCATCATACCTTCCTCTTGGGGTTCCCAACTGGTCGGTGATCTACATCAACACCGCACCGCAATCAGTCATTTTGACGCATCTCGTGATGATCGGGTGCTATAAACTCTACGTTCACATACAACGGGTGCAAGCCAGTTTTGCACATGCGGAAATACTTGGGTTTGACTTGACAAGCCTAGCATGTACAGACATGGCCTCGAAACACATGAACCGAAAGGTTAAACATGAGTCATATGAATTATATGATCGACACTTTGTTGTCCACCATTGAAACAACATCTCTTCTCGTGAAGATCGGATTAGGTGTGGTGAATTTGTATCGTGTTCACTAAACAACTTGAGGGATGTTGAATTTAGTGGGAGTTCATCTAGTAATTTGATTAAGTTGAACTAATTATCTCAAACATAGTCTAAATTGTACTTGCAAATTTTGTAGATCAAATGGCTAAGTCCAACTTCAACTTCAACGTGTTTGCTGAGAAAGAAAAGCTTAAAAACAATGGGTCTAACTTCACCAACTGGTTCCATAATCTGAGAATCATTCTCGCTGGCGGACAAAAAGCATATGTACTTGATCAAACGCTAGGTGACCCCCCTTCTAAGGAAGCGCCGACTGACGAAAAAACTGTTTACCAGTCGCACAAAGATGATTATGGTGTGATTAAGAGTACCATGTTGTTTGCTATGGAACCAAAACTTCAAAATCGTTTTGAGGAGTTCAAGGGGCCTATTGAGATACTTGATGGGGCCAAGTCGATGGTGTATGAAATTAAATGACCGGCCAGTTGGAAAACCCCAAGAGAAGGTTTTGATGAATATAGCAGCAAGTTTTCCCTCAGTTAAGAACCAAGGTATGTCAATCAGGAGAAAAGCAAACAATGACGACTGAAGGTGATGCTTGCTAGTTTGCGACAGCTTCGGACAATTTATATGTGGCACCTCGTCCAAGCTTTGCTTGCTAGCTACAATGTGGAACCTGCACACACACAACCAAGTACTTTGCTCCCAACTTGCGATGAGGTTGTCAATCTCACCGGTTTGCTTGAAACAAAGGTTATGAGCGTATCGAGTGGAAAACAGTAGAGTATGCGAGTAAAGTAAACAGTATGAGTAAAGTAAACATGTGATAGCAATATGATGGAAATAGGACCGGGGTCCATAGTTCACTAGTGGTGTCTCTCCATAAGATAAATAACACATGCTGGGTAAATAAATTACAGTTGGGCAATTGATAGAATAAAGATAAACGTGATATGTCAAGAAGATCACTATGAGATTTACTCTGGGCATTACAACAAAATACATAGACCGCCATCCAACTGCATCTATGACTAATAATCCACTTGTGGCGAATCAATCCGAGAACTCCACAAGTATTAAGTTGCGAATAACAGATAATTGCATTAAGCAAAGTGTGTAATGTAAACAAAGCATATGCCCTTGAGCATATGAATGTTGTTTTCTCCCTAGTAGCAACAACACATCTACAACCTTAGAGATTTCTGTCACTCCCCCAGGTTAAATAGAGGCATGAACCCACTATCGAGCATAAATACCCCCTCTCGGAGTCACTAGCAACTACTCGGCCAAGATAGCTACTAACAACGGAGAGCATGCAAGATCATAAACAACATAGAGATAACATAAGATATATTTCAGTACAGCAACTCAATCATAAACACCAATATTCATCGGATCCCAACAAACCAAACATGTAGAATTACATAACGGTGATCTCAATCATGTAGGGCAGCTCATGAGATCTATACATAAAGCACATGGTGGAGAAGACAACCATATAGCTACTGTTATGGACCCATAGTCCAAGGTAGACTACTCACTCATCGCTTTGGAGGCAAGCATGGCGATGAAGAAGACCTCCGGTGGCGATCTCCTCTCTGGCAGGGTGCCGGGAAGAGCTTCTGGACCCAACCGATCTTCGGGTCAACGGCGGCGGTGGATCACGATGTGTTCTGGAAAAGTGATCGGGTACTTAGGTTTTTCCCGTCGGGGGGTCTTTATAGGCGAAGGGGCAATGTCAGAGGTAGGGCCAGGTGGCCTCACACCTGGCTAGCGCGGGCCAGGGGCTGGCCGTGCCAGCCTAGTGTGTGGGTCCCCTGTGGCCCCCTCCTACTCTCCTTTGGATCTCTGGAAGCTCCTGGACAAAATAAGACTTCAGGAACTCGTTTCGTCCAATTCTGAGAATATTTCCTATGTACACTTCTGAAACACAAAAATAGCAGAAAATAGGGAACTGGCACTGTGGCAACTTGTTAGTAGGTTAGTTCTGGAAAATGCATAAAAGTGCCACGAAGTGTAATGAAAATTGGGCAAATGGTGTAAAAACAAGCATGGAGCATCAAAAATTATAGATACGTTGGAGACGTATCAAGCATCCCCAAGCTTAACTCTTGCTCGTCCTCGAGTAGGTAAGTGATAACAAAAGAATAATTTTTGAGGTGACATGCACCTACACAATCTTGATCATATATGTAAGCATTTGTGAGCTGGGATCATAAGAACTTAAAACATGGGCATGAAGATATAATCTTGACAATAAGAACTTAGCAACCATGTTGTAAACATGAAAATGAACACAAACAAAAGATCATGAAAATGAAATAATGAAAGTCAAACGTGTGTTCAAATCATAAGGAAAAACATACAAATGGTTTTCAGCTTGTCCTTCAAAGAGAGCAAAACATAAATGCATAGGACACCTTCAAGTTTAAGAGGGCGACTAGATACAAATAATTTAAGAACAAGTGAAACCAATCAATATGAATCAATAAATGAAAACTTTGGGACAATGCACATTATACTAAGAATGACAACTATGCTCTCTTAATGGTGCATAAAGATAGAAGGTGGTGACTTAACATAAAAGTAGAAGAAAGGCCCTTCGCAGAGGGAAGCAGTGATTGCAAGTTTTATAACCTTCAAAAATTATGGTACTTACCGGCTTTGAGCTCTCATTGCCCCCATCATAAGCATCTTGAATGGTTAAAGTTAATGCAAGAACAATTATGATGCATATGCTTGACAAATCATAAGTTGAAAACCTCGTGTCCCGTGAATACGAGTACCCAAACCTCATGCTACTTTACTTAGAGTCCCAAGCAAGGCTCTTGTCATTGTAAATATATGCATACCATTGAGAACCGCCAATGGGGTACCTCCGTGCCTGATGACATGGAACAAGCCCACACCAAAATGACAGGACAAGCAGACAATGAACACCTCGACATCTCTTTTATTTGCCATTTGTTTAGCTTTTTATTGTGAGATGCATCGTCGAATGTTCACCATGGGTATGCTGCAAATTTCCACCATGAATTATGCATGGCTTAGATTAGCGGCCCGGCATTTCCCTAACACATATACAAACTCCATGATCCCCACAAGATTCCCAATTCATTTCACACCGCGGGCATCCATAAACAAAAGATCACGATATCAACTCAAATAAGAAGTGCAATGTTGAAAGCTTGCCTATGACTGCATGGCTGGGCTAGTCTCCAACTTACAACTTGCAAGCATAACAACTCAACATAAGAGACCACAATGTCAAAATTTTAAGAACAGGAAAAAGTAAAGTGTGCCGTCCGGTTCGTGAGAGCTTTACTGACCGAATTTCGCATAACACTGGTAAGAGTTTAATTTGAAGAGAAAATAAAAGCAAGTCAAATTTACTTGGAATAGCAAATTGCTAGTAGGTAGTATGGTGGACACTTTGGTAAACTTTGGCTTTTAGGAGTTGGATGCACGAGTAGAGCTCATACTCAGTACAAGGCGAGGGCTAGCAAAAGACTGGGAGCGACCAACTAAGAGAGCAATAATGGCCATAATCATGCAAAGCGACAAAGCGACATTAAAAGAAGCATAATATGGCACCAAAAGTCAAAAACTAAATGATCATAGATGCTATTGGCGACTTTGTAAGAGTCTAACATGTGTGAGCATGCGCCAAGTCAACCCAAATAAAGCATCAAGGAGAAAACCAAAATAATGCTTTCATACAATAAAAATAATGCATGATTTTTTTCAAAGGCTCATTAAGCAATCTCAGTTATTTGATACAAGTCATGCTACAGCAAAACCACTAAGCATACTATCAAAAAGACATCAAGCATGACATGAAAAAGCCTAAGCCGCAGTCTACACAAGCTCCTTCTTGTACCACTATTTTGCATAAAGCTTTTTCTCTTTTCCAACACCATTTGAAATTTTTAAAGACACCTCTTTTGATGAAAACCAATAAAGATCAGAGGCAAAATACACCTTGATGAAGAGATATTACAAGGTCTGAACGCAAATCAAGGCGAAAACGAAAACCAAAAGCAGTAGCAAAAAAAGAAGAACACCCGGTCAACTCCATTTTTCATTCTTATAATTTCAACGAGTGTTCTTGGCAAATGAAAATCAAGGCAACTTCCCCAAAAGAAATTTGTTGGGGTCCAACTATTTATTGCAGCAAACAAAATAAAACCAACTAAGAAAACTAAAACAACTGACGCTCCAAGAAAAACACATAGTGCATGAAGCAATAAAAATATAGTGTCTTGAAAGGTGACCTGATTTTTGCCGATGAAGAAGGGGTGCCTCGGGGGCATCCCCAAGCTTTGACGCTTGTACTTCTTGGATATTTCTTGGGGTGATGCATGGCATCCCCAAGCTTGAGCTTTTGTCCATTCTTCAACTCATCTCATCATTCTCCAATCCCTACACTTGAAAACTTCCTTCATACAAAACTAAACACAATTCTATTAGCAACATTAGTGCAAGCATAACATAAATCAACCTCTTTTGCTTCAGGTTTCAACTCAAAACCATCACATATATAGCAAATACTACTGTAGCAACTTCCCCAAAAGTTCCGTGATCAAAAGAACTCAAAAGAAAGCGATTAAGCGGCAAACACAAATATTGGCAGAAATCTGTCAAAACAGAACAGCTGACAAAGGTCGAATTTTTGAGGGGTTTTCTGTTGCTCAAATCAAAAAGTGTTCAACTAACAAAAGTTTGGATATAACCTGGGGCATATGCACAAGAAATCGCAGGTCCAAAAGATATACAGAGGATTTATACGAATCTTTACGGTGCAGCACCGAAAACAGTTTTAGGACAGCAACATCCCCAAATCTTTACCTCACTCAAATTAGAGCCTTCTCTTGGCACAAAAACGAAATAAACAAGATAAGGAGCGGTCATCACAGTAGTAATGACTTCCAAGACTCAAATAAAAGAAAATTTACTGGAAATAAAACATTGGGTTATCTCCCAAGAGTGCTTTTCTTTAACGCCTTTGAGCTAGGCGCAGAAAATTGCGAATCAAGTAATATCAAGAGATGAAGTACTAGGATCAGCGCGTGCCTTACATCTTCCTTTCTTACCTTTGCTCTTGACTCTAGGAAAGACATGGCTATTGCAAGGTGGAGAGATAAATCTTATATTGCCTTTTCCCACATCAATGACGACGCCTAGGAGCTTTAATAGAGATCTTCCAAGTGTGATTTGTCCTTTTCCTACACATTCAATACCAAGATAATCAGTAGATATCATTCTTCCTAGGACTTTTGTAAAAACTCCTTCAGCTATTCCAATGGGAAATATAGTGGCATTGTTAGTAAGAGAAATTCCTTCTCCCCCCTCAGAAAGCTTCCAAAGGCTCAAAGATTCATAAACATCCTTTGGCATGAGACAAAATTCAGACATAATATCACAATGAGCATGAAAAGATTCACCACTAATGGTGATTTTTACCATAGGATACCAACTCGAAGGTTCAGAATTTGTTGGCACATAATCAAAATGCTGGCGCAAAGTATTGTAGCAAGAATTCAAACTAGCAGTGCGAGTCTCAAGAGTATTAAGTCTATTAAAAATGCACACAAGAGAGGAATCAAAATAGGTTGGCATGCTATAAATTGTAATCAACTTTTTTATAATATTGAAGGCTTGATCTCCATCACAGTGAAGGAAATCTCCTTCTGCAGTAACATCCAAAGCATATCTATAATGAAGAGCAAGTCCAAAGTAAAAATACTAAGAAGCAAACTCAAGGTCATTTTAGGTTCAGTTTTTCCATGCCAATCATAAATTCTAGACCAAGCTTCCTTAAAACTTTCCTCATCCTTTTGTTTAAAAGTGAAAATCATAGCCTCGGACGACATAGTAGCGACTGAACTAGACATGATAAACTAAAGTAAAGAAATAACAACTACCAAGGATTCTAATTTTTTGGGTTTTTTTATATAAAACGATGCAGGTAAAATAAATAAAGTAAAGCAAAACAATAACAAAGTAAAGGATGTGCGTGCGAAAAACTCCCCTCGCAGAAGTCTTCCACTCTTCCCTGGCAACGGCGCTAGAAAACTTGATGGGGCCAAGTCGATGGTGTATGAAATTAAATGACCGGCCAGTTGGAAAACCCCAAGAGAAGGTTTTGATGAATATAGCAGCAAGTTTTCCCTCAGTTAAGAACCAAGGTATGTCGATCAGGAGAAAAGCAGACAATGACAACTGAAGGTGATGCTTGCTAGTTTGCGACAACTTCAGACAATTTATATGTGGTGCCTCGTCCAAGCTTTGCTTGCTAGCTGCAACGTGGAACCTGCACACACACAACCAAGTACTTTGCTCCCAACTTGCGATGAGCTTGTCAATCTCACCGGTTTGCTTGAAACAAAGGTTATGAGTGTATCGAGTGGAAAACAGTAGAGTATGCGAGTAAAGTAAATAGTGCGAGTAAAGTAAACAGGTGATAGCAATATGATGGAAATAGGACCGCGGTCCACAGTTCACTAGTGGTGTCTCTCCATAAGATAAATAACACATACTGGGTAAACAAATTACAGTTGGGCAATTGATAGAATAAAGATAAACGTGATATGTTAAGAAGATCACTATGAGATTTACTCTGGGCATTACAACAAAATACATAGACCGCCATCCAACTGCATCTATGACTAATAATCCAGTTGTGGCGAATCAATCCGAGAACTCCACAAGTATTAAGTTGCGAACAACAGATAATTGCATTAAGCAAAGTGTGTAATGTAAACAAAGCATATGCCCTTGAGCATATGAATGTTGTTTTCTCCCTTGTAGCAACAGCACATCTACAACCTTAGAGGTTTCTGTCACTCCCCCAGGTTAAATAGAGACATGAACCCACTATCGAGCATAAATACCCCCTCTTGGAGTTACTAGCAACTACTCGGCCAACATAGCTACTAACAACGGAGAGCATGAAAGATCATAAACAACATAGAGATAACATAAGATATATTTAGTACAACAACTCAATCATAAACACCAATATTCATCGGATCCCAACAAACCAAACATGTAGAATTACATAACGGTGATCTCAATCATGTAGGGCAGCTCATGAGATCTAAACATGAAGCACATGGTGGAGAAGACAACCATCTAGCTACTGCTATGGACCCATAGTCCAAGGTAGACTACTCACTCATCGCTCTGGAGGCAAGCATGGCGATGAAGAAGACCTCCAGTGGCGATTCCCCTCTCCGGTAGGGTGCCGGGAAGAGCTTCTGGACCCTCCCGATCTTCGGGTCGACGGCGGCGGCGGATCGCGATGTGTTCTGGAAAAGTGATCGGGTACTTAGGTTTTTCCCGTCGGGGGGTCTTTATAGGCGAAGGGGCGATGTCAGAGGTGGGGCCAGGTGGCCTCACACCTGGCTGGCGCAGGCCAGGGGCTGGCCGCGCTGGCCTAGTGTGTGGGTCCCCTGTGGCCCCCCTCCTACTCTCCTTCGGATCTCTGGAAGCTCCCAGACAAAATAAGACTTCAGGAACTTGTTTCGTCCAATTCCGAGAATATTCCTGTGTATCACTTCTGAAACACAAAAACAACAGAAAATAGGGAACTGGCACTGTGGCAACTTGTTAGTAGGTTAGTTCCAGAAAATGCATAAAAGCGCCATGAAGTGTAACGAAACATTGGGCAAATGGTGCAAAAACAAGCATGGAGCATCAAAAATTATAGATACATTGGAGACGTATCAATACTTGAGGAACTGAAAACCATGTTTCAGAATCAGGCCCGTTCTGAGATATATGCAATCTCTGAGAAGTTCTTTAACTGTAAAATGGAGGAAGGGGGTTCCGTTAGTGAGAACGCCATTAAGATGTCGGGCTACACTCAACGCCTTGAGCAGCTAGACTGCAAGATTCCAGAAGAGCTCAAGATTGATAGAGTTCTGCAATCACTCCCTCCTAGCTACAAAGGCTTTGTAGTTACTCACAATCAAATTGGTACCACTGATACGATCACTGAGCTCTTCACAAAGCTAAAAGTTGCGGAGGTGGATATCAAGAAAAATAATCATGTGTTGATGGTCAACAAGACCACTAGCTTCAAGAAAGCTAAGGGTGCAAAGAGATCCTTGATACATCTCAAACGTATCTATAATTTTTTATGCTCCATGCTTGTTTTTACACCATTTGCCTTGTGTTTCGTTACACTTCATGGCGTTTTTATGCGATTTCTGGAACTAACCTATTGACAAGATGCCACAGTGCCAGTTCCCTGTTTTCTGCTATTTTTGTGCTTCAGAAATGCTACACAGGAAATATTCTCGGAATTGGACGAAACAGGTTCTAGAACTCCTATTTTTCCCGGACAAAGGATAAGGACCGAAAGAGAGCCGAAGGGGGGCCAGGGGCCAGCCTCACACCAGGGCGGCGCAGCCCAGGCCCTGGCCACACCCCCTATGTGTGAGGAGGCCCTGGCAGCCCCCTGACGACGCCCCTTCGCCTATATAAAGCCTCGGGACGGAAAACCCTCAGAGTGTTGGCAATTTTCCAGAAAGAGTTCTGTAGCTCCGCCGCCGCCGTTGTTGTCGTGGTGAAACAACATATGCCATAGGATGGCTTAAATGGGGGCCGAACTAGATGCTGGAGGATTCGGGAGAGGGGAACGAGCTAAAAAGCACGACAGAAAGAGACACTGATCTACCCAGGTTCGGGGCTCTCGTAAGGAGATAACACCCCTACTCCTGCTCTACTGATTGTATATTTGGGTCGATGTAGTACACAACAATGGTTCTTCCAAGCTCTCTGCTAGAGAAGGAAGATGAACTGCTAAGTGTAGGAACACAGAGTGACCAACCAACCTTCAACCCTTTGCTAGGACTCCCTGTGCCACCTTATATAGTGGTGGCCAGGGTTACAACGGTCATAGAAGACCAGGAGACACCAACTACACTCCAAACAGGACTTGCTGTCGAGGGCAGACGCCCACGACTTTCTCCCTGATTGCTCTCGATGGGACTCCCCTTGCTGTACCTTGTACTTCCAGGACTGTGCCTTACCACTCTGAGGTAAGCTGTACTTGTGCACAGTGAGGGTAGGTAACCTCCACTGTGCACCCTGCCATCTTACTCTGCTACCATGCTGGATGTTTTCTTCCTTGATTGTAGGGATGTGACACCTTGGTTGACTTAAGTATCCCGGATATGACCGTTGGCCATACCCAGGACTTATATGCCGGACCAACGACCTACGAGGGTCGGGTAATCCGGCCTCCCCTGCTCCTGCACAACACACCAAATGGTTAGGCCGGCATATCTAAGTATATGCCGGCACACATATACTAGTATCCGGCTATACCGGCATATCCAAGTATTAGCCGGGATACACACATATGCCGGCCTGGCCGATGCTCTTATATTCCGGCCAGGCCCTTTCTTGATCAACCGGCATAAAAGTCAACCATAGACCTTGTGTCTTTCTAGTCTCTTGACCCTACCGGGGGTCATCCCCCCGACACTAGTCCCCGAAGCTGCCGAGGTTCCCCAGTCATAACTGTGGAGCCTTGACAGGTTCAACATACCTTTCTTCATTATGCCCCGGCGATCAGATTTATATGCCGGCACATCTGCACATATCCGGCCTCTGTTCCTGTTCCAAAACTTATTCCGGCCGGTCCCGAGGGTATTCCGGACGGAACATATACATCGGGCAATTAATCCGACATATAGACGAGTCTTCCTCGAGAAGCCATGCCTGACAGCTTTGCATCGAAACTTGTAACTGCCCTGCCACCTCGAACGGTCACCCACGATGTGACGGTTCACAGTGCAGTTACTCCTCGCCATCATTGCGTCATGGCACGGTTACCGGAACCGCCGCCCCACTCCGTGCCGCCACGTGGCGACTCTCTGCAGGAACGGTCGGGGGAGTGGAACACTCCCACGATCCCCACGACCCTGACCTGGCAGACCTATAAATAGGGCGGCGGGGGTAAACTTATCTTTTTACCCCCCACCATCGTCTTCCTCGCCTGCTCCTTTGCCTCCTGCGCTCCACCGCCGGTCCGAAGAACAGCATCTCCGCCGCAGCCGTCCTGCTCCCCGCCGACGCCGACGCTCGACGGCGCCCTGCATCTCCGTCGACGACGCCGCCGCTGCCGCACCGTTCCTCCGCGACATTGCAGGGAGATTGAAACTCTTCCTGCACGCTCGCCGCCGCTCCATCGTCGCCGGCCAAGCTCCGGTGAGACCTCCCTCTGTTCTTCCTCTTTGATGCTTCTTCATAGCTTCTCATTGGTAGCCATATCCGCAAGATCTAGTGCAGTTCCTCTCTGGATTCGACTAGCATTGCTAACAGCGCTCACAGGTGTTCTTCCTTAGAATTTTTACCCTTATTTGTTTCCTGTTTTAACTGGCTCGGTAGATCTTTGATTTCTGCTAACCTTGGGGAGAGTGGTATGCCGGAGAGACTAACCTCCCTCTTTTCTCCGGCCTTGATAGGAATATCATCACGGGACTCCGGCTCTCACGCCTTGTCCCGGCCACTAAGATGGCATCTTCAAGCATGACGGGCACCTCGGCCTCTGAGGAAAATACCTCGGCCCGAGCCCAAGGACGCTCCGGCTGGGAGGGGTCGGAGGTTACTCCGGCCGACATATCCTGGGTCACCTCCACCAGGAGAGTCCCGGAGGGCGTAGCATGCCGGCTACCAGCAGGAGAAACTGTGCCGGCACCTGAACCTGGCGAACGCGTCGTCTTCTCGCCCACTTCGAGCGTGGCTTCGGCCTGCCGGCATCGGACTTCTTCCGGGACTTCCTCAACACCTACGACCTACAACCTCATCATATCCCGGCCAATGCCGTGATGATCCTCTCCGCCTTCGCTGCTTTTTGCGAGGGCTATGCCGGCATAGTGCCCTTACTCAAGGCTGGGCGAAGTACTTCCAACTGCGGAAGCAAGTCGTCCAAGAGCCGCCCCGGAGCAAGGACGACCCGCCGGAGACGGCCCAGGAAAAGAAGGACCGCCCCATGACCCTCTGCGGCGCGGCCACCATCATGTCCCGAAAGGGCTCGGACTTCCCCAAGGTGGAACTCCTGGAATCTTGCAAGAAGTGGCAGAAAAGCTTCTTCTACGTCAAGAACACCACCGACGAGGATCTGCTCAACCTGCCGCCATTTGTGGACGAGCCACCCTTGGCTATGACGAACTGGACCTACAACCCGAAGAACTCGGTGATGCCGGTGAATGCGCTTCACCGGGTTAAGGGCGAGCTCCTGGATGCCGGTCTTACTCCTCAAGACCTGGTGGCCTGCTATATAAGCCGGCGCGTCTCCCCTCTGCAGCGCCGGTCGCACAAGATCTGCCAGATGAGCGGGCCAATGGACCCCAACCGGCACTCCACACACGAGCTGACTCCGGCCGACATTCTGCGCCGGATTAAGGATGTCTGCAAGTCCTCTCAGGCCACTTTTGCCTGGGGGCTAGAACCATACAGCCGGGATAGGCCCGCCCCAACGGTAAACCATCTTATCCGATACATAAAGTCCATGTCCGGCACATAGATACTTAAGCCGACACATGTCTGTTTGCCGACACATATCATATTGATCCGACATACCTCTTCCACCGGCATATTTCCTTGTCTGAATACTTGACTTTGCTGTTTATACAGAAATTCAGCTTCCAAACCATGGAGAACTCCCGGATCAAGATCGCGGCGGACCGCACTGTTGCGGATGTTGAAGATCCGGATCATTGGGATAAGCTTCCCAGGAGCACCCGTGCTGCAGCTGCCATGGGTAAGGGCTCTTCATCCCGGCATTATACTCAAGACCGGAGTGAGATTGATTCTGACGAGGAGATCCTGCTGTACTATGACCCGATGCCACTTGCGTACGCCTTTCCAGAAACACCTATTGCTTACGAGTTTGCAATGCCGTCCTCAGCTATCCCGGACGATATGGTTATCGACGCCGCCCCTCTGAACCAGGGACCTCCTTCCACCGGCGGACGTGCCGGCCGGAAGCGAGGGGTGAAGCCCCAGTCCGACACACCTCAGAAGTCGAAGAGGCAGAAGGTCGGCGTGCCTATCCAGAAGAAACAGAGGCCTGTTGCCTCGGGGTAAGTTTCCTTTTCTTTGCATTTCCTCCGACATATCTCTTGCTTGTATTACTGACTTGGTGTTTTCTCTCTTTCAGAGCTCCTCTTGCGCCGGAACAAGCTTCTGGCTTGAGTGGCGACCCGAAGGTTACCAAGCCCGCTGCCCCTGCTACCTCCGACATTCCCTCTGCCAGTCACACGACCTCCCCGGCGCCGGCATCCTCGCCTGCGCCCGACAAGACCTCCTCCCCGGCGAAGGACGTTCCTCCGCCGGAACAAGACACCTCTGCCCCCGACGTCCACATGGACTCGGGGGCTCAACAGGAACCTCCGGCTCCTGATGTCCACATGGACACAGGAGCCCACCAAGAAGCACCAGACTCCGGCGCGCCCACCAGCGACGCCGGCACAACTGAAGACGCCGGAGCAGACATCAAGGGTAAAGGCCCTTTAGTGCCGGAAGTCCGGACTATTCCGGATCCTGCCTCTGCTGGCCAAGATGCACCGGCCGCACCGGAACAGCCCGTGCCCAAAACTCCTTCTGCTGAAACGACTCCTGCACCGGCCAAGACCACGGCGCCGGCCAAGACCCAAGACCTCTGCCCCGGCCAAGTCCGGCACATTGAAGATCCAGCCGACCAAGTCCGGCACTCCATCCGCCGCCACTGCTCCTCCTAAGGCAACGCCTCGGACCAGCTCTGCTCTGGCCCTGCATCTTGGCAGGGCAGCAGCCCGGCCTGGCTACCGGCGCAACTTCTTCGACACGCCAGAACTTGAGGGCATCATCCCCCTGGTGACAAAGAGTGACCAAGCCTCGGGTCTCTCAAGGAGCATTGCACCAAGTGGAACGACGCCGGCAGCATGGACACCGCGGACTCCAGCAGCAAGAAGAAGGCCGAAGCTTCGGCCACCAACCCAGCTGATATCCTGGCCGCTAAGCCCATTCCTATTGCCTGCGAACTTCTCAGTCTCAGCAACGACTTCATCGCCTGGCCGATGCCACCAACGTAAGTCCTTTACATATAGATATCCCCAGTCCCCGAAAATGTCGGCTGTCCGGGATACGGACATCCGGGATTTTCCAAGACCTTTTGCACTTAGCTGCTTTTGCAATTAACTTTCCGACATATGAGCTCGATTCGAGCTTCAAATCCTAGTCACCGAGAGCCGGGATAGGTGCGCAGCACCTGTGCCGGGCTCTACAATTTCACATCTCAATTATTTTCAAATCCTCTGACCGAGATTAAGCTCGTTTCGAGCTTCAAATCCTAGTCACCGAGGGCCGGGATAGGTGCGCAGCACCTGTGCCGGGTCTTCAGTAGAATGATCACTTGATAGAATTTTCAACTTAATTTCCATGCCGAATTTCTCTGCTGATATTTTAAATCCGGGCACTTTTGCAGCGCATGACAACACCCGGGCCGACCTGTATCATGAACTGGTATGCGAGCATCGGAAGTTATCCGACGAGCATAGCAAGCTTCAGCTGGAGCTGTCCCAGAAAGGTAATTTCAGCCGACATACCTTGCCCTTCTCAAGACCTCTGGCCGGCATATCTTAATATGCCGACACCTAATCTTTGTCCGACATTTCGCAGCTGGTGCCGAAGCCCAAGTCACCGAGCTTACCAAGAGAGTGAAGGAACTGACAGGTATGCCGGATCCCCTTAATCTTCAACTAATCCTTCTGTACTTCAAATCCTTTAATGTTTTCACTGTTTTCTTTCTTCAAATCCTTGTTTTGACTTCAAATCTTTTCAGACGAGAAAGCTGCACTGGAGGCACGCCACCAGGACTGTGTGTCCTTAGTGGATGTAGCCAAGCAACTGGACGACCGGGATGCCGGTCACAAGGCCGAGGTTGAGCAGCTGAAGGGCCGGATCACGAGCTTCTGGACGAAAGGAACAGAGGGAGGGCCTACTGAAGAAAACCCAGTCCCTGCTTGTCATCTCGAGACTGATGCCTCCAACGCCCACGCTGAACTGGATAGCCTGAAGGAGCAGGCCACCAACTGGGAGGTTACAGTTTCACAGCTGAATGCCGACCTTGCCAGTAAGCTTCAAATCCTTTCCCTTTATCCTTCCCGACATAGTGTAATTCTCTCCGGCATATTCTCCTTTTGCTAACATTGTTTCTATTCCTCAGACATGTTTCCCGCTTCCAGTCGCAGACGTTGAGAGGGCTTGCAGTTGATCGAGAAAACCGGGGTGTTCCGGTTGACTCGCCCAACTGGGACATGTCGGAGCAGCTGTTGGCTCTGCAGTCCCGGAAGAACGCCATGACGCTCTACACTGAAGAACTCTTCTATGGCGCCCAGGAGGCATTCTCTGCCCTCTGGCCGGGACAAAGGACTCCCACTGATCCCGTCGACCTCGGCAACGATCTGCAGCTGGCCAAGGTTCGCCTCCGGGAGTGGCGAGATTCCGGCGCGAGGGTTGGAGCTGACGAAGCTCTCACCTACTTCTTGTCCTGGTATGAAAAGGCTGACTTGGAGACTTTGCGCACTGTGCGTGAAGGATCCATCTGGACCACGGATCCGGAACACATCCGGCGCCGACGGGAGTGTCCCACAGCTATGTGGACTATGCGACACCGACGCCTTCGTTCGGGATATCCGTGAGCCGGAGAAGAAGGACGATGCCGGGACATCCGCCGCTGCTGAGGGCTCCGACTCTAGCCAGGATGAAGATGAAGCTGAAGAGGCCGACACTGATGTCCCGGAAACAGGCATCTGCCCCGGGCGGAGGTGATGGCTCCATTCATCTGCTGGGTCCGGCACTCCTGAAGCCGACATCTCCACCGCCACTGCTCCACCAGCCGGCGCCTCTGCTTCTGCCCCTGGTCCTTGACTTTGCAGCATAAAAACTTTAAGTTTTATCAGATCCCCGGTATACCGGGTGCAGATGTAATATACACGCTTAATTTCCTTTGGTTTGCTTCCTGAACAAGTTTTATCTTGGTTTGCTTGTTACTAATGCCGGATCATCTTTTGGCTAAGTCACCGAGTTGTTTCCTGTTTCCTCAATTTCACAACCTTGGCTGCTTGTCTACCTTAATTGGCTTTCGACGTATGAGTCTCAAGGTTGCTTCCTCGAACATACAGTACTTTAACTTTGAGACTTAGACTTCAAATCATCCGACACTTTAAATTTTAACTTTAGCTTTAACGAAAATGTCGGTTCGCTTGCTTTGTATTTCCTTAGCCGTTTTCCATGTGTAGACAATCTCCGGCATCTACTCTTGCTAGCCATGAAGCCGGGTTTCGGACAGCAGCTGAGTCGAAGAGTGGCCTTTGGTGCCGACACATTACTAGGCCGACATAGGAAACATTCAAATAAAGCCAGCCGGCATATAACAAAAAACTGTAAATAAACAACAAATATACCTCGGAGCTAGTTACCCGGCTTCTTCGGGATGCCGGTATTTCATTCATTAGTCTTGTGCCGGCACAACACGCCGGCATACAAAGGAAAATATGGAAATACATACATTGTGTTGCTCAGGAGTAAAAGGGGCGCAGTAGAGCTATGTTCCATGGCCTCTTGGTTTCTTCTCCGGACCTGTCCGCCTTATTCTTCTTGGGGTCCTGCGCATCTATAAGATAATAGGCATCATTGTGCAGAGCTCTGCTCACAATGAATGGCCCCTCCCATGGAGGAGTTAACTTATGCCGGCCTTCTGTTCCTTGCTTTAGCCGGAGTACTAGATCTCCCTCTTGAAATCTCCTTGGATTTACCTTCTGCGCATGATAGCGTCTGAGGTTCTGCTGATATACTGCTGTTCTTGACAGAGTTATTTCCCTTGCTTCCTCTAGCAGATCAACATCATTTTCTCTGGCTTCTTTAGCCTCTTCCTCAGTATATAGCACTATTCTTGGTGCATCATGTATTACATCTGTTGGAAGCACAGCTTCTGCTCCATACACCAGAAAAAATGGTGTGTAGCCTGTTGATCTATTCGGAGTTGTTCTTAAACTCCACAGCACTGCTGGCAGCTCATCTAGCCAACATCCCGGAGTTTTCTCCAGGGGCTCTATCAGCCGGGGTTTTATGCCGGATAATACTAGCCCATTCGATCTCTCTACTTGGCCATTGGCACAAGGGTGGGCAACCGACGCAACGTCCAGCCGGATTCCCACTTCCTCACAAAATCTGGCAAATGGCCCTTGGGCAAAGTTTGACCCATTGTCAGTGATGATGCTATGAGGAACACCATATCTCAAGATTATATCCTTTAAGAATTTCACTGCTGTGTGACCATCACACTTGCTTATGGGCTTCACTTCAATCCACTTGGTGAACTTGTCCACCATGACCAGGATATGGGTCATTTTCCCTCTGGCCGGCTTAAAAGCCCCGACCATATCCAGGCCCCAAACAGCAAAGGGCCAAGTTATTGGGATAGTTTTCAGGGCAGATGCCGGCTGATGAATCTGGTGGGCATATCTTTGACACCCATTACATTTCCGGACCAAGTTCTCTGCCTCTTGCAGTGCCGTTGGCCAATAGAAGCCATGCCGGAATACCTTTGCCACCAATGCCCTGGACGAAGCATGGTGACCACACTCCCCCTGGTGAATTTCCCGGAGCATCTCCAGACCCTCCGCAGATTCGACACATCTCTGCAATACTCCGGTGGTACTTCTCTTGTATATTTCTTTGTTGATGATTGTATACGCTTTGGATCTCCTTATAACCCGGCGGGCCTCGGTTTCATCCGCCGGCACTTGACCATCCACCATGAAGTTCATGATAGGACGTGCCCATGAGGGCACTTCCCTGACAGTGAACACTGCCTGATCTATTTCCATCATTTCGACCGACACATAATCGATCTCCATGGGCTGCGAAGTCCCCGGGACTGAAGAATCAGTCCCCGGGTATGCCGGAGCAGTCCCCGGGTATACCGGCACAACCTCTTGGCACATTTTACCCTTGCCTTTAGTTTTGCTCCGGAATACTGTACTAACAGCATATGCCGGCCCAGTCCCCGGGACTGAGGAAACAGTCCCCGGGTTATCCGTCCTGGCTCCGGCATCTATCTCCATTGGAACTGCTTCGTCTGGACCTGGCGGGACATAAATGGAGGATGACTCGGGCGAGGGTTTGATCGATGGCTTCCTCAGATGCTCCAGCGAAATGCCGAGCGGGATTGAATCTCGGGAAGACCCCAGCTTGGATAATGCATCGGCTGCATCGTTCTGAGCCCGGAGAACGTGCCGGAACTCACAACCTTCAAAGTAACCACTTAACTGCTGCACTAGGAAACGGTATGATGCCATGTCAGCATCATGCGCGTCCCATATGCCGGAACACTGCTGAATCACTAAGTCAGAATCCCCGAAGCACATAATCCGGCGAATTCCTATGTCCTTAGACACCTTCAGGCCATGCACAAGTGCCTCATATTCCGCCACATTATTTGATGCTGCAAAGTGAATCTGCAGGACGTATCTCAGCTGGTCATTCTTTGGTGAACTGAGAACTATACCGGCACCCAAGCCATGGATTGTCTTGGACCCATCGAAATGCATCCTCCAATAATTGGCATCTGGCAATGGTGGCTCATACTGTATCTTGGCCCAGTCAATAAAGAAATCAGCCAAGACCTGGGACTTGATTGTATCCCTCTTATCGTACTGCGGTGTATATGGTGAAAGCTCTATTGCCCACTTTGCTATTCGGCTGCTGGCATCTTTGTTGCTTATAATTTCCGAGATAGGGGCCTCGGCCACTACCCGGATTGGATGCTCTTGGAAGTAATGCTTGAGCTTCTTGGCCGCCATATAGACACCATAGGTCATCTTCTGATAGTGGGGGTAATTTTGCTTTGAGGTGGAGAGGACTTCACTCAGATAATATACCGGCCGCTGCACGGTTTTGCCTCCTTCCTCTCGCTCTACTACCACCACAGCACTGACAACTCGGTTGGTTGCCGCTATATAGAGCAACATTGGCTCCCGGGGCATCGGAGACGCTAATACCGGCGCTGTTGACAACAACTGTTTCAATTCTTTGAAAGCTGCATCTGCTTGCGTTGTCCAGACAAATGTGTCGGACTTTTTCATCAACTGATATAACGGCAGAGCTTTCTCTCCCAGCCGGCTTATGAAGCGGCTCAGGGATGCGAGGCACCCAGTGAACTTCTGTACTTCCCTCAAATCTGTCGGCGGCTTCATCCTTTCTATGGCACGAATCTTGCCGGGATTCACCTCAATACCCCGGCTGGAAACAAGGAAACCGAGCAACTTGCCCGCCGGCACACCAAAGGTGCACTTAGCCGGATTCAACTTCATCCGGAATCTCCTCAGGTTCCCAAAGGTTTCCCGGAGATCATCTATGAGAGTCTTGCTCTCCTTGGTTTTTATGACGATATCATCGACATATACCTGCACATTTTTATCTATCTGATCGTGCAAACACTTTTGCATACACCTTTGGTAAGTTGCGCCGGCATTTCTTAAACCGAACGGCATAGTGAGATAGCAATAAGCCCCGTACGGGGTAATAAAGGATGTCTTTATTTGATCTGGCTCATATAAGGGGATCTGGTGGAAACCGGAATAGGCATCTACAAATGATAACAGTTCACATCCGGCTGTGGAATCAATCACTTGATCGATCCGAGGCAGCGGGAATGGATCTTTAGGACAGGCCTTATTCAAGTTGGTGTAATCAACACACATCTGCCATACTTTCACTATGGCGGGCTCGTCTTTCTTCTTTTCCACCAAAACCGGATTAGACACCCAATCCGGATGAAGTACTTCCTTGACAAAGCCAGAGGCTAAGAGCCTGGCCACTTCCTCCCATATGGCTTTCCTTCTATCGCCGGCATTCCGCCGGAGCGGCTGCTTCACAGGCTTAGCATCGGGTCTCACGTGCAATGCGTGCTCAGCCAGCTCCCTCGGCACACCTTGCAGGTCCGAAGTAGACCATGCAAAGATATCCCGATTCTCACGGAGGAAGCTGATGAGCTCGCTTTCCTATTTGGGATCCAAACTTGCCCCAACCAGGGCATGGCGCTCCGGGAAAGCTTCATCCAGAGGCACCTTTTTGACTTCCTTACTCACTTGAAAAGAAACGCTGCCACCGGGATTTGTCATGCCCGGCATAGATTTGCCGGCCACGACCGTCTCAGCAATCTCCACTGCTCGCTTGAGCCTCTTCCTCTCCTCTGCAATGATCAGAGTTTCGGCCAGATTGGATCCGGCGGTGGCACATGCCATCGAACGCTTGTAATCACCAATGATGGTGATCACTCCTTTGGGTCCCGGCATCTTCATCTTCAGATACGCCACATGCGTAGAGGCCATGAATTTTGCCAGTGCCGGTCTACCCAGCAAAGCATGGTAGGGGCTCTCCAGATCAACCACCTCGAACATGAGGTTTTCCACCCTGCAGTTATCCCGGCTGCCAAACATCACATCCATCCGGATCTTGCCCATCGGCGCACACGAAAGTCCCGGCACAATGCCGTGGAACGTGGTCTTGCTCGGTTCCAGCATATTTTCCTTGATTCCCAGCTTCTCCATCGTATCCCGATACATGATGTTGATGCTGCTTCCATTATCAATGAGGACCTTGCTGAATCTTACGTTATTAGCCGGCCCGACGAATGTCGGATCCATCACCAGAGCATATCCGCCGGGATTTGGCATGATCCGGGGATGATCTGCCCTGTCCCAACCAACAGCCTGGTCAGACCAGTACATCAGCTTTGGCACAGCCGACATAACGGCATTCACCTCCAGACACCGCCGGTACAAGCTCTGCTTGTCTGTTCTCTCGGTCTCAAAGACCATATAGCTCTGATCATACTCCTTGTACTCATTCCGGCCCGCTCCTGGGCCTCCGGCGTTATATTCCGGATTATAGCTCTGGTCAACTTGATTTACGCCGGCATTTCCGGCGTTGCTCTGATTCCCGGGATTAACCGGCCTAGGTGGGACTACAATCGTATTGGCACCTGTCAACGGCGATGGAGCTGCCGGGACAGAGGGTCTAGCCGGTCCCCAGGGACCTGCACGACCTGCTAATATGTCGTCCAGCCACGAACAGTTCCTTGTCAAATGGTTTGCCGGCTTACCCGGCTGGAATGTGTGGAACACACAAGGCTTGTCCATGGCAAGACCCACAGTATACTTCGGCCACTGCTTCTTCTGGCCGGCGGCTCCGCCGGCATTCTTGTTGGTCCAGACATTCTTCTTCTGGAAGGGCTGCGGTTGCTGCTGCTGAGGCTGCTGATAGCCCTCATATCTCGGACGCTGGCTACTGCCGGCGCCCTCTTGCTCTTCCTCCACAGCTGCAACTTGTGCTGCCCCATACCGGTGATCCGGCCTCTCATCTCTTCTCTTGTTCCGGTTATCAGAGCGATAGTATTGCCCTGGTCTCCCGGCATTGCTGGTGTTCCCCTGGGTTTGCCCCTGTCCTTGTGAATCGAGACTGGGCTGCTTGGGATCTCCCAGAGCATAACTATCAGCGATCTTGATTGTTTCGGCCAGCGTGGCCGGCATTTGCCTCTGAAGCTTTTGCCACAGCATGGTGCCATGTTGGCACCCATGAGCGAACCACATGATGGCCTGCTGCTCATTGATTCCTTCGCAGGAATTGCGCAACGTGCACCACCTGGTCAGATAGTCACGGTCAGTCTCATTCACTCCTTGCCGGCAGTTAGCCAGCTGCTGCGGACGGTTGGGCCTCTTGTATGTACTGGTAAAGTTCGACACAAACTGCTCTTCGAAATCAATCCAGCCGTTGATACTCCCGGCCGGCAAATTATTCAGCCATATCCTGGCTGGACCTTCCAACATCTGCGGCACATATCGTACCGCCCATCTGAGGTTTCCTCCGGCGATGTTCACCGCTGTGGAGTAATCCTCCAACCAATCTTCCGGCTTCGTACTGCCATTATATGTCCTCGCGCCACGCGCGAGCTGGAAGAAGTAAGGCACCGGCTCCCCCATAATCCAGGGTCCAAAACACATAGGGCCCGGAGCTCCTTGTCTCTCCACCAACTCTGATTGGTGGATCTTGTCCAGCTTGAAACGTGCATCATTGGCTTCCAAGGACCGAGGTCCAAGCCGGGATGCTATTGGGCCTGCGATCATCTGCTGCTGCTGCTCCGGCTGATGCTGCTCACTATGCCGGCCTTGCTGGTGCTGCTGCTGATATCCCGCCCTGGCAAGGGCGGAATTGCCGTCATCCTCTCGATGTCCCGGATGGCCTGCATCCTGCTGCTGCGCTGCACCTCCGGCGCCTTGTTGCTGACGCCGGGCTGCACTGTTACTCCGGCCACCACCGGCCGCACCTGCTTCATGCCCGGCCGGCAAACTCTGGCCGGGCTTCTTGCTGCCGACATACTTGTCAGCTTGGCCGACATTCTTCTGCACCATCGCCTGCTTTCCGGCGGCAGCCGGATCGTACACCTGGATCTGCTTGTCCCGGCGGCCAGAGGTCACACTTCCGGCACGCCGGGCGCTAGGATGCGGGGACGAGGCTTGGCCCCTCGACCTCGCGCCGACACCTCCCGCCGACACAATGTACTGAGACGCCCCGGCACCCGGGTTTGCCTTCTTAAAGGCCTCCTGCTGCTTTGTAGCTTCAGACAAAAGTTGGTTAAGCCGGGCTTGCTGCTCACGCAGTGCTTCACCGGATAAACAAGATAAATCCTTAGCTACCTCGGCCGCCGCTCTAAGGTTCTTTACTGGCGAACTATAGACTACCTTAGGCACAGTACTAGTTGCGGTATGACTCTTATCTCTAGCATCTTTTCCTATCTCAGCATTAAGATTTCTGCCTCTAGTTCTAACCTCTTCTATCCGGCTAGGCCGGATTACTACAGGAGTAAAACCATGGGCTGCCTCATACTCACGGAGTTGCCGGTTAAACCGTTCGCGCTCCTGGTTCATGGCCAGGGCCTCGTCGACGAGGGCCTGACGAGATCCCTCCAGGACCTCCCTTGTCTGCTCCGGATCAACGCCGGATCGCACCGGCTCGAGAAGCCGGTCGATGATGGGAAGAAGAACCTCGCCCCTAGCCGGCACACCGGAAGTGCCGGCCAGGTTCTCCGCACGCTCCAACGGAGGACGCACCGACCTCTTGACCTTCGGCGGCTCCGGAGGAGAAGCTCCGGCCGCTGCTGCTTTGCCGGCATCTTCCGCCGGCGGCACGGATGTGCCGGCCATCATCACCTCAACCGGCTCTACTGAGCGAGCGCTACGCCCAGCGTGAGCCAGCCGATGTGACGGAGGATCCGACGCCACCAGCACCTCCTTCCTGCAAATTCTCTCAGTCCCCACGTACACCTCGTGGGAACCGAAAGACATAATCCGGCCATCCCTGGGGAACGGCCGGCCACCGAGACAACCGGCGTTGTCACTGACGAAACTGAGCGAGCCTAGCCTCTGGACGAGGCCGGAGACCACGCGCACTCCCGAAGCTGCTATCACAGACCCCGTCCGAATGAACACTCCGCCCAGCATATCGATCTGCCCCACGGTGGGCGCCAAATGTTGTCGTGGTGAAACAACATATGCCATAGGATGGCTTAAATGGGGGCCGAACTAGATGCTGGAGGATTCGGGAGAGGGGAACGAGCTAAAAAGCACGACAGAAAGAGACACTGATCTACCCAGGTTCGGGGCTCTCGTAAGGAGATAACACCCCTACTCCTGCTCTACTGATTGTATATTTGGGTCGATGTAGTACACAACAATGGTTCTTCCAAGCTCTCTGCTAGAGAAGGAAGATGAACTGCTAAGTGTAGGAACACAGAGTGACCAACCCACCTTCAACCCTTTGCTAGGACTCCCTGTGCCACCTTATATAGTGGTGGCCAGGGTTACAACGGTCATAGAAGACCAGGAGACACCAACTACACTCCAAACAGGACTTGCTGTCGAGGGTAGACGCCCACGACTTTCTCCCTGATTGCTCTCGATGGGACTCCCCTTGCTGTACCTTGTACTTCCAGGACTGTGACCTTACCACTCTGAGGTAAGCTTGTACTTGAGCACAGTGAGGGTAGGTAACCTCCACTGTGCACCCTGCCATCTTACTCTGCTACCATGCTGGGATGTTTTCTTCCTTGATTGTAGGGATGTGACACCTTGGTTGACTTAAGTATCCCGAATATGACCGTTGGCCATACCCAGGACTTATATGCCGGACCAACGACCTACGAGGGTCGGGTAATCCGGCCTCCCCTGCTCCTGCACAACACACCAAATGGTTAGGCCGGCATATCTAAGTATATGCCGGCACACATATACTAGTATCCCGGCTATACCGGCATATCCAAGTATTAGCCGGGATACACACATATGCCGGCCTGGCCGATGCTCTTATATTCCGGCCAGGCCCTTTCTTGATCAACCGGCATAAAAGTCAACCATAGACCTTGTGTCTTTCTAGTCTCTTGATCCTACCGGGGGTCATCCCCCCGACAGCCGTCGACAAATTTTGAGGGACAGAAGTCTCTGTTCCGGCACCCTGCTGGGACGGGGAAGTGTCCCTAGAGCCATCTCCATCAGTCTCCATTGTCGTCTCCGCCGTCTCCATTGACCTCACCACCATCTCCATCAACCCTGCTGTCTCCTATGATGAGGAGGGAGTAGTTCTCCCCCGGGGCTGAGGGCTCTACCGGTAGCTATGTGGTTCACCTCTCTCTCCCATGATGTGATCTTTATGTGATTGTGATCTTTGTATCTAGTTGAATTGGTAGATGTTATTATTCAGATATTATGCTACTCCTATGCTTTATTATTATACTCTCCGGAGATACCTCATATCATGGTGTAAAGATGACTAGTGTGTGCAGCATGTGTATCTTTTTGGTTAATGTCTCTATGAAATGTTGGTGTTTGTTGGAACCATCTAGTGCATTCATGGTGATAGTATGGGACAATCTAGTTTGGGTACATACGGACTTTGAGGAGTGCTTCGTAGCCCTACGCATGATTAGTGTTTGTTTTCCATTGGAGAATTGTTTTGAGTTGCATATTGATGATAGCATCTATTGGTTCAATTATGTTATATTTGTTGGGAGTGTGTCCACTAGTGAAAGTATGATCCCTAGGCCTTGTTTACAAGTATTGCACACCGTTTACTTCCTGTTTTGTTACATGTTTGCTCACAGTGATACTTATTTCATATTACAGTTACTACTTATAATCATCACTACCGCTTGTATTTCACTATCTCTTCGCCGAACTAGTGCACCTATATATCTGACAAGTGTATTGGGTGTGTTGGGGACACAAGAGACTTTTCTGTATCGTAATTGCAGGGTTGCTTGAGAGGGATAGCTTTGACCTCTTCCTCCCTAAGTTCGATAAACCTTGGGTGATTCACTTAAGGGAAATTTGCTGCTGTTCTACAAACCTCTCCACTTGGAGGCCCAACACTATCTACAAGAACAGACGCGTACATAGACATCAAGCTATTTTCTGGCGCCGTTGCCGGGGAGGTAAGGTAAAAGGTACTCGCATCCTCCTGTGTGAGTGCTCGGAGTTATTTCCTTTAGATTCTGCAATTATATCTTTTTGTTTCTTGTTTTTATTTTCACTAGTGAGGCTTAATGGAAAATAAAGAGTTCTTTAGTCTTTTTTCTGAGTTTAGATTTGAAGAGAAAATTGAAAAACATTTGGAGCTTATTTCGCATAGCAATGTTATTAGTACAAATGCTTTGAATCCCGCTATTGCTAATGCCATGGAAAAGTCTAAGCTTGGGGAAGCCGGTTTTGTTAAGCATGATATTTTTAGTCCCCCCAGCTTTAGTGGAGAAAGTTTGCTCTGATGATATTTTATCTCCCATATGTTATGTTTCTAATGATGCTTGTGCTCCTCATCCTTTTAAAATACCTATGAAGATTGTTGAACGTGTTATGGATAACTGCTATTTAGGAGATGGAACTGTCCATCCTGGTGATCATTTGCTCTTTATACATGAATTATGCGAGTTGTTCCAGTGTGCAGGTATTTCAATAAACCAAGTTAAGAAGAAGCTATTCTCTTTTTCACTGAAAGGCAGAGCTGAGGAATGGTATAAAACATTGAAGGATGGTCGATCTATTGACTGGGAGGAAATTGCACCTCTCTTTTATTCTAAATTCTATACTTCTAGTTAGGTTTATAAAGATAGGAATTACATTTATAATTTTCATCCGCATGAGGGAGAAAGCATTGCCCAAGCGTGGGGAAGATTAAAGTTACTAATGCATAAATGTCCTATTCATGATCTTCCCCGTAATATTGTTATTAATATTTTTTATGCAAGACTTTCAGGATATTACAAGGACTATCTAGATGCATGCTTTGATGGGTCTTTCACAAGCAAGGATGCTGACACCAAGTGGGATCTGCTTGAAACAATTCAAAACAATCTTGAAGGCTGGGATAGCGACAAAGGTAAAGGATCAGGTATGAATTACGAGTTTGATTGCATTAAGTCTTTCGCTGAAACTGCTAATTTTCAAGAGCTTAGTGCTAAATATGGTCTTGATCCTCAAATTACGGTTTATTGCTTTAAAGCCTTTGCTTCCCATATGAATGTTCCTAAAGGAAATGGGGACGTGTATCATGAACCTTTTAAGGACACTTGCATAGAAAGTGATATTGTTGTTGATGATTGCAATAAACATGCTCAAACTTCTAAAAGTCATATTTCTTATAAGCATGTTAATTTTTGTGGGGTACATAGACCTTGTGAACAGAGTTACAACAAGGAAGATTATTGTGTCCACCACGCAAATGAAGAAACCCAAATTTGATACAAGGATATAGGCGAGCTCGGTAAAAAGGTTTCTAAGCTTTATCCTTTTCTTTGTAAACATTGCGATGACATAGGTCATTTTAATTTCCAATGCTCAAGCCCTAATAGTTACTCTTCTAGTACCTTAAGTTTGTATTGTGATGACAAGATTACTCTCAATCAGCATGATGAGCTCACTTTGTTCTTGGCGTGTGAAGAGATATCTAGAAAGATTGCTTTGATAGATATGAATGATGTTGATATTAATAGTACCCTTCGTGGTTGTCGTCTCTATTGTGCTAAAGATTGCCTTGCAAATACTTACATACAAAATCTTATAAAACTTGATATTTTGCCAAGCTATGACAGGACTGATAGATGTTTTTATCTTATTAATAGAGAGGAGAAATCCTCCAAAGTTTCTTCTGTTGTTTCTGTCAGCAAACCAGATTATGTGGAGAAGATGCCCTTCAAGTCTCTCCCTCCTAAAGGAGAGAGTAAGAAGAGTATGAAGAAGAAGAAGAGGAGGAGTAAGAGGCGAGAGGACACGGTATCTTCCCCTAAGCGTTATGATCCTGCTATAGATTATGATAATTCTGATTGGGATGATGTTCCCATGCCTATTACCTATGTTAGTGATCATGATTGGGAAAAGCACTCTACTTTTGATATTGAAAATCTTTTTGGTACCCATTCTAAGGTTAATAATTGTTGTACCATTAGCACTATCCATGTTCCTTCTTACGATGATATGTTTGATGAGTATGCTTTGCTAAATAGTTGTTCTCTAGCTTGTGATGATACTAAACCTCTAGTTTATGATGGTTACGATGATGGGTATAATATTTTCAGTTCACTTACTTTTGAGGAGAAAATTAGTTATGATTACAATATACCTCCTGTTTTTGATGATTATGGTGATGAGAATAATTATTCTGTTGAATCTGCTCCTACTACAATTGTTCATGTGGGGAGTATTAATTCTTTTATGCATGTGGCTCATGATAGAGATGCTTTATGTGATAGTTATATTGTTAGTTCTATTCATGATGCTACTGAAAGTTATTATGAGAGAGGGAAACATGGTTTGATGGATCTCAACAATATTGAGTTTTCCCTCTTTATGTTGCAATTCTTGAAGTTGTACTTGTTTTGCCTTCCTATGCTTTTTGCTTTGCGCTTTTATGACTTATCTCTTTACAAGACTATTTTTCATAGGAAGTGGTTTAGATTTAAATATGTTCTATACTTGCTTTTTGATGCTCTCTATTGCTTTAAGTTCCTATATGGCGCCTTTGCCTCAAGCTCTTATATGGCGCCCATATGAGCATCTTTGCAAATTACTGCGCCTAGCTCAAAGGCGTTAAAGAAAAGCACTCTTGGGAGATAACCCATTGTTTATTTTCAGTACTCTTTCTTTTATTTGAGTCTTGGAAGTTATTACTACTGTAATAACCACTCCTTATCCTTTTTATTTCGTTGTTGTGCCAAGAGAAGCCTCTAATTTGAGTGAGGTAGGATTTAGGGATGTTGCTGTCCTGAAACAGTTTTCGGTGCTGCACCGTAAAAATTCGTGAAAATTCTTTGTATATCTTTTGGACCTGAAATTTCTTGTGCATATTCCCCAGGTTATATCCAAACTTTCATTAGTTGAACACTTTTTGATTTGAGCAACAGAAAACCCTCTAAAAATTCGACCCTTGTCAGCTGTTCTGTTTTGACAAGATTTCTACCGATATTTGTGTTTGCCGCTTTATCGCTTTCTTTTTTAGTTCTTTTGATCAAATAACTTTTGGGGAAGTTGCTAAAGTAGTATATGCTTTATATGTGGTGGTTTTAGGTTGAAACCTGAAGCAAAAGGGGTTGATTCATTACTATGCTTACACTAATGTTGCTAATAGATTTGTGTTTAGTTTTGTATGAAGGAAGTTTTCAAGTGTAGGGATTGGAGAATGATGAGATGAGATGAAGAATGGACAAAAGCTCAAGCTTGGGGATGCCCATGCACCCCAATAAACATCCAAGAAGTACAAGCGTCAAAGCTTGGGGATGCTCCGAGGCACGCCCTTATTCATCGGCAAAAATCAGGTCACCTTTCAACACACTATATTTTTATTGCTTCACGCACTATGCATTTTTCTTGCAGTGTCTTTACTTTTGCTTTCAGTTTTCTTTTGTTTTGTTTGCTGCAATAAATGGTTAGATCACATCATGTTTCTTTTGGAGGAGATGAACTCGCTTTTCATTTGCTAAGAACACTCTAGTTTTCACCCTTATCGTTCAATGAGTGTTCTCTTTTTTCTGCTACTGTGTTTAGCTTACATTTTTCACCTTGATCTTTATTCAGATCTTGTTTTATATTTGCATCAAGGTGTATTTGGACCTCTGGTATATGTTGGTTTTCCTCAAAAGAGTTTCCTCAAAAAGGTTAGAATGGTGTTGGAAAAGAGAAAAAGCTTTATGCAAAAAAGTGGTACAAGAAGGAGCTTGTGTAGACTGCGGCCTAGGATTTTGCATGTCGTGCTTGATGTCTTTTTGATAGCATGCTTAGTGATTTTTTCTATAGCATGACTTATCTCAAATGACTTAGATTGCTTAATGAGCCTTTGAAAAAATCATGCGTTATTTTTATTATTTGGAAGCATTAATTTGGTTTTCTCCTTTGATGCTTTATTTGGGTTGACTTTGCACATGCTTACACCATGTTGACTACAAAATAAGTCGCCTATAGCCTCTATGATCATTTGGTTTTTGACTTGTGATACCACTTTATGCTTCTTTCAATGATGTTTTGTCGCTATGCATGATTATGGCCGTTATTGCTCTCTTAGTTGGTCGCTCCCAGTCTTTTGCTAGCCCTTATTTTGTACTCAGTATGAGCTCTACTCGTGCATCCAACTTCCAAAAACCAAGTTTGCCATTGTGTCCACTATAAATTCCTATGCATGGTATTTGTAAGCCATTCCAAGTAAATATTCATGTGCAACCTTTCAAAAAAAACCTTCAAAACATCTCTCGTTTTGTGACACTGTTTTCAGCTCATGGGGACTTAGTGGTCAGATTTGCTATCTTCCATATTGTTTATTCCAAAAAGAAAAAAAGAGAAAAAAGAAAGAAAAAAGGCACTCCTCCATGGTATGTGAATGTTGGTGGGCACCCAATGAATTCGGTTAGCCATGGTTTGAGAAAGGAAAAAAGGTGGGGAGGAGTGCCAAGCTTTATAAAAGAGCACAAAAGTGCCAATCTCTCTCATAAGCTTGCTTCATTTTTGTATGGAAGATAGTAAGAACCCCATTGCCAGTCATTGACAAAGACAACCACCTCTCAAAACCAATTTTTATCTCTTTGTTTTAGAGATGAAAAGCTCTAGCACATGTTTAATCACTGCTTCCATCTACGAAGGGCCCTTCTTTTACTTTTATGTTGAGTCACCACCTTCTATCTTTATGCACCATCTAAGAGAGCATAGTTGTCATTCTGAGTATAATGTGCATTGTCCCAAAGTTTATCATTGATTGATTCATGACTATGGTTTCACTTGTTCTTAAATTACTTGTATCTAGTCACCCTCTTAAACTTGAAGGTGTCCTATGCATTTATGTTTTGCTATTCAATGAGGGACAAGCTGAAAACCATTTACTATATTTTTCTATATGATTTGAACACACGTTTGACTTTCATTGTTTCATTATTCATGATCTTTTTTTGTGTTTCTTTTCATGTTATAACATGGTTGCTAAGTTTCTATTATCAAGATTATGTCTTTCATGCCCATGTTTTAAGTTCTTTGATCTCAACACTCAATGCTTTACCTATTTGATCAAGATTGTGATGGTGCATGTCACCTCAAAAATTATTCTTTTGTTATCACTTACCTACTCGAGGACGAGCAGGAGTTAAGCTTGGGGATGCTGATACGTCTCAAACGTATCTATAATTTTTGATGCTCCATGCTTGTTTTTACACCATTTGCCTTGTGTTTCGTTACACTTCGTGGCATTTTTATGCAATTTCCGGAACTAACCTATTGACAAGATGCCACAGTGCCAGTTCCCTGTTTTCTGCTATTTTTGTGTTTCAGAAATGCTACACAGGAAATATTCTCGGAATTGGACGAAACAAGTTCCAGAACTCCTATTTTTCCCGGACAAAGGACGGGGACTGAAAGAGAGCCAAAGGGGGGCCAGGAGCCAGCCTCACACCAGGGTGACATGGCCTAGGCCCTGGCTGTGCCCTCTATGTGCGAGGAGGCCCTGGCAGCCCCCTGACGACGCCCCTTCGCCTATATAAAGCCTCGGGATGGAAAACCCTCGGAGAGTTGGCAATTTCCAAAAAGAGTTTCGTAGCTCCGCCACCGCCATCGACAAATTTCGGGGGACAGAAGTCTCTGTTCCGGCACCCTGCCGGGATGGGAAAGTGCCCCCGGAGCCATCTCCATCAGTCTCCATCGCCGTCTCCACTGTCTCCATTGACCTCACCGCCATCTCCATCAACCTTGCTGTCTCCTATGGTGAGGAGGGAGTAGTTCTCCCCCGGGGCTGAGGGCTCTACTGGTAGCTATGTGATTCACCTCTCTCTCCCATGATGTGATCTTTATGTGATCGTGAGCTTTGTATCTAGTTGAATTCGTAGATGTTATTATTCAGATATTATGCTACTCCTATGCTTTATTATTATAGTCTCCGGAGATACCTCGTATCATGGTGTAAAGGTGACTAGTGTGTGCATCATGTGTATCTTTTTGGTTAATGTCTCTATGAAATGTTGGTGTTTGTTGGAACCATCTAGTGCGTTCACGGCGATAGTGTGGGACAATCTAGTTTGGGTACATACGGACTTTGAGGAGTACTTCGTAGCCCTACGCATGATTAGTGTTTGTTTTCCATTGGAGAATTGTTTTGAGTTGCATATTGATGATAGCATCTATTAGTTCAATTATGTTATATTTGTTGGGAGTGTGTCCACTAATGAAAGTATGATCCCTAGGCCTTGTTTCCAAGCATTGTACACCGTTTACTTCCTGTTTTGTTACATGTTTGCTCACAGTGATACTTATTTCATATTATAGTTACTACTTATAATCATCACTACCGCTTGTATTTCACTATCTCTTCGCCGAACTAGTGCACCTATACATCTGACAAGTGTATTGGGTGTGTTGGGGACACAAGAGACTTTCTGTATCATAATTGCAGGGTTGCTTGAGAGGGATAGCTTTGACCTCTTCCTCCCTGAGTTCGATAAACCTTGGATGATTCATTTAAGGGAAACTTAATGTTGTTCTACAAACCTCTGCACTTGGAGGCCCAACACTGTCTACAAGAACAGACGCGTGCGTAGACATCAATCCTTCAAGAAAGGCAGCGGCAAGCGCATTGCCCCTACTGAGAGGAAGCTCAAGTCTGGACCTAAGCCGGACACTGAGTGCTTCTATTGCAAGGACAAGGGTCACTGGAAACACAACTATCCTAAGTACTTAGCGGACAAGAAGGCTGGCACCATTAAAGGTATATTTGATATACATTTTATTGATGTTTACCTTACTAGCGCTTGTTGTAGTGCCTGGGTATATGATACTGGTTCAGTTTCTAATATTTGTAACTCGAAACAGGAGCTATGGATAGACGGCGACTAGCAAGGGATGAGGTGATGATGCGCGTCGGCAATGGATCAAAAGTTCACGTGATGGACATCGGCATGCTCTCCTTAGTTTTACCTTTGGGATTAGTTTTAAACCTTAATAAGTGTTATTATGTGCCTGCGTTGAGCATGAACATTATATCTGGATTGTGTTTATTGCAAGACGGTTATTCATTTAAATCTGAGAATAATGGTTGTTATATTTATATGAATAACATCTTTTATGGTCATGCACCTGGCATGAATGGTTTATTTCTTCTGAATCTCGAAAGCAATGAAATACACATCCATAACATTGAGGCTAAAAGATGCAAAGTAGATAGTGATAATCCAACTTATTTGTGGCACTGCCGTCTAGGTCATATTGGCGTAAAACGCATGAAGAAACTCCATTCTGATGGATTTTTGGAGTCTCTTGATTTTGAATCGTTTGACACATGCGAGCTGTGCCTCATGGGCAAGATGACCAAAACCCCATTCTCTGGAACAATGGAGCGAGCAACGGACTTATTGGAATTTGGAAATCATAAATACCGATGTGTGCGGACCAATAAGTATTTTGACGCGCAGTGAATATCACTATTTTCTCACTTTTACTGATGACTTAAGTAGATATGGGTATGTCTATTTAATGAAACATAAATCTGAAATGTTTGAAAAGTTCAAAGAATTTTAGAACAAAGTGGAAAACCATCGTAACAGGAAAATTAAATTTCTGCGATCCGATCGTGGAGGTGAATATTTGAGTTATGATTTTCTCACACATCTTAAAGCAAGTGGAATCGTTTCGCAAATCACGCCACCTGGAACACCACAGCGCAATGGTGTGTCTAAACGCCGGAATCGAACTCTATTAGATATGGTGCGATCGATGATGTCTCTTACAGATTTGTCGTTATCATTTTGGGGTTATGCATTAGAAACCACTGCATTCACTTTAAATAGGGCACCATCTAAATCCGTTGAGACGACACCGTATGAACTATGGTTTGGTGCTAAACCTAAGCTGTCGTTTCTTAAAGTTTGGGGATGTGAAACTTACGTCAAGAGGTTGATGCCGGACAAGCTCGAACCCAAAGTGGAGAAATGCGTCTTCATAGGATACCCTAAGGAAACGATTAGGTATACCTTCTACCACAGATCTGAAGGCAAAGTCTTTGTTGCTAAGAACAGATCCTTTCTTGAGAAGGAGTTTCTCTCGAAAGAAGTGAGTGCGAGGAAGGTAGAGCTAGATAAGGTTATTGAACCTTCTCTCGAATTGGAGAGTAGCCCAGTGATACGTCTCCAATGTATCTACAATTTTTGATGCTCCATGCTTGTTTTTACACCATTTGCCTATTGTTTCGTTACACTTCGTGGCACTTTTATGCATTTTCCGGAACTAACCTACTAACAAGTTGCCACAGTGCCAGTTTCCTGTTTTCTGCTGTTTTTGTGTTTCAGAAGTGATACACAGGAAATAGACTCGGAATTGGACGAAACAAGTTCCTGAAGTCTTAATTTACCCGGAAGTTCCAGAGATCCGAAGAAGAGAAGGAGAGGAGCCAGCAGGGGCCCACACGCCAGGGTGGCATGGCCAGCCCCTGGCCTGTGCCACCAAGGTGTGAGGCCACCTGGCCCCTCCTCTGACATCGCCCCTTCGCCTATAAAGACCCCCCGACTAGAAAAAACCTAAGGACCCGATCACTTTTCCAGAACACATCATGATCCGCGCCGCCGTCGACCCGAAGATCGGGAGGGTCCAGAAGCTCTTCTCGGCACCCTGCCGGAGAGGGGAATCGCCATCGGAGGTCTTCTTCATCGCCATGCTTGCCTCCGAAGCGATGAGTGAGTAGTCTACCTTGGACTATGGGTCCATAGCAGTAGCTAGATGGTTGTCTTCTCCACCATGTGCTTCATGTTTAGATCTCATGAGCTGCCCTACATGATTGAGATCACCGTTATGTAATTCTACATGTTTGGTTTGTTGGGATCCGATGAATATTGGTGTTTATGATTGAGTTGCTATACTGAATATTATCTTATGTTATCTCTATGTTGTTTATGATCTTGCATGCTCTCCATTGTTAGTAGCTATCTTGGCCGAGTAGTTGCTAGTGACTCCAAGAGGGGGTATTTATGCTCGATAGTGGGTTCATGCCTCTATTTAACCTGGGGGAGTGACAGAAACCTCTAAGGTTGTAGATGTGCTGTTGCTACTAGGGAGAAAACAACATTCATATGCTCGAGGGCATATGCTTTGTTTACATTACACACTTTGCTTAATGCAATTATCCGTTGTTCGCAACTTAATACTCATGGGGTGTTCGGATTGATATCCCCGGGAGTGGATTATTAGTCATAGATGCAGTTGGATGGCGGTCTATGTATTTTGTTGTAATGCCCAGAGTAAATCTCATAGTGATCTTCTTGACATATCACGTTTATCTTTATTCTATCAATTGCCCAACTGTAATTTGTTTACCCAGCATGTGATATTTATCTATGGAGAGACATCACTAGTGAACTGTGGACCCCGGTCCTATTTCCATCATATTGCTATCACCTGTTTACTTTACTCGCACTGTTTACTTTACTCGCATACTCTACTGTTTTCCACTCGATACGCTCATAACCTTTGTTTCAAGCAAACCGGTGAGATTGACAACCTCATCGTAAGTTGGGAGCAAAGTATTTGTTTGTGTGTGTGCAGGTTCCGCGTTGCAGCTAGCCAGCAAAGCTTGGACGAGGCGCCATATATAAATTGTCCGAAGCCGTCGCAAACTAGCAAGCATCACCTTTAGTTGTTTGTCTCTCCTCTCCAAGAACGATTAAACCTTGGTTTCTTAAACTGAGGGAAAACCAGCTGCTATACTCATCACACCTTCCTCTTGGGGTTCCCAACGGGCTGGTCATTCACAACGCACAAGGACTGTTGCTGGGGGACGAAGAAGAATAATCTCCCTCGTCAACTAGCCATCACCCAGCACCCAAAGTTGTTCTGGCGCCGCCTGCACCAACAGGGGAGGAAGCTAATGACAAGGATCATGAAATTTTGAACGATGCTACTGCTGAACTTCGCAGGTCGACAAGGTCGCGTGCCACTCCTGAGTGGTACGGAAACCCTGTCTTAACCGTCATGTTGTTAGACAACAATGAACCTGCGAACTATGAGGAAGCGATGATGAGCCCAGACTCTGGGAAATGGCTAGAGGCCATGAAATCCGAATTAGGATCCATGAGCAAAAACCAAGTATGAACTTTGGTGGACCCTCCTAGCGACCGTAAGGCCGTTGAGTGCAAATGGATTTTCAAGAAGAAAACAGACGCGGATGGTAATGTTACTGTCTATAAAGCTTGGCTTGTCGCAAAAGGTTTTCGGTAAGTTCAAGGTGTTGACTATGATGAGACTTTCTCTCCCATAGCAATGTTTAAGTCCATTCAGATTTTATTAGCAATTGATGCGTTTCATGATTATGAAATTTGGCAAATAGATGTCAAGACTGCGTTCCTCAATGGCAACATTGACGAAGAGTTGTATATGATGCAGCCCGAAGGTTTTGTCGATCGTAAGGATGCTGATAAAGTGTGCAAACTTCAGCGTTCCATTTATGGGCTGAAGCAAGCATCCCGGAGTTGGAACCTTCGTTTTGATAAAGTGATCAAGAGTTTTGGATTTGTTCCAAATTGCTACGAAGCTTGTATCTACAAGAAAGTGAGTGGGAACTCGGTGACATTTTTGGTACTATATGTGGATGACATATTGATTATTGGAAATGACATCAATATGCTTAACGATGTGAAGAGTTATTTGAATAACTGTTTTTCCATGAAAGACCTAGGAGAAGCTGCTTATATATTAGGCATCAAAATCTATAGAGATAGACAAAGACGCGTAATAGGTTTAAGCCAAAGTACATACCTAGACAAAGTTTTGAAAAGGTTTGGAATGGATAAAGCAAAGAAAGTTTCATTGCCCATGTTGTCAGGTAAGATATTGAGCAAGGCTCAGTGTCCAACTACGGCAAAAGATAGAAAAACTATGAGCAAAGTGCCATATGCCTCGGCCATAGGTTCTATCATGTATGCCATGTTGTGTACTAGACCGGATGTGTCCAATGCTCTTAGTTTGATGAGGAGATACCAAAGTGATCCAGGAGTGGAACACTGGACAGCCGTAAAGAACATCCTAAAGTATTTAAATAGGACTAAAGAAATGTTCTTGGTCTATGGAGGTGATGAGCAGCTCGTCATAAAAGGTTACGTCGACGCTAGCTTCGACACCGACCCGGATGATTCTAAATCTCAGACAGGATACGTTTATTTTTTGAATGGTGGAGCTGTGAGCTGGAGAAGCTGCAAGCAAAGCGTGATCACAGGATCTACAACCGAAGCGGAATACATGGCTACTTCGGAAGCATCAAGTGAAGGAGTTTGGATCAGGAACTTCATCACTGAGCTTGGTGTGGTTCCAAGTGCCTTGGACCCACTGGAGATATTGTGCGACCACACTGGCGCCATAGCACTAGCTAAGGAACCAAAATATCATCCAAAGACCAAGCACATCAACCACCGTTTCCATATAATTCGAGATTATATTGCAGATGGAGATCTAAAGATTAGCAAAGTACATACAGATCTGAATGTCACAGATCCGTTGACTAAACCTCTTCCACAAGCAAAACATGATCAGCACCTTAATGCCATAGGTGTTAGATTGTTACCAGATGTAAACTAGATTATTGACTCTAGTGCAAGTGGGAGACTGTTGGAATTATGCCCTAGAGGCAATAATAAAGATATTATTATTATAATTCTTGTTCATGATAATGTTTATGTTCCATGCTAGAATTGTATTAAGCGGAAACTTTAATACTTGTGTGGTTTATGAACAACACCGTGTCCCTAGTACGCCTTTATGGACTAGCTCATTGATTAATGATGGTTAAGGTTTCCTAACCAAAGACATGAGTTGTCAATTAATAATGAGATCATGTCATTAGGAGAATGATGTGATGGATAGACCCAAATAAAAGCACATCAATTAGATCGTGTCATTATGTTCATCTTTATGAAGCTTTTTCCTATGTCAAGTATTATATTCCTTAGACCTTGAGATAATGCAACTCCCTAGTGCCGGAAGAGAGCTTTGAGGTCATCAAATGTCATTCTATGAAAGGATGATCATAAAGGTGTCTCTCAGGTGACCGGAAAGTACTTGTTGGGTTGTATCTATCAAGATGGAATTTGTCCCTCCCGAGTTGGAGAGATATACTTCGGGCCCACTCAGTAATCGATATCAACACCGCTTGCAAGCACGTGGTTAAAGAGTTAATCACAAAGTCATATCGGATTACGAAACTGTTGGAATTATGCCCTAGAGGCAATAATAAAGATGTTATTATTATAATTCTTGTTCATGATAATGTTTATATTCCATGCTAGATTTGTATTAAGCGGAAACTTTAATACTTGTGTGGTTTATGAACAACACCGTGTCCCTAGTACGCCTCTATGGACTAGCTCATTGATTAATGATGGTTAAGGTTTCCTAACCATAGACATGAGTTGTCAATTAATAATGAGATCATATCATTAGGAGAATGATATGATGGACAGACCCAAATAAAGCAGAGCAATTAGATCGTGTCATCGTGTTCATCTTTGCGAAGCTTTTTCCTATGTCAAGTATTGTATTCCTTAGACCATGAGATAATACAAATCCCTGGTATCGGAAGAAAGCTTTGAGGTCATCAAACGTCATCCTATGTGAGGGTGATCATAAAGGTGTCTCTCAGGTGATCGGAAAGTACTTGTTGGGTTGTATGTATCGAGATGGAATTTGTCCCTCCCGAGTCGGAGAGATATACTTCGGGCCCACTCGGTAATCGATATCAACACCGCTTGCAAGCACGTGGTTAAGGAGTTAATCACAAAGTGATATCGGGTTACGGAACGAGTAAAGTACTTGCTGTGAACGAGATTGAACTAGGTATGGCGATACCGACGATCAAATCTCGGGCAAGTAAAATATCACAAGACGAAGGGAATACATATACGGGATTAATTTAATCCTGGCATCGTGGTTCATCCGATATGATCATCGATGAATATGTGGGAGTCAATATGGGTTTCCAGATCCCGCTGTTGATTATTGATAGAAGATCATGTCTACATATTCTCGAACCCGTAGGGTCACACACTTAACGTGCATCGATGCTAGGATAGAATGGATAATTGGTTTATGAGTTTTTGGTCGGAGTCTCGGATGAGATCTAGGACATCACGAGAGGTTCCGGAATGGTCCGGAGAATAAGATTCATATAAAGGAAAGCAGTTTTTGGATTCCGGAATCGTTTCAGAGTTTATCGGTATTGTACCGGAAGGTTCTAGAAGGTTCCGGAGTGGGACCAACGTGGGCCCACTTGTCGGAGGCCTATGTGGGCCTAAGGGGAAGTGTCCTGGTCACTTTGGGCCAGGCGCACAAGGCCCCTAAGGCCCAGCCGGCCAGCCCTAGGGGAAACCCTAAGGGAACCTTCCAGAAGGAAGGGGGGCAAACTTGCCCCCCACTCTTCCCCTTGGGCCGCCGCCCTAGGGCTTGGAGGAGGGGCCAAGGGGCCGGCCAGCCCCCTATATAAGGAGGGCAGGGGCGCAGCCTCCCCCCCACTCCAACCCTAGCCGCCGTCCAACTGCTGCCCCTCCACCTCTCTCTCTCGCGACTGTGCGTAGGCGAAGCCCTGCCGCAGAAACTCTCCACCATAAGCACCACGCCGTCGTGCTGCAGATCCAATCTATCTCTCCACCATACTTGCTGGACCAAGGAAGGAGGAGACATCACTGCACCGTACGTGTGCATCTCTCGGAGGCACCGCCACTTGCGGCGTAGGATCGGATCGGATCGCGGGGAGGAGACGGCTAGTACGACTACATCATCCACGTTCTATTGAACGTTTCCGCTGTGCAATTTCTTCAAGGGTATGAAGATCTCATCTACCTCTCTCGTTGATTACATCTCCTAGATTAGATCTTGGCTTTCTTGTTCGCATCTGTAGGAATTTTTTTGATTTACTATGCTACGAAACCCTTCAGTGGTATCAGAGCTAGATCTATGCGTAGATGTGTTTCACGAGTAGAACGCAACATGCTTGTTGCGGGCGTTGATGTTTTCTGTTGCAAACCTCTTTGTTTTGTATTTCTTATGGCGCGGCATAGTGAGATCGAAGCGGTCCAGGCCAACTTTACGCGACCTCATTCGCGAGACCGGCTCCGCACTTGACGTGTGGCTTGTTCCACACATGCGGCTGGTGGATGCCAGTTTCTCTCACTATAGTAGTCATGAGATTTACAACGAATGTTAGCAACCATAATATCACCGTTGTGGCTTTTCATAGGTAAGAATCGTTCTTAGCTTGTTACTCCCATAAGCCACGTAAAACATGCAACAACAAAGTAGAGGCGTCTAACTTGTTTTTGCAGGGAGTGTTTTGTGATATGGTATGGCCACAAGATGTGATGTGATATATGTGATGTATGCAATGATCATGTTTTGTAATCTTTCACGACTTGCATGTCGATGAGTTCACAACCGGCAGGAGCCATATGGTTGTCTTTATAATTGTGTATGACCTGCGTGTCAACTTCTTATACGCCATGTAATAGCTTTACTTTATCGCTAAGTAGTTAGCAATAGTTGTATTTGCTATTCGTGGTGGAGGCAATCATGGTGGAGTGATGGAGATCATGCTGGCGCGCACAAGAAGGAGATCATTGCGCGGAGATTGGCTATACCATGTCACATAAAATTATATGCATGTGATGTTTATCATTTTATGTATCTTATTATGCTTAGATCGCGACGGTAGCATTATAAGATGATTCCTCACTTAAAGATCAAGATAAAATTGTGTTCTCCCCTCGTATGCGCCATTGCGAAAGTTCGTCGTTTTCAAGCACCTCGTGATGATCGGGTGCTATAAACTCTACGTTCACATACAACGGGTGCAAGCCAGTTTTGCACACGCGGAAATACTTGGGTTTGACTTGATGAGCCTAGCATGTACAGACATGGCCTCGGAACACACGAACCGAAAGGTTAAACATGAGTCATATGAATGATATGATCGACACTTAGTTGTCCACCATTGAAACCACATCTCTTCTCGTGAAGATCGGATTAGGTGTGGTGAATTTGGATCGTGTTCACTAAACAACTTGAGGGATGTTGAATTTAGTGGGGGTTCATCTAGTAATTTGATTAAAGTTGAACTAATTATCTTGAACATAGTCTAAAAATTGTACTTGCAATGTTGTAGATCAAATGGCTAAGTCCAACTTCAACTTCAACATGTTTGCTGAGAAAGAAAAGCTTAAGAACAATGGGTCTAACTTCACCAACTAGTTCCGCAATCTGAGAATCATTCTCGCTGGCGGAAAAAAAAGCCTATGTACTTGAGGAAGCGTTAGGTGACACCCTTGCTGCAACAGCGAAAACTGAAGAACTTGCTGACTTCAATGCTCGCAGAGATGATTGTGATGCGATTATGAGTACCATGATGTTTTCTATGGAACCGGAACTTCAAAATCGTTTTGAGAAGTACCGCGGGCCTTATGAGATACTTGAGGAACTGAAAATCATGTTTCAGACTCAAGCCCGTTCTGAGAGATATGAGATCTCTGAGAAGTTCTTTAACTGCAAGAAGGGAGTTCCGTTAGTGAGCACGCCATTAAGATGTCGGGCTACACTCAACGCCTTGAGCAACTGGACTACAAGATTCCAGAAGAGCTCAAGATTGACAGAGTTCTACAATCACTCCCTCCTAGCTACAAAGGTTTTGTAGTTACTCACAATCAAATTGGTTCCACTGATATGATCACTGAGCTCTTCGCAAAGCTTAAAGCTGCGGAGGTGGATATCAAGAAAGACAATCATGTGTTGATGGTCAACAAGACTACTAGCTTTAAGAAAGGTAAGGGTGCAAAGGGATCCTTCAAGAAAGGCAGCGGCAAGCGCGTTGCCCCTGCTGAGAAGAAGCTCAAGTCTGGACCTAAGCTGGATACTGAGTTATTCTATTGCAAGGACAAGGGTCACTGGAAGCGCAACTGTCCAAAGTACTTAGCGGACAAGAAGGCTGGCACCATTAAAGGTATATTTAATATACATGGTATTGATGTTTACCTTACTAGCGCTCGTTGTAGTGCCTGGGTATATGATACTGGTTCAGTTGCTAATATTTGTAACTCGAAATAGGAGCTACGGAATAGACGGCGGCTAGCAAGGGATGAGGTGACGATGCGCGTTGGCAATGGATCAAAAGTTGATGTGATGGCCGTCGGCATGCTCTCCTTAGTTTTACCTTCGGGATTAGTTTTAAACCTTAATAAGTGTTATTATGTGCCTGCGTTGAGCATGAACATTATATCTGGATCGTGTTTATTGCAAGACGGTTATTCATTTAAATCTGAGAATAATGGTTGTTCTATTTATATGAATAACATCTTTTATGGTCATGCACCTGTTGTGAATGGTTTATTTCTTCTGAATCTCGAAAGCAATGAAACGCACATCCATAACATTGAGGCTAAAAGATGCAAAGTAGATAGTGATAATCCAACTTATTTGTGGCACTGCCGTCTAAGTCATATTGGTGTAAAACACATGAAGAAACTCCATTCTGATGGACTTTTGGAGTCTCTTGATTTTGAATCATTTGACTCGTGCGAGCCGTGCCTCATGGGCAAGATGATCAAAACCCCGTTCTCCGGAATAATGGAGCGAGCAACGGACTTGTTGGAAATCATACATACCGATGTGTGCGGACCAATGAGTGTTTCGACGCGCGGTGGATATCGCTATTTTCTCACTTTTACTGATGACTTAAGTAGATATGGGTATATCTATTTAATGCAACATAAATCTGAAACGTTTGAAAAGTTCAAAGAATTTCAGAACGAAGTGGAAAACCATCGTAACAGGAAAATTAAATTTCTGCGATCCGATCGTGGAGGTGAGTATTTGAGTTATGATTTTCTCACGCATCTTAAAGCAAGCGGAATCGTTTCGCAACTCACGCCACCCGGAACACCACAGCGCAATGGTGTGTCTGAACGCCGGAATCGAACTCTATTAGATATGGTGTGATTGATGATGTCTCTTACAGATTTGTCGTTATCATTTTGGGGTTATGCATTAGAAACCGCTGCATTCACTTTAAATAGGGCACCATCTAAATCCGTTGAGACAACACCGTATGAACTATGGTTTGGTGCTAAACCTAAGTTGTCGTTTCTTAAAGTTTGGGGATGCGAAGCTTACGTCAAGAAGTTGATGCCGGACAAGCTCGAACCCAAAGCGGAGAAATGCGTCTTCATAGGATACCCTAAGGAAATGATTGGGTATACCCTCTACCACAGATCCAAAGGCAAAGTGTTTGTTGCAAAGAACGGATCCTTTCTTGAGAAGGAGTTTCTCTCGAAAGAAGTGAGTGGGAGGAAGGTAGAGCTAGACGAGGTTATTGAACCTTCTCTCGAGTTGGAGAGTAGCGCAGCACCTGAAGTTGTTCCGGTGCCGTCTGCACCAACAAGAGAGGAAGCTAATGACGAGGATCATGAAACTTCGAACGATGCTACTACTGAACTTCGCAGGTCGACAAGGTCACGTGCCACTCCTGAATGGTACGGCAACCCTACCTTAACCGTCTTGTTGTTAGACAACAGTGAACCTGCGAACTATGAGGAAGCAATGATGAGCCCAGACTCTGAGAAATGGCTAGAGGCCATGAAATCCGAATTGGGATCCATGAGCGAAAACCAAGTATGGACTTTGGTGGACTCTCCTAGTGACCGTAAGGCCGTTGAGTGCAAATGGATTTTCAAGAAGAAAACAGACGCGGATGGTAATGTTACTGTCTATAAAGCTCGGCTTGTTGCAAAAGGTTTTCGGCAAGTTCAAGGTGTTGACTATGATGAGACTTTCTCTCCCGTAGCGATGTTTAAGTCCATTCGGATTTTATTAGCAATTGCTGCATTTCATGATTATGAAATATGGCAGATGGATGTCAAGACTGCGTTCCTCAATGGCAACATTGATGAAGAGTTGTATATGATGCAGCCCGAAGGTTTTGTCGATCCTAAGGATGCTAATAAGGTGTGCAAACTTTAGCGTTCCATTTATGGACTGAAGCAAGCATCTCGGAGTTGGAACCTTCGTTTTGATCAAGTGATCAAGAGTTTTGGATTTTTTCCAAATTGCTACGAAGCTTGTATCTACAAGAAAGTGAGTGGGAGCTCGGTGACATTTTTAGTACTATATGTGGATGACATATTGATTATTGGAAATGACATCGGTATGCTTAACGATGTGAAGAGTTATTTGAATAAATGTTTTTCAATGAAAGACCTAGGAGAAGCTGCTTATATATTAGGCATCAAAATCTATAGAGATAGAGAAAGACGCCTAATAGCTTTAAGCCAAAGTACATACCTGGACAAAGTTCTGAAGAGGTTCAGAATGGATAAAGCAAGGAAAGGTTCATTGCCCATGTTGTCAGGTAAGATATTGAGCAAGGCTCAGTGTCCAGCTACGGTAAAAGATAGAGAAACTATGAGCAAAGTGCCATATGCCTCGGCCATAGGTACTATTATGTATGCCATGCTGTGTACTAGACCGGATGTGTCCAATGCTCTTAGTTTGACGAGCAGATACCAAAGTGATCCAGGAGTGGAACACTGGACAGCCGTAAAGAACATCCTAAAGTATTTAAATAGGACTAAAGAAATGTTCTTGGTCTATGGAGGTGATGAGGAGCTCGTCGTAAAAGGTTACGTCGACGCTAGCTTCGACACTGACCCAGATGATTCTAAATCTCAGACAGGATAAGTTTATATTTTGAATGGTGGAGCTGTGAGCTGGAGAAGCTGCAAGCAAAGCGTGATTGCGGGATCTACAACCGAAGCGGAATACATGGCTGCTTCGGAAGCGTCAAGTGAAGGAGTTTGGATCAGGAACTTCATCACTGAGCTTGGTGTGGTTCCAAATGCCTTGGACCCACTGGAGATATTTTGCGACAACACTGGCGCCATAGCACTGGCTAAGGAACCAAGATATCATCCAAAGACCAAGCACATCAACCGCCGTTTCCATATAATTCGAGATTATATATCAGATGGAGATCTGAAGATTAGCAAAGTACATACGGATCTGAATGTCGCAGATCCGTTGACTAAACCTCTTCCACAAGCAAAACATGATCAGCACCTTAATGCCATGGGTGTTAGATTGTTGCCAGATGTAAACTAGATTATTGACTCTAGTGCCAGTGGGAGACTGTTGGAATTATGCCCTAGAGGCAATAATAAAGATGTTATTATTATAATTCTTGTTCATGATAATGTTTATATTCCATGCTAGATTTGTATTAAGCGGAAACTTTAATACTTGTGTGGTTTATGAACAACACCGTGTCCCTAGTACGCCTCTATGGACTAGCTCATTGATTAATGATGGTTAAGGTTTCCTAACCATAGACATGAGTTGTCAATTAATAATGAGATCATATCATTAGGAGAATGATATGATGGACAGACCCAAATAAAGCAGAGCAATTAGATCGTGTCATCGTGTTCATCTTTGCGAAGCTTTTTCCTATGTCAAGTATTGTATTCCTTAGACCATGAGATAATACAAATCCCTGGTATCGGAAGAAAGCTTTGAGGTCATCAAACGTCATCCTATGTGAGGGTGATCATAAAGGTGTCTCTCAGGTGATCGGAAAGTACTTGTTGGGTTGTATGTATCGAGATGGAATTTGTCCCTCCCGAGTCAGAGAGATATACTTCGGGCCTACTCGGTAATCGATATCAACACCGCTTGCAAGAACATGGTTACGGAGTTAATCACAAAGTGATATCGGGTTACAGAACGAGTAAAGTACTTGCTGTGAACGAGATTGAACTAGGTATGGCGATACCGACGATCAAATCTCGGGCAAGTAAAATATCACAAGACGAAGGGAATACATATACGGGATTAATTGAATCTTGGCATCGTGGTTCATCCGATATGATCATCGATGAATATGTGGGAGTCAATATGGGTTTCCAGATCCCGCTGTTGATTATTGATAGAAGATCATGTCTGCATATTCTCGAACCCGTAGGGTCACACACTTAACGTGCATCGATGCTAGGATAGAATGGATAATTGGTTTATGAGTTTTTGGTCGGTGTCTCAGATGAGATCCAGGACATCACGAGAGGTTCCGAAATGGTCCGGAGAATAAGATTCATATAAAGCAAAGCAGTTTTTGGATTCCGGAATCGTTTCAGAGTTTATCGGTATTGTACCGGAAGGTTCTAGAAGGTTCCAGAGTGGGACCAACGTGGGCCCACTTGTCGGAGGCCTATGTGGGCCTAAGGGGAAGTGTCCTGGCCACTTTGGGCCAGGTGCACAAGGCCCCTAAGGCCTAGCCGGCCAGCCCTAGGGGAAACCCTAAGGGAACCTTCCAGAAGGAAGGGGGGAAACTTGCCCCCCACTCTTCCCCTTGGGCCGCCGCCCTAGGGCTTGGAGGAGGGGCCAAGGGGCCGGCCAGCCCCCTATATAAGGAGGGCAGGGGCACAGCCTCCCCCCACTCCAACCCTAGCCGCCGTCCAACTGCTGCCCCTCCACCTCTCTCTCTCGTGACTGTGCGTAGGCGAAGCCCTGCCGCATAAACTCTCCACCATAAGCACCACGCCGTCGTGCTGCAGATCCAATCTATCTCTCCACCATACTTGCTGGACCAAGGAAGGAGGAGACATCGCTGCACCGTACGTGTGCATCTCTCGGAGGCGCCGCCACTTGCGGCATAGGATCGGATCGGATCGCGGGGAGGAGACGGCTAGTACGACTACATCATCCATGTTCTGTTGAACGTTTCCGCTGTGCGATTTCTTCAAGGGTATGAAGATCTCATCTACCTCTCTCATTGATTACATCTCCTAGATTAGATCTTGGCTTTCTTGTTCGCATCCGTAGGATTTTTTTTGATTTACTATGCTGCGAAACCCTTCAGGAACGAATAATGTACTTGCTGTGAACGAGATTGAACTAGGTATGCCAATACCGACGATCGAATCTTGGGTGAGTAAAATATCGCGAGACGAAGGGAATACAAATACATGATTGATTGAATCCTGACATCGTGGTTCATCCGATATGATCATCGTTGAGTATATGGGAGTCAATATGGATTTCCAGATCCTTCTATTGATTATTGATGGAGATCATGTCCGCGCATTCTCAAACCCGTAGGGTCACACACTTAACACATATTAACGCTAGGGTATTTTCGGGATATATGTGAAAGCGTTTCAGAGAGTTCAGAATTGTTCCGGGTGAAAAATATAATGTTTATTAATTGCAGGAATCAATAAATATTAACTGATATTTATTTAGAAGAAATAAATAAAAGAAATAAGAGAAAAAAGGAGCAAAGAAAAAAAAGGATGTGCGGCGGCCAGGGAGCATTCCCTGGCTTACTCGATCGCTAGGAAGTGAAACGGCCAGGCGCTGCCCTGGCTCGCTTGCTTTATGCTGGCCGGGTGGGCTTGTTGGTTAGTGGGCTGGCTCCACAGGCCATCATGCCGCACGGTGCCGCCGATGTCAGGATCGATAGAGATCGATCTCAACTGGCCGATCATCTTGCATCGTACGTCAAGAGCATCTTGCATCGTACGCCAAGAGAGAACGCACTCCTAGGGTTTCACGGTGCACCTATAAAAGGGCACAAATCGGACGGGTCTCGGCTGACCTAATTTGCGCGGAGCCGCTGCCCGGTTTCTGAAGCCTCTTTTTCCCGTTCTTCTGCCACCACGCAAACAGGTGAAGCCCTATCGGCGCATACTCTCCACCATAGATACCACACCGTCGTGTTGTCGATCCCATCTACCACTCCACCATATCTCGCTGGAATGGGAAGGCGGAGTCGTTGGTGCGCTGTACATGTGCATCTCTCGGAGGCGTCCCACTTGCGGCGTTGGATTAGATCGGATCGCAAGGAGGAGAAGGCTAGTATGACTACATCATCCACGGCCTGTTGAACGTTTCTGCTGTGCAATTTCTTCAAGGGTATGAAGATCTCATCTATCTCTCTCGTTGATTACATCTCCTAGATTAGATCTTGGCTTTCTCGTTCACATCCGTAGAATTTTTTTGATTTACTATGTTGTGAAACCGTTCAACATAATAGGGCAGGATTAAGGGGGCACCACGTGGGCCCACATGCTAGCCGCATGGTGGGCGCCGCTTTCCCCCTCGTGCATTGTTTTGACGCAACCTTGGAATCTATGGAACCGCCTCGACCTAAAATCAACTATAAATATCCCCCCTTTAGCAATTTCATGATGGAGCACCAGAGAAACATGAAACACACCATAAGAATTTGAAGACTGCGATGATAGGAGGGGAGACGCTACTAGAGTTGCTCCCGGTTGCCCCTTGGACTCCATCGAGTCGATCTCCTTCATCACCATGATGAAGAGGGTAGTATTTCACCCCTTGAACATTGGATTGTGGGAGTAACTTGTATCAAGCTCTCTCTTATGCTTCATAGAGTCACATGAGCTACCTATCATGATTGTGATGATATTTATATTACCTATGTGGTGGATCTTATGTTATTGAGATAATTTATGAGATGAAAAGATGTTTATGTCCTTGATGTATGAGTAGATGTATATGTTATCCCATTCTTGTTTGCTGGTCTTGATCACACTAGTATGCTCGGGCACGTGTGAGGGATGCGTGCATTAGTTGGAGCAACTTTGTAGTGGTTTGGGGAAGTAACAATAATCTCTTGGGTCTTCACCTTTCTATGGTTGCCTCACTAGGGAGAATGGTTAATCATGCATAAAAGTTGAGTGATAGAAATGACCTCTTTCTTGCAAGGATGCATGTATTTTCAACATCATGTTACAATGCTTTATGCAATGCTCTATTAAGTCTTACATTTGACTTTATGTGGACTCCTTGTCAAAGGAGTATTAGTGAGTTGACTAAATCGTCAACTCTATGTTTGGACATGATGCCCATATTTATGCTTATCAAGTGACATCTTGTGTAGTTGCATGCTTTTAATTTAATTATCTTTTGTGCTTTATTACCACCATGTTTATGAGAGAGGGAGATCAAGTGAAAACATGATCCCTAGTCTAGTTTTTTATCATAAGTTCTCTAGTTACTTTTGCTCTGAAGTCCTTTCACCAAAATCTTCTTCTCACTTTTCCTTTTGTTTTGTTAATCTTGCGAGCTATGGGTGACTGACAACCACCACCGTTAGTGGGGGATGCAAAATTGTTTGTTTGTTGTTGTAGGTTGCTTGAAGAGTGAAGATATGGAACCAACCTCAGGTTTCCCCCGAGAGTTCGATAATCCATGTCTAGGTGCAAATCCATGACGTACTCGAGCTGTACCGTGAAAAGGCAATCAATTGGATATGGTAGCTAACTTTGGGGAGGTGAGGGTCAATGGAGGTGACTTTTTCAGCGTCCAGGTCTGGCTGGATGTCGGAATGAGTGTAATATCCCAACATTGAGAGACTCAAAAAGGGTAGAATATAGTTGTGTGCATTGCATCCATGCATATAAAATCTGGGGAAATTTAAAACTTTTTGTTAGAACCTGTCAAGGTGATTGAAGTTCCACTTAAGTTGATGAGTTTGGTGTAGGTCATCAAACTTAGGGGCATAAACATTGAGATGACCTCTGTTAAGACTTTATCTAGGAGGGTAGAATTAGGACTCGTAAATAGTCTTACACTAGAACACATGCACATCTCTTAGGCCAGAGATCAAAGCCATGCTATTCTTACCTTATACTTTCAATCTAAAACATCATCTTTTAGATCATCACTTGAGATCCTCCGGAATCAAGAAACAAGTTAAACCATCTAAGTCTTTTGACTTATTCCTAATCTTCTTACCTCACGATCTATTCTCATCTAGTCTATGCTGATCTTATCTATTCAAATCATCTGACTCAACCCTTAACCAATCAGTCAACACTCTCAAAATTCATTCACCTTGGGTATACGTGAATATAAATCCTTGACAATACCTAGTAAGATCCAACCACTAGAATTTGCCAGGGTAAACTAAACCTAGAGGCATCCCATATGTTAGTTGACCTAAACCAAGCCTCTACACCAAAAACCATTCTACCAACAACCAACCACCACCATAGTCAAATCTCTTGTCTAGAGAGAAGCCTTCCCATAAAGCTTATAGGAATTACAAGCCACCTTATTTATTCAACTATACTCTAGTTGAGGTTTAACACCATCTCAAGTAAGCTTATCACTTAAGAAGCCATTTCAAACTTAGAAGAATCATGAAGCCTACTACTCCCTTAGGAAATTTATGTCCTAGTTAGGATACACTAAACCATGTATCAGAGACAAGTGTGCCAAACCTAGGCAATAAGACAAGGGATTTCTATTTTTTGTGCCCCTAGTTCGTTAGTTGTACTCAGTTTTCCCCAGCCGCTTAACTTTTCCTCAGTTTTCCCCTCGCTCTAGTTTGAAACCCCTCGCAGACGCTCGGACGGGAGGGTTGCGGTCTGGTCAGAGGCCTTAGACCGTTACCGGTGACGGCTAGGGAGCCACGGTGATTGTGAATGGACCGTTGCTTTTGAATTGTATTGACTGTTGACCCAATGAAACACGTCGGACTGGCGGTCTGTCACTCACCCAAAGCTTTCCCCTCCGCCCGAGACTGGAAGAGCTCACACACCGCCCCTTCACTGCCACGCCGTCCTGCCCTCCTACCTTATGGCGTCGTCCGCCACCGAGCCGCCCCCGCCCCCACCACCACCCCCAGGAGGCGGAGAGGGCTCCGCCTCTACTAGATCTACTCCTATGGCGGTAGAGTTTGTACATCCGTCTAATGTGCCGATTATGCCCCTCAACAGCGGAGAAGATTGGGAATCGGAGAGATCTAACGCATGGATTCCATCTGGGTAAGCATCGTCTGCCTATGTGAATTAAGAGTACGCAATTTTTGAGCGCGAATCGTTGTTGACTGCGTTGCTTTTCGAATAGGATTGATCCAGCGCTGGCTTTTCGGCTAGTGGTTAGGCTGGATACTAGCTTTTTGCGTGATTCTGAACGCAATGTGAGCAGATTTTACATCCCAGCGGTGGTTGCAACTACCATCTCGTTGAGGGATTTAAAAGATAACATCTGCGCTTGGTACCCCTGGGGCGCTGGCGATTCAGTTGATTTCCAATATTTCAACAGCACGGAGGGAATATTTGTTCCACTAATTTCCAACGACGATCTGGGAATTCTTTTTGCTTTAAATGATTCTTGCCGTGTTGGTTAAATTCGAATCCATGTGGACATGGTCTAGGCATCTTCTGGTGTTGGGGCATCATCAGGTGGTCAGGCATCATGTCTCTCCAGTATTGCTGCCTCTGCTAATCGTGTGCGCCGCCCCGCTCCTTGTAGGTCCACAGCAGCACCATCTATCCCCAGTGCCAGTGGTAGCCAGATTATTCCTGCGGTCGATGTGGAGGACGATGCAGAGATTGAGGATCTGTCTCCTCAAGATGATGAGGATGAGTTGATGTTTCCTAAATTGGTAGATCGATGCAGTAAGCAGGCAATGGAGGATCAATACATGGAAGATATTGCACAAGGTGCCAGATTTGATGACACTAATGATGAAGAGAAGGATGAGAACAATGACAGCCTTGTTTTAGCCAATTACGAAGATGATGACTTGCCAATAATTGAGTGGAACAGGGAGGATCCTCAGCTTGCAGAAGGCATTGTATTTCAAACGATGATGGACTGCCATAATGCAATTACTACATATTGCATTCTCACCAAGAATGATTATGAGGTTATTAAAAGTGAGCCAGGTAGGTTCACAGTTAAGTGCCCATACAAGAGGTGTAGGTGGAGGCTGCATGCGTCCACAATGCTCAGAAGCACCGTGGTTCAGGTACTACGCCAACCAGTTGTGTATTTTAGATCACGGTGTAAAATTTGTTAACTGTTACTGACATCCCTTACTTGTCCACCTCGAGCGGGAGCGCCAGAGGAGAAATCAAAGCTAGCGAAGACTAGGTGGTTGGCAGATGCAATCATAGATTGGCTAAGAGAAACTCCAACACTTGGTCCAATAGCACTCATAAAATTGATATCTGATAAGTTTAGTATAAACATACCTTACATGAGGATGTTCTATGCAAAGGACATGGCTCTTAATAGGATAAATGGTCCATGAAATGAAAGCTTTCAGTTGCTGTACACTTTCAAAGATGAAGTGGAGATGGCTAGTCCAGGCAGTGTTATAGCGATAGACAAGCATACAGTTCCCTACAAATTGAAAAGCGGAAGCATGATGCAGAAGGAATGTTTTAGAAGGGCTTTTGTTTGTTTCAAAGCTTGCTGGAAAGGCTTTCTGGATAGTTGCAGGCCTTATTTGGCCATGGATGCAACAGCTCTTCATGGCAGGTTTGAAGGACAACTAGTTGCTGCTACTGCAATTGACGGACACAATTGGATGTTCCCTGTTGCTTATGGAGTTTTGGAGGTTGAGTCAGAGGAAAGTTGGACTTGGTTTCTGCAGAATTTGCGTGACCTTATAGGTCATCCACCAGGACTTACTATCCACACAGACACTTGCAAAGGTTTGGAGAGTGCAGTAGAAGCAGTATTCCCTGGAGTGGAGCATAGGAAATGTATGCGACACTTGGTACAGAATTTTACAAAGAAATTCAAGGGTAAAGTTTATACTGACAACCTATGGCCAACTGCATACACATGCAGCATTAGGAAGCATCTGTTTCATTTGGAAGTGTTGTATAAACAAAAAACTGGGGTGAAGGAGTACTTGGATGAACATCATGGTAGGGCGTGGTCAAGAAGCCAATTCAATGAAATTTGCAAGGTAGACTATGTAACAAGTAACCTTGCGGAGAGTTTCAATGCAAAGGTCAAGTCATTGAAAGGGCTTATGCTGTGGCAAATATTTGTTAAGATTAGGCAGATGATCATGATAAAAATCGATCTGCGTCAAAGAATTGCAGCCACAAAATATGTTGGCCATCTCATGCTCCCATCTTTGATTAAGTCTTTGCATGCTAGGGCAAAACAATTGAAGATGAAATACATCAGAAAAGGAATGAAGGCTGAGGTAACCTACACTGACAGTAAAAATAGGCAGTGGAGGTATCTAGTGAGTTTGGTTGATAGGACATGCCATTGTAGGCGATGGCAGATCCGTGGGATACCCTGCATACACGCATTGTTTTTCATGAGTGTTATAGCGGGTGCAGAAGGTGAAGTTGATCAGTATGTGTCAGAGTATTTCTCTGTTGCCAAATTTAGGGCTGCATATGCTATGAATGTTCCTACCTTGTTGGGAAAAGACCAATGGATGAAAGTCAATCCAGGCTTCAAACTGTACTCTCCAGTTTTGACTAGACCGGCAGGTAGGCCGAGGAAGAATAGGATCAGAGCTAGTGCAGAGGGTGGTCCACCGATTCGATGACATAAGTGCAAACATTGTGGAATCCCTGGACACATTGCTAGGCTTTGTAAAAATCCAGTTGACACAGCTTTTGGAATGGAAGATCAGGCGGGAGCAGCAAATACAGAGGAGAATGAAGCAGCAATTCAACATGAGGAGATTGAAGCAATGGATCATGAGGAGATTGAAGCAATGGATCATGAGCTGCTTGAACCGATGGATCTAGAGCAGATTGAACCGATGGATCGAGTGCTGCTTGAACCGATGGATCAAGAGCTGCTTGAACTGATGGATCGAGAGCAGAGGGAACAGATGGATCGAGAGCTGCTTGAACCGATGGATTGAGAGCAGAGGGAACAGATGGATCGAGAGGCCTTTGAAGCAATGGATCGAGAGCTGCTTGAAGCATTTGAAGAAAATGCATTAGAAGAAAGAGCACAAGCTTCGTATGATATGGTTGTCTCGGTCTTGGCACAACCCGAAGAGAAGAAGAACAAGAACAAGAAAGATGGCAAAAGGAAGGTAGACACCGGTAATATCCCTGGTAGGGTTACCCAGAGTAAGTGATGGACCCAGCGAGTCACACCAGGAGCAAGAGAAAGATTTTATTTTGAACAATTAATTTGAATTTGTATGAACAATTTGTATTGGGGATCCCTTTGTATTGAATTCGAACTAGTGATTATTCAACATACAAACTTGGGAACGTCACACTAGTTCGAATTCAATACAAAGGGATCCCCAATACAAATTGTTCATACAAATTCAAATTAATTGTTCAAAATAAAATCTTTCTCTTGGTCCTGGTGTGACTCGCTGGGTCCACCACCTTACTCCGGGTAACCCTAACAGGGATATTACCGGTGTCTACCTTCCTTTTGCCATCTTTCTTGTTCTTCTTCTTCTTCTCTTCGGGTTGTGCCAAGACCGAGACAACCATATCATACGAAGCTTGTGCTCTTTCTTCTAATGCATTTTCTTCAAATGCTTCAAGCAGCTGTTGATCCATTGCTTCAAAGGCCTCTCGATCCATCTGTTCCCTCTGCTCTCGATCCATCGGTTCAAGCAGCTCTCGATCCATCTGTTCCCTCTGCTCTCGATCCATCGGTTCAAGCAGCTCTCGATCCATCGGTTCAATCTGCTCTGGATCCATCGGTTCAAGCAGCTCATGATCCATTGCTTCAATCTCCTCATGATCCATTGCTTCAATCTTCTCATGTTGAATTGCTTCTTCATTCTCCTCTGCATTTGCTGCTCCCGCCTGATCTTCCATTCCAAAAGCTGGGTCAACTGGATTTTTACAAAGCCTAGCAATGTGTCCAGGGATTCCACAACGTTTGCACTTACGTCGTCGAATCGGTGGACCACCCTCTGCACTAGCTCAGATCCTATTCTTCCTCGGCCTACCTGCCGGTCTAGTCAAAACTGGAGAGTACAGTTTGAAGCCTAGATCGACTTTCATCCATTGGTCTTTTTCCAACAAGGTAGGAACATTCATAGCATATGCAGCCCTATATTTGGCAACAGAGAAATACTCTGACACATACTGATCAACTTCACCTTCTGCACCCGCTATAACACTCATGAAAAACAATGCGTGTATGCAGGGTATCCCACGGATCTGCCATCGCCTACAATGGCATGTCCTATCAACCAAACTCACTGGATACCTCCACTGCCTGTTTTTACTGTCAGTGTAGGTTACCTTAGCCTCCATTCCTTTTCTGATGCATTTTATCTTCAATTGTTTTGCCCTGGCATGCAAAAACTTAATCAAAGATGGGAGCATGAGATGGCCAACATATTTTGTGGCTGCAATTCTTTGACGCAGATCGATTTTTATCATGATCATCTGCCAAATTTTATCAAATATTTGCCACAGCATAAGCCCTTTCAATGACTTGACCTTTGCATTGAAACTCTCCGCAAGGTTACTTGTTACGTAGTCTACCTTGCAAATTTCATTGAATTGGCTTCTTGACCACAACCTACCATGATGTTCATCCAAGTACTCCTTCACCCCAGTTTTTTGTTTATACAACACTTCCAAATGAAACAGATGCTTCCTAATGCTGCATGTGTATGCAGCTGGCCATAGGTTGTCAGTATAAACTTTACCCTTGAATTTCTTTGTAAAATTATGTACCAAGGGTCGCATACATTCCCTATGCTCCACTCCAGGGAATACTGCTTCTACTGCACTCTCCAAACCTTTGCAAGCGTCTGTGTGGATAGTAAGTCCTGGTGGATGACCTATAAGGTCGCGCAAATTCTGCAGAAACCAAGTCCAACTTTCCTCTGACTCAACCTCCAAAACTCCATAAGCAACAGGGAACATCCAACTGTGTCCATCAATTGCAGTAGCAGCAACTAGCTGTCCTTTAAACCTGCCATGAAGAGCTGTTGCATCCATGGCCAAATAAGGCCTGCAACCGTCCAAAAAGCCTTTCCAGCAAGCTTTGAAACAAACAAAAGCCCTTCTAAAACATTCCTTCTGCATCATCATCCCGCTTTTCAATTTGTAGGGAATTGTATGCTTGTCTATCGCTACAACACTGCATGGACTAGCCATCTCCACTTCAGCTTTGAAAGTGTAAAGCAACTGAAAGCTTTCATTCCATGGACCATTTATCCTGTCAAGAGCCATTTCCTTTGCATAGAACATCCTCATGTAAGGTATGTTTATAGTAAACTTATCAGATATCAATTTTATGAGTGCTGTTGGACCAAGTGTTGGAGTTTCTCTCAGCCAATCTATGATTGCATCTGCCAACCACCTAGTCTTCGCAAGCTTTGATTTCTCCTCTGGCGCTCCCGCTCGAGGTGGACAAGTATGGTTGATCGAGTTCTTCTTTATCTGAAACATAATTATAAGGGATGTCAGTAACAGTTAACAAATTTTACACCATGATCTAAAATACACAACTGGTTGGCGTAGTACCTGAACCACGGTGCTTCTGAGCATTGTGGATGCATGCAGCCTCCACCTACACCTCTTGTATGGGCACTTAACTGTGAACCTACCTGGCTCAGTTTCAATAACCTCATAATCATTCTTGGTGAGAATGCAATATGTAGTAATTGCATTACGGCAGCCCATCATCGTTTGAAATACGGTGCCTTCTGCAAGCTGAGGATCCTCCCTGTTCCACTCAATTGTTGGCAAGTGATCATCTTCGTAATCGGCTAAAACAAGGCTGTCATTGTTCTCATCCTTCTCTTCATCATCAGTGTCATCAAATCTGGCACCTTGTGCAATATCTTCCATGTATTGATCCTCCATTGCCTGCTTACTGCATCGATCTACCAATTCAGGAAACATCAAATCATCCTCATCATCTTGAGGAGACGGATCCTCAATCTCTGCATCGTCCTCCACATCGACCGCAGGAACAATCTGGCTACCACTAGCACTGGGGACAGATGGTGCTGCTGTGGACCTACAAGGAGCGGGGCGGCGCACACGATTAGCAGAGGCAGCAACACTAGAGAGACATGATGCCTGACCACCTGATGATGCCCCAACACCAGATGATGCCTGGATCCTGTCCACATGGATTCGAATTTTACTGACACGGCAAGAATCATTTAAAGCAAAAAGAATTCCCAGATCGTCGTCGGAAATTAGTGGAACAAATCTTCCCTCCGTGCTGTTGAAATATTGGAAATCAACTGAATCGCCAGTGCCCCAGGGGTACATAGCGAAGATGTTATCTTTTAAATCCCTCAACGAGATGGTAGTTACAACCACCGCTGGGATGTAAAATCCGGTCACATTGCGTTCAGAATCACGCAAAAAGCTAGTGTCCAGCCTAACCACCAGCCGAAAAGCCAGCGCTGGATCAATCCTATTCGAAAAGCAACGCAGTTAGTTGAGCAACAACGATTCTTGCTCAAAAACTGCGTACTCTTAATTCACATAGGCAGACGATGCTTACCCAGATGGAATCCATGCGTTAGATCCCTCCGATTCCCAATCTTCTCCGCTGTTGAGGGGCATAATCGGCACATTAGACGGATGTACAAACTCTACCTCCATAGGGGTAGATCTAGATCTAGTGGAGGCGGAGCCCTCTCCGCCTCCCGGGGGAGGTGGTGGGGGCGGGGCCGGCTCGGTGGCGGACGACGCCATAAGGTAGGAGGGCAGGACGGCGTGGCGGCGGAGGGGCGGTGTGTGAGCTCTTCCAGTCTCGGGCGGAGGGGAAAGCTTTGGGTGAGTGACAGACCGCCAGTCCGACGTGTCTCATTGGGTCAACAGTCAACACCATTCAAAAGCAACGGTCCATTCACAACCACCGCGGCGCCCTAGCCGTCACCGGTAACGGTCTAAGGCCTCTGACCAGACCGCAACCCTCCTGTCCGAGCGTCTGCGAGGGGTTTCAAACTAGAGCGAGGGGAAAACTAAGGAAAAGTTAAGCGGCTGGGGAAAACTGAGTACAACTAACGAACCAGGGGCACGAAAATAGAAATCCCTTTATTATTTGGGTGCCCCTATTTTACTTAGTTTTACTCAGTTTTCCCCCTCCGTGTCCACTTGTTTTATTCAGTCATACTCAGTTTTGCCCTTTCGATAAACATTTCCTCACTTTCCCCCTCTTAGTTCTACTCAGTTTTCCTCCCTTGTACTCACTGGCTGATCTCTGATTAGTCGAGATGTATGTCACACGAATCTTGGTTGGTTGATAGCTCAACACACGCTTGCACCGTTGGACCATTTATGATCGGACGGCCTGTCAACCCTGGTGGTCACGACGGCGCGGATCTGCAGAGCACATACCTACCAACCCTGGCAGTCGCATATTCCAGTCGCATCTTCCTCTCTTACTCTGGCAGTCACAGCGGCACGGATCTGCAGCGTGTGTGCGTGCGTGCGACGGCGTGGATCTAACCGTGCGTGCGGCGGCGCAGATCTAACCGTGCGGCGGCGTGGATCTAAGAGTGCCGGTGAGGATCTAACCCTCAGAAATAGTTGAAATGTCTCTCTCTGTCTCACTTTCATTTATCTTCTCAGATCTGTTGATGATGAAGAACACTAAGACGGTGGCCGTGCCGACAGTGCTCACCGATGCCAAGATGATTGAAGCCATGGCCTACAACATCGCTGTGGTGGCGCAGATCCAGCCTTCAATGTCGGAGCCTGCCGATGTCTCACATCCGTTACCCTCCTCGGATCTGTTGCTGATGGACACCAAGACGGCAGCCGTGTCGACAGTGCTCATCGATCGTCTTGAAGCCATCGCCTACAACATCGCTGCGACCTACAACATTGCTACGACGGCGCAGATCTAGCCTTCAATGTCGGAGCCTGCCGATGTCTCACTTCCGTTACCCTCCTCAGATCTGTTGCTGATGGACACCAAGACGGCGGCCGTGTCGACAGTGCTCATCGATCGTCTTGAAGCCATCGCCTACAACATCACTGTGACCTACAACATCACTGCGACGGTGCAGATCCAGCCTTCAATGTTGGAGCCTGCCGATGTCTCACTTCTGTTGCCCTCCTCAGATCTGTTGCTGATGGACACCAAGACGGCGGCCGTGTCGACAGTGGTCATCGATGACAAGACGATTGAAGCCATCATCCACAACATCGCTGCGACGGCGCAGATCCAGCCCTCCTCCATGTCCGAGTTTGCGCATGGCGCAGATCCAGCCCCCTCAGCCGCCCGTCGTCCAGGCCCATCTAGCCCATCGGTGCGCGGCCGTGTTCGACGCCGCAAATTGGGATAAATTATGTTAAATTTGTATTTTTCAATTTCAATTTGGGATAAAATTGTTCGAACTACTACCTCCGTTTCAAAAAAAGCTTCTCCACTTTCTCGATGTGTCCCTGTACATCTGAATGTATGATTTGAATTCTATCCCAACTTGATTGGGAAGATTGATATATATTTGATCCGAGAGGCTGGTACATGCTTTCACTTTTGGGATCCCTTAACTTTTATAAGATGTTCATGCATGAAAATTATCGCGCGCATTACTTAGCACAACTAGGAAATTGTACGACAAAATACAGTGGTTAGAGCCACACCAAAATACAGTGGTTAGAGCCATCTACTGAATAACAATTCTATACTATCTAAATCATCTACCACAATCACATAACTGCTAGGACAGGGATGACACCTAATAAAACTGCCCAGATGAATCTACTTTTCGCCTCTCCCATCACTTGAAGTTCATGTTCTAGATTTTCTACCACTTGATCAAATACGGCAAGATCTGTCTCAAGTATCAACTTCTCCTTGCGAATAAGCTCTGAATTCTTCTTTTCTTTCTCCACAGTACGCTTCAGCTCGAATATCATCAAGTTTTTACGGGCCAATTCATCACCTAAATTGGCCACCTTCTCCTCCAAATCCATCCTCTGGCTACACCACTGGGTTGATTCATCTTGGTATGCAATGTACCATAGATCATCGGCTTGCCTGGCGAACTGTAACAATAATGGAAAAAAGAACAACTGAAATCACTCCAACAGGCCATGGCGGCACTTCAAATTCAACGGTGGTACAGAGAGCAGAAGCTAGATACCTGCACTTCCGATGAGGTAGGAGAAGTAGAACGTGGCCACGACATGATCGAATCCCCACCCTCGCCGGTGTACCCGCTACGACTAGACATTGAGGACTATTTCGCACCTGCAAACTCCAAATAAATTACGAGAATCGAATCGATTAGGGAGCGGGGGAGGCGGAAGCGGAGGTCATCGTGGGCGGTAGATCTGCTTGCGGCGGAGCAAATCCCGGTCGTCGTGGGCGGCGGATCTGCTTGTGGTGGACTTTCCTGCGGTGGGTACAATGCGTGCGGACGAAACAAGTGCTGGAGCCGTGGTTAACGTGCAGCGCCGCAGTCCGTCCGACGCCGCCGGGGAACAGAGCCGGCGGCGCGACAAGGCGCCGGCGATGGCTGCTCTGTCCGAGGGTGGGGAACGAGCTGCCAGCGGTTCTCCGATGACTAATGAGATCCACAACACTAGGTTCCATCCATGTTTAGCATAAGATTCACTTTAGATTAAGCTGCGAAAATAATCACCTGCTGGGTCTAGCTTAAGAAAAATTAATTAGCAAATTTGTTGCTTCTCTCTAACTAAAAGCAGGGATATATGCCTTTTCACTAAGGGCGACCCCAGCGGTCATTGGCTAAGGTGGCCCCACAGAGCGGCTCTATATGATTTTCTCTAAATAAATAGACGACCCCAGCGGTCATTGGCTGCGGAGGCCCCACAGAGCGGCAATATATGATTTTCTCTAAATAAATTGACGACCCCACTGGTCATTGGCTGCGGCAGCCCCACAGAGCGGCAATATATTTCTTTTCCTAAAAATTACATGACCCCACTGGTCATTGGCTGCGGCAGACCTATAGAGCGGCCTCATTTGTTATTGGCAGCACCGCGTATACAATCAGGAAATAAAACGGCCCACACATCAGCGATAGATGGATGGCTGCTCCGACGTGTCTCCTAACCCTACCCGTCAGCACCATTCAAAAGCATCGGTCAATTCACAACCACCGCGGCTCCCTAGCCGTCACCGGTAATAGTCAAGGCCTCTGACCAGACCGCAACCCTCCCGTCCGAGCTTCTGCGAGGGGTTTCAAACTAGAGCGAGGGGAAAACTGAGGAAAAGTTAAGCGGCTGGGGAAAACTGAGTACAACTAACGAACCAGGGGCACAAAAATAGAAATCCCATAAGACAATCATGTCTTGCACACAATTAGGGTGTTGTTGAAACCATAAACCTTAGTAAGCCAGGAAAACCATCCTATGCTTATAGATCTAACCCCAAGAACAAGACTAGAGTAGTAAAACCTATCTAGTGGATCTTAAACTCAATATTATTTAAGTCAATGGATAAAGCCTTTCACTGTTGACTTTGTCCAATGGACAAATCATAAATTCAAAATAGGTGAAGAAAACAACTATAGTGTACCTAGTTGTGAATATGAACCTATATATCTTCTTTGTATTTAAGTACAAGAATTCCATCTCCCAATGGTTTTCGCCTTCTCCTGCCATCTCCTAGCGGGACGAGCGCACGGACGACTTTGTCGATTTTTGTCGCTCCAGGGCCTAGGTCCATGGAAACAACCGATTCAGTCGTTCCTCCTGGGCCTGGCCAGGGGTGCCTTGAGAACCGTGTCATGCAACAACATGGAGAAACCAAGAAATCTAAGGGCATCTCCAAAGGCCAGACGCAAACGGACCGCTGCCATCCGATTTGGTCTGATTTTGACCGGGGCCGGGAAAAATCCAGCCCAATGGCCCAAAGCATTTTGGCCGCGCTGTCTGCGGCGACACAAACGCGACCCAAATTTGGGCGCGGTTTGCATCGCCACGGACTGAACGACGCGTCCGCACGCGTCCTCTTACTCCCCCACCCGGTCCCGCCCACCGGTGGCACCTAGGCTAAATGCCCCCAAATCGTTTCTCCCTTCCTACCGCAACCTTGCCAGCACACCGCCACCACCCCCGGCCACCGCCACTTCCATCGCCCGCTGCTGCCCCCGACTCGCTGGCTGTTGTGGCCTGCCGCCAGCAGCCTGTGCTTGCACTTCTCGGCATCTAGGACACTGCATCTGACAGGCGTAGGCCTCATTCTGGGCCACCTGCTTCCGCACCCATGAGATGTTTGGCCATTTGCACGACTAGTTTTCAGGTGAGATCCCGGCCACCTGAGCCATTGTAGGTATGATATAGGCACCAATGTTCATCATATGAGCTGAGCAAGTCGATTCAAACATTCTCCAAGAACGTCATTGTCAGACGAGGAGTCCGACGATGATACCGAGCTGATGATGGCCGCGACAATGCTCCTCCATGAGCACGCTTTGAGGCTAGTGTACAGGGGCTCGGTCAAGGGACACAAGCTCAATGTCAAGCGCAACCGTGATAAGGGCCACTACCAACTCTATCGCGACTACTTCCATCCTACCAACCCACTCTTTGATGCGCAAAGATTCCAGTGCCGCTATTGGTTGTCAAGGAAGTTGTTCTTGAGGATTTTGAACAGAGTGAGGGCGGACAACAATTACTTCACCCCCAGGCCCGATGCCACCTGTAAGCTTGGCTTCACTTCCTATCAGAAATGTTCTGCAGCTATTCGCATGCTTTCATATGGAGTGGCCGGTGATCTTATAGATGAGTACTTGCAAATGAGAGAGTCTACCTGCCTTGAGTCGATGTACAAATTCTGCAGAGCGGTGATAACGGTTTTTAGCACTGTCTATCTTAGAGAGCCCACTATTGAGGACACTACTAGGCTGCTGTCGATCAACGAGGAAAGAGGATTTCCGGGGATGATAGGAAGTATTGACTGTATGCACTGGAAGTAGAAGAACTGCCCGTTTGCATGGCAAGACTAATATAGCGGCCATGCCGAGGGTTGCCCGATCATTCTTGAAGCCGTGGCATCGCAAGATCTTTGGATCTGGCACTCTCCTTTTTGGCATGATCGGCTCCTATAATGAAATCAATTTCCATCCATACAACAAGTGCTATTACCTTGCCGATGGCATCTATCCCGATTGGTCTACTTTTGTAAAGATAATTCATAAACCAGCGGAGAAGAAAAATAGAAGATTTGCTAAGCGACAGGAAGCATGTAGGAAGGATGTGGAACGTGCATTTGGTGTGCTCCAATCTAGGTGGGCTATTGTTCTCCACCCTGCGAGGACATGTAGCATAGAGGTGATGTTAGAGGTCATGACTGCTTGCGTGATCATACCTAACATGATCGTCGATGATAAACACGATGAAGACATCCATGACCAAGGGTGGGAGTTTTAGGGTGAGTTGGTTGCCCTATATCCAGGAGCAGCTATATTTGAGGAGTTCCTCCATGTGCACGAGGATATTCGTGATCACGCTAATCACGATCAGCTGCAGAAGGATTTGATTGAACATCAGTTGGTATTGGCATGAATCATTACAGGAGACAACTAGTTTTATCTTGTCTTGCTTTCATTTGAACTATGTTTATTTGAACTATGTTGTCAATTTAAACTTTGTTGTATTATTATTTACATCTCCCATTATTGTAATACTCATATTTATTTAATATGATGTGTTTCATTTTATTATATATCACTCTTAAAAACAGTCCGAATTGAGGCCATGCAGCCAACGCTCCAAATGCGTCGGACCGCTAGGCGCAATGCCGACGCAAACGACTAAGGGGGGGAGGACAACGTTTTATTCGTGCCCGTGACCCGACACAAACGGTCCAAATGGACCGGAATTTTATACCAAAATGCGCCGGCCGATGCCCTAAACGTCCATTTTTCTCCACCGGACCTAGCTAAGGAGCGTGCAAGCTACCAAAACGGGCGATTCCAACGAAAATAACCCAAACTTCAAACAAATTTAAAAAATAAATCTTTTGTGAAAAAAATTCACTTCGCTAACCCTTTTTTGCCGCGCCAGTCGCGACGGCGCGGCACAAAGCGTTGCGACGCCTTTCGTGATGGCGCGACTAAGCTGCCACGCTGGTCGTGTGGGTCCCGTATCAGATGGTGCGGCGTGGCGCGGCATACACGCCTGCAACGCCACGGTGCATGGCGCAGCACATTAGACATGCATCGATCACCTGGCTGTTCACTCGCTGCATCGGTACACATGCATTTAATTAACCCAACCATCTAGCTGAGCCTTGGAAGATTACATCTAGCTAATTAACCGGCCGCATGCTAGCTAGTATATCGCCAAGATCGATTCATGCATGCTCGACTCCTACTTCTACGTGAGTATATGTACAAACGATCTGCATGTACTTTGTGGGGTGCTTTCTCCCTTCATAGTTTGGTCGGTGGAAAACAAGTAGCGAAAACATTGGTTAAATTTGTTTTAATCGAAATGAATCCACCATTTTTGAACTGCAAAAAATATATAAAAAGGGAACCAACAATTAGATGTATACTTCATGCTTTCTGTGTAGGGCGTTTAAATTTACGATTGATTAACATGTTTATCTGTGGCAAAAAAAATACACATATAAGTTTACAAAAAATGGAAAATTATATGCAAAAAAGCTAACTGGAGATGTATTTCTCTTGCAGGTATGGGAACCAAATATCCTCCTAGTGGCCTAGACATTTAAACTAAAAGTGCGATTTTTCATTCGAATCTTGTTATATATTACAAAACTGAATGAAATTTAAAATAAAATTACATAACATAATTAAAATAGCCGGTCATCGTCGTCGCGAGGAGGTGTTAACTGTGCGCTAGAATGCCCATCCTCGTTGCCCGTCGCCTCCTTCGACGCGCTGGCCCGAGCACGTTGCGCGATGCAATCGGCGATGGTCTGTCGGCGCTTCGCCCTGCCGCAGACCATCTCCTGCTGGAGCAACGCCGCTGGGCTGGGGGTGGCGGCGGCGGAGGCGGAGGTGTCTATCCACCGGCTCGGCGGCCATGCCCTAGCTTGGCGTACGTCGTGCAGAGTTGGAAGGAAATGGCGGGAAGACGCGGCTTCCGAAGGCCATTGATGGCGGTGCAGAGTTGGAAGCGGCGGTGGCCAGTGGAACGGCGCCATTGATAGCGGCACAGAAGTGGAAGCGACCGCATAGCCTTTCCCGGTGCAGGCTACTAAATCGGCATAGGAGACGAAGCGGCTACGATCGATGATACCGCGGTCAATCCGCGGCGACGCAAACAACATCCAAATTTGGGCCACGTTTGCATCCGGGCAGACAGGCCAATGAAAATGCGTCGGGCCACTAGTCTAGGTTTTTCCCAGTCCCGATAAAAAATAAACCGAATTGAGCGCCCGTGATCTACTTGTGTTGGACCATTAAAAATACCCTTAAAACCGTAATGCAATTATAGTCAAATAAATAAGGCAAAATAAGCATGTAGAAAGTAGCAGAAAAATGCATGTAAAAATGATGCATGCATGTATGTTTAATTACGGCACATCCACAAACAAGCTAGTAGTAGAAGTAGAAGTCGAGCATGTATGGATCGATCTTGACGTGAACACACACTAGCTAGCATGCGACCGGTTAGTTTAGCTGAATGATTGGGTTAATTAAATGCATGCGGACGTGATACAGCGAGCAAATGTGCTGCGCCACATACCGTGGCGTCGCAGGTATGTGTGCCCCGCCACGCCGAGTGGCGCCGCACGGTCTGATATAGAATCTGTATGTCCAGCGTGGCAGTTTAGCTGCGTCATCATTGAAGGCGCCGCAACATTTTATGCTGCGTCATATGGAGTGGCGCTGCAAAAAAGGGTTAGCCAAATAATTTTTTTCACAAAAGGTTTATTTTTAAAATTTATTCAAACTTTGGAATATTTTTGTATAAATCGCCCAGAAAAACGGGGAGTTGGAGCCCCTCAGGTCTTGCCAAAATTTTGGTCTGATTGGAAAACCAAAGGCGCCAAAAGGACCGCCCCGCACCCTCTACAGAGCAGAAGAAAGCGCCGCCACCCCACCCCTTGTTCGTGTGTCCCGGAGGCGGAAGGCAGGCGAGCGGAGCAGGAACCCTAAGTAAGGATCCCGCAAGGTACGCACCATAATCTACTGAAATTTCTTGCCTTTCCAACCCATCGCAACTCAATTGCCTAGATAGTGGAGGAGGAGCTGTGAGCGGAGAGGACGGCCGGCCTGCCGGCGGTGATTCATGCCTCCTAATCCCTATTCGTTTGCAGGCATCGACGATGGCGGCGCTTCTTCGGCAGGGGGCGAGGAGGATCGCTGGCTCCGTGCTCCAGCGAACCCAGGCGGCGGTCACATCACCGGCGGTTGCGGAGGAGCGACGCCGGCTCGTGCCCAGGCGCATGTACAGTACCAACGAGGTATCTTAAGTTCTTAACCAAAGCTAACATCTTTTACCCCGCATGCATGATTCCCGCCTAGTTGTTTTAATGTTTAGCTTAGATACCTCACGCGGTCAAGTATCTACCGAGTGATAATCAAATTCTGCACAGCTAACATGTGTGACTTCTTCATTTGGTCTCTCTGCTATTAGGAACAAGACCAAGTTTACTCGTCCCTTTAGGAAATTGCAACGAATAAGATGCTTAATTTGATGCCCATGCTGTTTTGATATCTGGAACAATCTTCCCTTCTGCTTGCTGCAATTCATAACACTAGTCAATGATTGATTTCCTAATCACCCTAAAGGAGGTATCTGAATGGAAGTTGACGTATTTTACCTCTCATGATTTCTGGCTGGTTGTTTTGCTTTGTAAATACGTCACACGATCCTGGAGCTATCGAGCGATATTTGAATTCTTTACAGCTAACATGTGTGACTTATTGATTTGGTCTCTCTTCTATTAGAAACGAGAAACAAGAGCAAGATTGACCTACCGAAAGAAGCCTTTTTTTAGACAAAGCAGCCTTATTTTCTGGTTGATCATTTTAAGTTGCGACTTTTACTCATCCCTTTAGCAAACTGCAACACACAAGATGTCTAATTTGTTGCTCTACTGCTTTCAAGTATTCAACCATCTCCTCTTCTGCCTGCTGCAACTCATAACACTAGTCAATGATTGATTTCCTAGCTAATAAACTGACGGAGGCTATTGCAAGCAATCCATTCGACAGAGCCTCTAGTTAGCAGCCAAACATTTGCACAATATCTACTCTGTTAATAGTTGCTTCTCATGCATTTCATATCGAATCTTCAGTTGACAGTATCCTTCTTACCGGCAGTTGATTAATGATCATTATCTATGTGTATCTAGCAAACTACTGAGGAACTTATACGCAAGATCCAGCAGAGACTTTATGATGTGAAGCCAAGGCCGGAAGACTCCAAGTGGTATGATATCAAAATATTTGCACTTGTCTAATCCTTGTTCCTTTGATGTTGTGACTGGAGTTGATATGGTCCCATTTGACCTAACCTACAGGCACCATCCAGGCCGTTCAAAATGGGCTAGCAACGTGGTGGACATAGCGGGCCTTGTTGCATTTACTGGCATGGTTGCTTCTGTTTTTTATTTCGGACGTCTCCTTGCAGACAGCAAGGATGTCCAGGCCATGATGATGAAAGAAATGCGTGAAGAAAAAGAAGCGGAGATAAGAGAAGTGATGAAGAAAAGACGATCTGGCATGATCAAGAACTCTTCTTGATGCAAGACGAAGCGAAGACTGGAGACAACATCCCGTTTGATGGAGAATCAGCAGGCCTTTCCTTAGAGGGATGCCAACTTGTTACATTATTACTACTATAGGAACTGTGGTGTGGCGCGGCGGCAGTGGCACGCCGCGCCCTTAGTTCTGAACTTTTAGTGTGTGGTTTGGTTTCTTAGTTTGTAAGCCTATAAATATTGAAATGTTGCCATTTAGGTGTGTACTTTTCAAATCAAATGTTTTTACTGAAAGAGGGATAAAATATCATGCAAATGTTGTGTTGAGGTGTCTTTTGTGGCGTACCTGTCGAATAATCTTTTTTATTATGGTTATACAATATTGGTAGCGGTTATTATTATTTCGCCTGAGGCTCCGGTTGACTGAAATAATAAGAAAATAAAGAGAAGAGGCAGTGAGTTTCTAGTTTTAGTGGGTGAGTTGACCGCTTGCGGGTCGATGTCACCTGCTCTTTATCTTCTTCTCCAGATGTGCCTCCACGGCGCTCGAGCGCTCTGCTCGTGACGCTTGCGTCCAACACGATCTGTGAGTTGGAGGCAACTTTTAGCGGAGGCTTGTTCGCCACCATGGAGGACGAGAGCTAGAAGGAGATTACGGGGGACGCGTTGGAGCTGACAGAATTTCGGCAGTGGAGCGGCGCTCTGTTCTTGCTCAGTCGGCCAAAGCGGAGCTCAAGGGGATGGATCGAAGGCCGGGTATGGTACTTGTAGCTGAATATTTTCAATTGCTATTAGCCCATATACTGCAACTTGCAAGCATTTTTTGTGGCCCGTTCCTTTTTCTAGGAGACATTTACTCCGAAAATAAGAGAAGATAGTTGTTTTAGCTGATTGATTCATATATCTGCTTGCTTGTATTAGACAATTCCTTAATTAGTTAACCCTGTTCATTGATGCTTACCTCCGATGAGTCACTGGTAAGTTAATAGTCGAACACTGTTAATGCTGAGGCCAACATCACCTCAGATTTCTCTCCTAGGAATGCATCTGTGCTAACCAAATCAGTCATAGGAAGTTCGTGGATTAGAATCTGAATAGTACTTTTAGAGGATTTTGCTTGATTAGTACGTTGTAGATCATTTTCTGATGTGCTGCTGTTGGTAGGACAAATTAGTGCTGGGGAATACGTATTAGTAAGGATCTCTCATTAAAACATGAGTTAAAAAGTGCATGGCTACTTAGTACATGTTGCTATTGTGGAATACACGGAACGATCTACATGCGTATGTGAACTAATGACAGTTCAGCCACGCCGGTTGTAATTAGCTCTGGGCACATATAGCTTGAAAGTCATTTAGGACTGTCAGTGTCTATAATGCTTATTTTAATTAAAAAAATTGACTTTGCTTAGTGTTGAGAAACTTACTACAGTAGTGGTCATATGAATGGGATTCATGTCTATCTCTGTATGCTAAGAAATGGACACTTCATTTGTTGTCCGCTGTAAGTTGAGTTATTTCTGCTAGATGGGTGGCAGTACCTTGATGCATATTATGCTTCGTAGGGATTCAGTAGATATACACCATATATTACATCTACATGTAGTGACTGAGTTGCCAAGGTCAGAGTTGAAGGCATCTCTGACTAAAATACTTTTTTCTACGGAAGCAAAAGGGCTTAGCACATATTCAACAATTGGAATTGAGTTTAGGTTGCATGGCAGGCCAGTGATTTGGAGCTGAACAAAGCGAGTAACCACGCAGCCAATGGAGCCATATTCAGTAGTCCATCTCATCAGATCTATGTCTCCAGCTGTGATCCATTCTTCAAGGTGAGTCGACAGCATTGTATAGAGACAAATAAATGGGTGATCTTCATCAATGTACAGCAGAAATGCACTGTCATTTAGCATCTTGACTCTCACGCGAACATGCATATTTTTTCTAACAAACTCACATACATGTTGCAGGTCTGCGAAGTGAGTATCAGGTTTAGGATGTAGAATTACTGCTGATGAGTTTTTAATATAGTTTCTACTATTTTCTTGATATAGTTTCTAAATCAACTAGACGAGTTCTTAATTATAAGAAAACCAAGAACCATTCAATCCAAATTTAAAGTTCATTCAAGCCCAAGTGGCTAGCGAGAGATTTGGGGGCCGTGGGACTTGCAAAATAGGGAACTACCTTTTTATTCTAATATTTGTGATTTATTCCTCTTTTAAGCACCCAGATGACACTTTGTTTTTCTCATGATTACTAATATTTCAAAAATTAATAACTTAACGACATATATCAGATAATTCACCTCGATAGTTCCATTTTCTATTTTTTGTGTATGTCACATAAGGTAACTATCAAGGTGATATGTAGGTGCGTGAATTATTTCAATTTTCCGAAACACTAAAATATCATTCTCTTTCATTTTTCAAAAACTAGGTAGACCTACACATGGTGCTCCACTGTAATACTCGTTGTCTTGCCATGCAAGTCTTCCCAAACTACGCTGCGGAACACAAAGATCTACCATGCATATGCTTTCCTCCCCTTCAACCATTCGTCTGGTAATTTTGATGTTTTACTGAAAAAGAAAATTCGATAAGAACATGAGATCCATCCAAATAAAAATATGTATCAATATTATTCAGGAAACAACTATTTCTTTCTTTCGAGAGAAACAAACTATTTCTTTCTTTCAAGGATAGAAATAACTTTGTCGACTATTATAAATGTTTCTTTTGTTGAGTCGCCTTCTCTAACTTTGTCTCCGAGACGATCCAAACCCATTCCATGGAGTTGTGCTTTCACTCACCTTTTCTCAAGGAGCATCTCCTTTTAGTAGCCTTAACCTTAACCATACATCCTTTAGCGCCAATAATAACCTTAATTGATAAAGTTCTTAAGGAAAATCCAAACCCTGCCTTTAGATAATAACCTAAGGGAGCATCTAGAGATCAGGCGACTGATCTCTAACTAGAGATAAGTCACCTGACATCATCTTTTTTATGCTTTTTCTTAAATTTGAATGGTTTTAAATTTTGAATTTGGTTTTTTAATCCATGTACAAATAGTTGACTCTCAGTTACAACCCACTTGTAACTAGATAAAATAAAATACAGTCTCCTTGCACCTAGTAACGTATAGTTGCAACCCACTTATAACTTGAGAATCTCAATTGCACTCACTTGCAAAATAAGATAAGACCACACTTTCCACTAAAACTCAGTTACGATCCACTTGCAACTAGAAATAAACTTAGTTGTGACCCACTTGCAACTGCTAAATCGTAGTTGTAGTTCATTTGTAACTAAAAAATCTTAGTTGCATACCACTTTACAAACTAGATAAAATTCAGTTCCAACCCACTTGCAACTGAAAAAAAGTATTACAACCCACTTGTAACTAGGAAAAGAGTTAGTTATAACCCACTTGTACGTGATAATCATAGTTGTAATTTACTTGTAACTGGTAAAACTTAACTAAAACATATATACAATTGCACTATAAGTAAGGAGAAAGACAAAATAAATTCAATAAAAAGAAATGGCAGAAAATCAAACCAAAGAAAAAGGTAAAAGAAAAAAATAAACAGTTGACTTAGAGATCGGGCGCCTGTTTTCTAGCAAAACCGATAACCTAAACCATATATGCCAATAAAAAGTTGTACTGCTACATCATTCACCTCGCAATCGACAACTAAGTGGGCCGAAGAGTGGCCATATTGCTCAGAGCATCCAAACAATTAACACGCTCATTCACCTTTTCAGAAAAAAATGAAAAGTAATAACCAGACCAGGGCTCCTTTGATTCGTAGGATAGGAAAATTATAGAAATTAGTAAGCTTGTACGTGCATCGCACGTTTTCATTTTTTCACTAAAAAAACCTTGAAAACTATGGTGTGTTGTATGTATAACTAATGAACATGATATAAACATCAGAAATGAAAATGTTTTGAGGACAACTGCTCAGGTTGGAATGTAAATCACGATCAAAAAGCTAAAATAAAGTCATGTTCTCAACTCAGGTTTAATGCAGACATTGTTCAAAAGAACTATTGCAATTAGTACATCGTTCAAAGAAAAAATCAAACATTCTTAAGCCATCCATATATGAAAAATGTGTAAATGACCAATATCTATCACGAAACTCCCACCCCCGCGTCGCCTTCCTCTGGCGACACGGGGGAACCCTAGCCGCCGCCGCTAGAAGCGGCCTCCACCAGCCCTTCCCCGCATCGCCGCCGCCGGAGGGTCCGCCGGCGAAGCCGTGCACGCGGCCCAGGGAAGGTGGCGGCGGGGCTTCTCTCCCAGCGCGCGGGAGCACTCCATGGGGCGCGTGGCGGCGGAGCTGTGTGCGAGCGCGGCGGCGCGAGCATGTCCAGGCGGGTGTGCGCGGCGGCGCGAAGATGGTGCTGGTGGCGTCGGCATGGTGGCGTCCTGGAGGCGGCGGCGTGGTGGCAGCTGGAGCTGTCGGTCGGCTCGCGCCGGGGCGGCGGCCCCGGGGTCGGCTGCGGCATGGAGGCGCGATGCAGGGAGTTGCAGCGGAGGCCGGCGAGGGGCGCAGGCGTGCGGCGCTGTGGAGACCTGGCCTCCATGGTCCTGGTTCCCAGCCGGATCGAGATCTGGCAGTGGAAGATCTACTGCTTGCATGGGCGTGGCTTCGGGATGTCAGTGGGGACTGCTTCGGGTTGTCAGTGGCGTTGCTCTGGCTCTTGGCCGTGCCGGTGGAGCTTTCGGCTTCCGTCCAGGAATTTGCTCTTGCGGTTCATGGGCGGCCGGCTGGTGGCGCAGGCAGTGAAGGGATGTCGGGACGGCGGTCCCGGGCAGTGCTTTGGTGTGGCAGGGAGCTCCTCGGAGTGAAGTGCAGTGTGGATGTGTGGCAGCGGTCTTCGCAGCGTGAGGTGCTGCTTTGCTCGCGTGCTTCGAGGCTTGGTGGTCAACGATGGCGAAGTGCTCCACGAGCCCTCTCTCGGAGGAGAGTTCTTCCGAGCGAAAGCTTTGCCCCGACCCTCGAGTCGGTGCCGATGATGGCGGCGTCTATGGACGTCGTTTCCCTTCTTGGAGGCATCATCGTGGATTCTCTCTTCCGATTGTGGCTTGGTCTCTCCGGGTGAAAACCCAAGCTTCGGTCAGCCGGAGCGGGCGACGACGGCGTCAGCGTCGCATCCCTCTTGTGGGCGTCGCCTTGGAGAGTCAGCTTTGGGAGTGTGTGTGGCTTCTCCTCCGTTGGGGTTAGTGGACGTCGGGGCAGCGGCCCCGGATGGTGGATGTGCGTCGAGGCGGCGGCCTCGGGATCCATGGTGGGCAGATGCTTCGTGAGGTGGAGCAGTTGTTTCCATGGCTTGGGTGACTGTCTTGTGTCGCTGTGCGGCGAGGCTGTCGGCTCGGTCGACGTTGTCTCAGAGGAGGCAGTTTGACTTTTAAGTCGGGGCAGCGGCCCCGGATGTTGGCGCGGCGGCCGTGGTCTACGAGCAGTTTGCCCTGAGCAGCTTGGGTTGCGGGTGGCTGGGTCGTGCGGCGTTGTGGCTCGAGCTCGAGCGGTGGTACGTCGGGACGGCGGTCCCGGAAGGTGGTGTTGGTGGTCTGCCTGGTGTGGTAGAGCAGTTGGATGTCGGGGCGGCGGCCCCGAAGGCTCTTTGTGTTGTGTGCATTGAGACCTTGTCTTGGGTGACGAGGTTTCTCGATGTTGGCCGTCGGCGTCGTGTGGCGCTGCTCTTCTGGAGGGTTGACTTCTTCATCTTTGTTGGAGCGTCCCGTGTTTGCTCCTCCCATAGCACTCACGGCGTCTTCTCTCTGGCTTTGGTAGGAGGTCGTCTCGTCTTGTGGGGTGGTGTTGTGTGAGCTTTGCCCTTGTTGTATCGGTTTTAGCCCGGTTTCCCGTTAATTAACCGGGCAACTCTCTTCTTCTTAATTAATCAAAAGGCAAAGCTTTTGCCTCGTTTCAAAAAAAAAAATGTGTAAATGGTTCCTGAACAACTTCACATAATTTTGTCTGTCAAAAAGTGTAAATTATGGCATGAAAGTAAGATGGGGCAACAACAAACTGGTACTTACAGGTGACCGGTTAACCGCTATGTACAAAGGCATGGATCACAATTAACATTTCCATAATAGCATTTGGGCATATTGTTGAATTTTTTATTTACTACCAATTCATATGTACAGTATTCTCCTTTTCAATTTGAACTTCCATTCCTTGAACTTCTACAATTCCTCGTAGTCGCTCTTGTGATCAAGGCAGTGGATATCACCGACCATGTGAAGCCCCCTCAAGAACTGGATGTTCTCCTCCACCCCCGTAGTGGCATTCATGGCATGAGGGAACCTAAATACACGTCTATTCCTCCTGGAAAACAAAAGATCAAAGGAGATAGTATTAGTATTTATTCTCTAAACACAATGAAAAATTGAGATGTAAGTAACAAGTTCTTCATCTGAATGGATAGCTCATAGCATATTGAATTATCGACAGCTTGTATGACAGCCTTCTAGATCTGCTGGTACAGACAACAAAACTCTAGTTATCTTAAACTCCGCTATGACAGTACCTTCACATTATAAGGCCAAAATTTCGATATTCTTCCTACTTGATAAGTTCCAACAATTTTACCATGATAATCCAAATTGTAATACTGAGACTTCTACCATGATAATCCAAATTGTAAAAAAGGAATCACGTATTCCAGGTTTATCTTGGGATTTTAATATTAAAACATAAGAGACAATGAGGCTATGCGGTTCCTACAGAAGTTTAAATATTCCCATTATAATCATCTTACTCTGTTATTATTACCATCAGACGCTGGTTGACATCATCATAATGCCATTTTGAGACCACAAAGCTAAGAAGTTCAAGAAGGTGTAAATCATAAATTATTTGGAATTGCATAACAGAGCACATATAGCAATATAATTCATACATTTGACAGAGCAGCAAAAGATAGTAATAATGTACACGTCATTATATGGATAGTTATGAAAATACTACCTTAGATTTAAGTCCAGTAAGTAGTTATGGAGCACATAGATCATGGTGAATAATATTTTGTTATGGAGCACATAGATCATGGTGATTTTCATCTGCGATTCATAGTTTGAAAACTTCACCAGTCAGTTCAAAACAAGCATGATAAGATGAAATTTGAAGGAGTGTATGAACAACAATCAAAGTACAAACAATCCTTGCATATTGACACCATATGCATTTTGTTGAAGTATCTATAGAAGTAGTCAACAACAATTGGTTGCACTTTATCATATGGCTCTTGTCGATGAAGCTTGTCCTGTCCCTTTGTGTTTCCTATGGATCCTTCAATCAATCTTAATTAACCTGCATGCAGTGGGATATACAATTGAGCTAAATATAGTGCCCTGAAGTCCATCAACATACAATATTCTTGCAGAGCCTCTCGCTACTACTGAAACTATCTGCACTAATATAAGTTGGAAAAGAATCATCCATCTAGTTTAATTGAATAATGCAGAGAAACTAATATTACCAACGGAGTGTTGAGGTGTGTGTATCGCTCCAACATGGCAAGCCCGTGCCTTCCATGGCTAGATCGGGCCGAGGTCACCGCCGCCTCGCAGGCCATCGGGGAGACCATGGCCTCGAGCTCGGGCGTGGCAATGTCCACCCGCGGCCGGCCTCGCGGAGGGATAGTTGGCGTGGCGGGCGACGTCGATCTCTGGTGCGCCTCTCGGCGGCAGCTTCGATCTCGGTCACGGCGGGCGGCATCAATGCAGTCGCGGGCGGGCGGTGTTGACCTCGGGCAGCCCAGAAGATTGGGAGTTCGACAATGAAATTCTGGCAACCAAGATCGTGAAGCTTAAGAAGAAGCAGGATGGGGAGGTTGACAATCCCCCCTCGACACCAAGCAACGTGGATCTGGCAAAGGAAGTGGCGGCGACGGCTCAAGTGTCCAAGGCCAAGCGCTCGATGGCGGTGGTGTTACCAATCTTGGGCACGCATTCCAGCGCTCGGTACAAGGGATCGGAGGGGCATTCGATGCTCCAGAAAGCTGTCAAGCGCGCTGCGGCCAAAGCAGGTTTGTCTCCATCATCCCCCCTCCCAATGCTCAATTCATAGCTTTTTCTTCTACCCCCGGACTTGGTGTTTTTGGGGATAGCGGAGGATTGTGGGATCATGCTCAGGGACTCTGAATGCGCTCCTGCTGATCTGATTTTGTTGGTCTGGGCTAAAGAAACTGCTCAAGCATTGTTAGCAGAGGCTATCGAGAGGGAGGCAGCCAAAGTGGTGGCCACAGAGGTGCCGCCAACCAGCGCTCAAACTCAGAGGGACCCAACCAGTGTGGTTGGGGCCCCTCCCCTAGCTCCTCGGGTAGAGATCCTGGGAGATGAAAGCGCGACAGCCGATATCAGTGTGGCGCCCTTAGGATCGACTAAGAGAAAGAGGAAGACGTCAACTCCCAGTGTGTCGGCGAGGCCTAATCTCAGTCCTACCCCAGCTCGCCAAGCACGGGCTTCACAAGTTAAAGCACAATGAGAGTGGCCGGATGGAATATGAGGGGGTTTGGCCGTAGTGGTCGGCGAACCCAGTTACATGATTTCATCAAAAAAGAGAGGCTGGACATTATTTTCCTTCAGGAGACAATGAGGCAGGATTTCACAGACCAAGAGCTGAGGAGCCTAGTTAGTGGCGACCTCTTTCACTGGCACTGGAGGGCAGCTGTGGGCCGATCAGGTGGGATGCAGCTGGGCATCCGTGATGACTCCTTTGAGGTGGGCGCTATCGATCAAGGGAACTTCTTTTAGAGTGCCTCTCTCTTTCACAGAGAGAAAAAATTCAAGTTCGAGTTCATTGGTGTTTATGGGCCAGCGGATCATACTCGATCTCATCAATTCCTTGCTGACCTGGAATGTAAAGTTGTTGCCTGCTAGTTCCCAGTTGTTGTGCTTGGAGATTTTAATCTCATCAGGGGAGCTCAGGACAAAAACAACTCTAACATCAATTGGCCTCTTGTGAATGCGTTCAATGACACAATTGCAAAGCTAGTACTTAGAGAGGTGACTAGATCTGGAGCGCGCTATACTTGGTCCAACAGGCAGAGGGCCCCAGTTCGGTGTGTTTTAGATAGGGCACTGGTGTCCCCAGAGTGGGAGACACAGTTTCCAGTGTCCTCTCTCCGTGTGACAAGGGTATAGCTAATAGAGCCCGTTAGTTGAGTACCCCTGAGGCCCGTTAAGTTAGGCCCAACTGTAATAATAGTCGAATACGAGTTATTACCATATGTCGATATTTGTAATCTGTATCGAACCCGACCCGATCCTCAAGACCTAGCCACCTATATATAGGGGCCAGGAGAGGACAGGGGAGGGCAGATTGAAAGCAAGCCAGGTTGAACACCCAAGTTTACTTTCGATACACACCTATTTCGACTAACTTTACCTTCGAGTTCATCCGACGCCCTATCTCCCCGATCCTAAGTCCTTCATCTAGGACATTTGTCGAGTTAACCCCTCGTCAATTGGCGCCGACCGTGGGGACTCTGGGCGTTGGAGTCATGAATTCGACGGCTTTTTCGCTTTTAGCCAACAGCAGTCCAGAAGTCGACGGAAATCAAGAAGTGGAGTTAACCATCGGAAGTTTGAGCATCCTCATCGGGCCGTCGGGTTCATCCCGCCTTTCAGATCCGACAAAACCAGATTCACCGGCAAGAAAGCCCGAAACAGGGGAAACATTGGAGTCATCAGAAGGCTCTTCCAATGAGGTAAACTCGCAGGTCAGCTTAGAAAAAGCGTCAATCGAAGAAGGCGACGAAATCGAGGAAAATCTCGACTCAGAAGAAAAAGCGTATCAGACACACAACAACGCGAAGGACTTCGCCGGAAGAAGCAGCGGCGTCTCCAAAGTACATCAGCTATGCGTCATTATCACTGAAGCAGAAGATGGAAACAACAGCGAAGGAAGCAAAAAGTTCGACAGGCAAATCGACAAAATGAAAAATCACAACAAAAAGGAAAAAGAGAAAGTCCATGTCTCGGCTGGTGAATGGAGGATAATTACATCAGCCATTAATCATGGTACAGAAGTACCCGAGGGATCGCGAAGAGAAGTTCTAATGGGATATCAGTATGCACTATACCAACACAAGAAGAAATTAAGGGAGGAAAGAGACATGATGTTTCAAGACAATAATAATATATCAAGGGAAGAATACTGGGAAGATTACAGTGAAGATTCAGAAAACAGCAGAGGTTGGCGTCGAGATCCAAAACACAACAGGGGGGCGTCAGCATACGGCAGAGAAGAAGGGTACTCAAGGAGCCCCGCCCCGCAACCAGAGGAGGAGGAAGACGACCTGATACAAAAAACGCCAGAAGCAGCATTAGCAGCAGCACAAGCATATCTGCTAGCTACAAGACCAGAGCATGGAGACCCGCAAGAAGATATGCACCGAGCTGCGATACGAAGCCTCGGAATAGTAGAAGGAAAGATCAGGGAGCAAGGCCCAAAGGCGAAGTTGACAAGCTATAAGGGAAGACGCAAGGAGAAGTTCAGATATAATTGCTCAGATGATGACTATAGTGAGTCATCAGAAGAGAAAAAGTGACGGAAAAGGAAGGAGGACGCAAGAAGTATAATAGCACAAGCTCGAGTAGATAAATCACGGCATGCTTGGAGGGAAGAAAATTACGAAGACGATGATAAAGATATGGCTGCGTTATGCTTTACCCGTAGGGTTCGCAAAACGCGAGTACCCAAAGGATTTAAATTACCCCATGATCAGAGCAAGTACGACGGGTCGCAGGAACCCACCTTATGGCTATCAGATTATTTACAAGCAGTGCAGATATTAGGAGGAACAAAGGCGACTGCAATGCAAAGTTTGCAGCTACACCTCACCGGAGTCGCCCGGTCTTGGTTGAACACCCTACCCGACGAATCCATCAGGAGTTGGGGGGAACTCGAAAGTCAATTCACAAGAAATTTTCGTTCCACTTACAAACGCCCAGCATCATTGGAAGAAGTTAAAGCATGTGTGCAGAAGAAAGGCGAAACGCTACGATCCTATGTACAACGCTGGAGTATAATCAAAAACTCAGCAGAGGACGTCTCCGACGAACGGGCAATAGACGCCTTTTCGGAAGGACTTCGTCGCTCAGATCTTGTGGAAGAAATAGGAAGAACAAGACCCACGACAGTAGCTGAGTTAATAGAACAAGCCAACAAATTCGCTGATGGAGAGGACGCGTATAACAACAAAAGAGGACGTTCGCCAGAAGTCGACAGAATAAGTCGACAAAGGAGGCGATACCCCAGCAGGGGTGACCAAGGAAGGCGAAATCAGGTAGCCGCAGGTTATGTGCTAGAAGAAGAGGAAGGATACGAAAGTAGGAGATTTCAGGCAAAAGGAATAGAAAAATCAAGATACTCTGGTCCTTCGGCTGAGGATATGCTATATGGACCTTGTCGAATCCACTACGCGTATCTCGACGGGAAAAGGGTCTCAAATCACCAGATGAAGGATTGTAGAACATTCCTAAGGTTGCAAGGCGCAATGGGCTCAAGCCAAGAAGGAAGGCAAGAAGAAAAGTGTAGAAGTCAAGGATATCAAACTCAAAGATTGTCAAAACACCTAGAGTCAAAAGTATACATATCAGTCATGATCCAACCGGTGCCCAAGTCGAAAAAAGAGCGAAAGAGCATATCCAGGCAAGTGAACCTAGCAATATCATCACCACCAGCTACCACAGAGTACCTACGATGGTCAGAGCAACCAGTCAAGTTCAGTAGAGCAGACCACCCACGGAAAGTTCCTAGGCCGGGCCACTCGCCTATGGTTTTAAAAGCGCAAATAGGAGGGTACAACATCGGAAGAGTGTTCATGGATGCAGGAAGCGGCATAAACTTAATATATGCTAGAACACTGAAGGCTATGTGCATCCCACCAACGAGTCTGAAGCCAACAGATTGCTCTTTCCACGGGATAGTACCAGGAGCAGCAAACTACCCTTTGGGAAGAATAGAACTCGATGTCTGTTTCGGTAGCAGCGGAAACTATAGAAGAGAGAAACTGGAGTTCGAAGTTATGGATTGGCTGTCACAATATCATGCAATCCTGGGGCGCCCAGCATTTGCAAAATTTATGGCAGTACCACATTACGTGTATCTTACGTTAAAAATTCCAGGGCCCAAAGGAACAATCATAGTACAAGGGAGCTTCGAAGTAGCCAACACATGCGACAGAGAATTCAACAAGATGGCGCAAACCTTCGGCATGAAAGCAGAATACGAGAGGCTCAAAGGAGAAACAGATCATAATGTGCTACCCGACGTTGGACGATCCCTGCCAGATAAGGCTTTCGACACAACGCAAGATTCAAAGAAAATTCAGGTCCATCCTACAGATCCAAACAAGACGACATCAATTGCGGTGAACTTGGATTCCACATAGGAAGGCGCGCTCGTCGAGTTCCTCCGTGAGCGCTGGGAAATCTTCGCCTGGTGTCCATCGGACATGCCAGGGGTTCCCAGGGAACTCGTCGAGCACGCACTTAATGTAGATCCCAAGGCAAAACCAGTCAAGCAACCATTAAGGCGATTTGATGAACCTAAGAGGATAGCAATAGCGTCAGAATTACACAGATTAGAAAATGCTAGATTCATCAGAGAAATCAAAACTTCGAGTTGGGTGTCTAACCCAGTAATAGTACCCAAGAAGAACACAGACGTGCAAAGAGTATGTGTCGACTACACATCTCTCAATAAACATTGTCCAAAGGATCCCTTCCCTTTACCCCGCATCGATCAAATAATCGATTCAACAGCGGGCTGCGCAAGGCTTTCCTTTTTGGACGCATATTCTGGCTATAACCAGATCAAGCTGAAGAAAGAAGACGAGGAAAAAACGGCCTTCATCACACCGTATGGGGTGTTTTGCTACCAAGTAATGCCATTCGGCCTAAAAAACGCAGGAGCAACTTATCAAAGGATGATGCAAAGTTGCCTCGGGAGCCAAATAGGGCGCAACATACAAGTCTACATTGATGATGTAGTCATCACCACAAGAGAGGAGAAATCTCTAATCAGCGACTTGGCAGAAACCTTCGACAACCTGAGCAAGTTCAAGCTTAAGTTGAACCCGACAAAGTGTTCCTTCGGAGTTTCAGCAGGGCAACTTTTGGGGTTCTTGGTATCAGCACGAGGAATAGAGGCAAATCCAGAGAAAATTCAAACAATTCTAACAATGGGGAAACCCACGAAACTCCACGACGTACAGAAGTTAGCAGGACGAGTCGCGGCATTAAGTCGTTTCGTTGCTCGACTAGGGGAGAAGGCGCTTCCTTTTTATGCACTTATGAAGAAATCAGACGACAAATTTGAGTGGACAGAAGAAGCAGACGCAACGTTTGCACAATTGAAGAAAGTGCTTTCCACGCCGCCAGTGCTGGTCGCACCTAAAGAAAAAGAGCCACTACTGCTGTACATCGCCGTAACCCATCAGGTGGTAAGTACAGTTCTAGTAGTCGAAAGAAGTGAAGAAGGCAAAGCTCATGGCGTCCAGAGACCGGTATATTTCATCAGTGAAGTGCTATCTCCAACCAAGCAGAGGTACCCGCATTATCAGAAGTTGGCATATAGTGTCTTCACAACTGCACAAAAACTACGACAGTATTTTACTGTGCACCCAATTATAGTGGTTAACGAAGCGCCACTATCGAACATATTGAACAATCCTTTAGCGACGGGACGTGTCTCTTTGTGGGGAATCGAGCTATCTCCCATGGACATCACGTACGAAAAGAGGAAGGCGATCAAGTCGCAAATCTTGCCAGATTTTACAGCAGAGTGGCTCGAGCTGCAAAGCACGGGACCACCAGATTTATCGAGTACTTGGACAATGTACTTCGATGGTTCAAAGCGGGTCCAACGAGCAGGCGCAGGAGTGGTATTGATATCGCCTCATGGCGACAAATTAAAGTATGTCTTAAGGATGAGCTTCCCGCAGGCTTCTAACAATGAAGCGGAGTATGAGGCTTTGTTGCACGGAATGAAGATGGCTAAAGCTTGTGGAGCAACTCGCCTAAAGATATTTGGAGACTCTAACCTTGTTGTCCAGCAAGTTATGAACAGGTGTGACACAATCAATGACAACATGATGGCCTACAAGAATTTGTATCATTATCTAGAAGGAACGTTCGACGGATGCGAAGTCTCACACGTCAGCAGGAACAGCAATGAAGAAGCCGACACTTTAGCAAATATTGGGTCACAGTGCTTACCTATACCGTCCGGAGTATTTTGGGAAGAAATAGTGGAAAGATCAATAAAAAGTGCTAAAAGTTCGACTACCACAGCAGGCTCGGGGGCTACGACAGAATCAGAGGAGGTCATGATGATAGAAGAAACATGGATGCAGCCATATCTTGCGTACATGATAAATAAAAAGCTACCAGAAGATGCAGTGGAGGCTAAGAGGATAACTCGAAGAGCGAAAGCGTTTGTCGTGTTGGAAGGAAAACTATATAAGAGAAGTGTTACCGGCGTTTTACAGCGTTGTGTCACACCCCAGGAAGGGCAAGCAATATTGAAAGACATACATGGTGGAGTATGTGGCCATCATGTTAGCAGCAGAGCAATAGCAGCAAAAGCTTTTCGAGCGGGATTCTATTGGCTAACAGTCATCGAGGACGCAAAAGATATAGTTCGAAAGTGTGAAGCATGTCAAAGGTTTGCATCCAGACCGCATGCACCAGCAGCGGAGCTACAAACAATACCATTATCCTGGCCCTTCGCACAATGGGGTCTTGACATGGTGGGAAAGCTGCACAAATCTTGGCCAGGAGGGCATGTCTACATGCTAGTAGCAGTCGATAAATTCACCAAATGGGTGGAAGCAGCTCCAGTAACAACTCAAGATTCTGCAGCAGCAATCAGCTTCATCAAGTCGATAGTTTTTCGTTTTGGTGTACCACACAGCATCATCACAGACAATGGGACAAATTTTACTTCAAAAGAATTCAAAAGTTACTGCGAAGGATTGGGGATCAAGCTTAAATTTGCATCTGTGGCGCACCCGAAGACAAATGGGCAAGTCGAAAAAGCCAATGGCCTGATAAGTAGTGGAATAAAAAAGAGGCTTTTAGCACCTCTCGAGAAAGCCAAAAGCGCTTGGGTAGAAGAATTGCCCTCCGTTCTTTGGAGCCTAAGAACTACGCCCAATGCAGCAACTCAAGAAACTCCTTTCTTCCTGGTCCATGGTGCAGAAGCCGTGCTTCCAGTCGAAGTTACACACGAGGCTCCAAGAGTGACAGCATATGATGAGGCGACATCGACAGAAGCATTGCAAGACGACGTCGATGCGCTAGATGAAGCAAGAGATAAAGCATTAGAAAGGGCTACACAATATCAACAAAGCTTGCAAAACTACCATAGTAGTCGAGTTCGTCCACGATCCTTCGTGGTAGGAGACCTTGTTTTGCGACTGAGGCAAGATAGCCATGGGAAATTGGAGTCCCCGTGGGTGGGACCTTACATCGTCACGGAAGTAATACCAGGAGGAGCATATCGACTACAAGACAAGAAGACTGGGAAGGACGAAAGCAACCCGTGGAATGCAGAACAGCTACGACGTTTTTACGCGTAGACTAAATATAGAGATATTAATATATTCGAGTTCACCTTCTGGACCCAGAACATGAGGCCACAGGTCGGGTTCTTTGGGTTGGACTCGACAAAATTGTACGATTCTCGAGTTACTTCTCCGCTCGGGGGCTTTAACCCCTGGGTCGTATGAAAAAATCGTTATGACAAGATGGAGGGGTTTTTCTTCACTATAAGGTTGTTTACACAACCCGATAAATACAGAGATAACTTGGTTCATGAAAAGAACCCGATATCATCCTTACATTTATTGGTTCGCAAAGAACCCGACATATGGAAAGCATATCTCAGAACATGACTTGTTCTCATGATACTAGTAAAAGATAATCGACACAAAGTACGGATATTTATTGCATAATATCATTGCAGGAAGGACATTGTCAAACGAGATTACATGGATAACAGATCCTAATAAAAGAGGGCTTCAAGCCTCATACTCCTTCTGGCAAAGAGTGCCATTATAGATCTTCACGTCAAACTTCGATGTACCGACGTGGAAGTCGAACGCCATGATGAAACCTTGATGGATGTCGTGGTCCTCAGCAAATTGCGACCAGCCACCTCTGAAGTACTGCTCGCCGTTGCCATCATACCACACCTCCACCTCATAGGGGATGCCACCGCCAGATTGTTCACGAAGAACCGCCTCTCGCAGTTCGCGGCCATCCATAAACTTTGTGAAATCTAGCGGCAAGCGCTGAATCTCACGGCACTGCGCCATGGCAATGCAAAGGAAAGAAAAGATACGGGGAGGTGCAGCAGGAGCAGCAGGCGTAGCAGGAGGAGCAGCAGGGCCTGGAGTGGCGCTGGTCACCTTAGTTTTATTCTTGCTACCAAGAGGGCGGCCGGGGCGACGTTAGCTGGGGCATCTGAAGAAGTTCCCGCGGCGCTAGTAACCTTGGGCTTATTCTTGCTACCACGAGGGCGACCCCTACCTCATGGGGCCATCGGGGATCCAAGGTTCAGACGAGAACCTCCAGCGTCAGCCATGAGCATGACAGAAAAACCTCGCAAAAACCCTAGATGGAGGAAGAAGAGGATGCAGCGGAGGAGAAGTTTAATTAGGGTTTCCTACCTTAATCAGCAGGCGCTTTTATTTATAAGCACATACTATTGGGCTTTCGGGCTGCATCAAAGTCCGTGAAACACAATTTACAATAGGAGTTAAATTCTGCGCACAACAGACGATAATATCAAAGAAGAAGGAAAAAAAGAAGGGGGAAGATTATGCGATATGAAAACCTCGACTTAGACTCGGGGGCTCATCAACAGTAAGATATCCACAGAAGAAAGAGGAGTTGAACTTTGAGCCTATGCTTGACTACAAGTTGCCAAACATAGCCTCGGGGGCTACTCCCATCGGGAGCGCTGAGCGCGCACCCGATAAAGATGAGATGATCAATATTGAAGATAGAAAAGGGTAAGCATACAAAACTTCGACTACGTAGTCGACAAATTGAAGATTAGAGATTACTCCCATCGGGAGCGAGTTTTTTGGTTGCAGAAACCTGAATATTTTCAGTCGAAATTTGACTGCGACATAAGATTCTCGAGTTGTGTTATCGCAACAACACTCGAATGCCGTGATTTATCACGAAGGTAAGACCCCGGGATCCGTCCTGTGTGGCCTGGTATACGCACATGGATGCACTCTGCTGGTATGTATCCGTGTCTACGACGCGAAGAAAATCCTGGTGGACGCACTGGGTACCCTGAGAATCACTGGGATTCATTCTTTGTAAGTCCTAAATGCGGCAAAAGAGTGGGTTTGACCGGTATCCCGAATTCAAATCCAAGGGGATTGAATTTGAAGTAGGTGACAAGTATCTGTTCCGGCAGTTAACTGACCTCTTGATCCGTCAGAGTTGTCAGGCTTGTTCATCAAAACCCCTTGCGAAAGAATATCATGAAATATAAGTCGAAAGACCAAGTCGAAGATTTGAAGATGTGAAGAATTGATCAAGTCAAAGATTTGAAGATTAGAGATTCAACCTGAATCTACAATTCTGGTAGAATCTCAGGGGCTACTGACAAGGGTATAGCTAATAGAGCCCGTTAGTTGAGTACCCCTGAGGCCCGTTAAGTTAGGCCCAACTGTAATAATAGTCGAATACGAGTTATTACCGTATGTCGATATTTGTAATCTGTATCGAACCCGACCCGATCCTCGAGACCTAGCCACCTATATATAGGGGCCAGGAGAGGACGGGGGAGGGCAGATTGAAAGCAAGCCAGGTTGAACACCCAAGTTTACTTTCGATACACACCTATTTCGACTAACTTTACCTTCGAGTTCATCCGACGCCCTATCTCCCCGATCCTAAGTCCTTCATCTAGGACATTTGTCGAGTTAACCCCTCGTCACCGTGTGTCTACCAGTCTTGGGTCAGATCATACTCCACTGGTTCTGGATTCAGGGAGTGCCCCTCCTTCCAGGTCTAGTAGATTCTTTTTCGACACCAGCTGGTTCGAGGTTCCAAGGTTCGTGGAGTTGGTCACGCACAGATGGGGAGAGCATGCGCTCTAGCTCACCTGTAGCAGAGGCCCGGAGGATTGGTGGCATGACCAGGCCTGAGCGCTGAGGCAGTTTCTCAAAGGGTGGGGTGCTAACCTGGGGAAGGATTCAAGGGTCTTCAAGGCCAATCTTCTGGCCAAAATTCAAGAGTTGGATCGAATGGCAGATGGTCCAGGATTGGACGAGGAAGGCTGGGCCCTTAGATACCACCTTGAAGGGCAAATGATGGAGATCCTCAGTGTGGAGGAAGAATACTGGCACCAAAGAGGTAGGCAACAGTGGGTGTTGAAAGGAGATGCCAACACCAAGTTTTTCATGCGTTTGCCAATGGTCGAAAGCGTAAATGCGCCATTTTTGCCCTGCAATCACCCAGTGGGTTGGTGACAGATAAGATGGCCATTCAGGAGATAATCTATTCGTTCTACCATGATCTCATGGGAGCCGACGAGCCCAAGATGTTGAGCACCCACCCACACCTTTGGGCTGGTCAGAGGTGTGTCTCTAACTTAGAGAACGAGGAGTTGATGCGGTCTTTTACCCTACAGGAGCTGGATGTGGTCCTAAAAGAAACAAAAACAGATACAGCCCTGGCCCAAATGGGTTGCCAGTGCTGTTTTACAAGAAGTTTTGGCCTATGCTGCGTCGGCTAGTGCTCCTGATCCTGAATGGGTTTGCCATGGGAACTATAGACATTGCAAGATTAAACTTTGGCATCCTGTCTCTCATCCCAAAGGTCACTGGCGCAGTGGATATCCAGTAGTTCTGCCCTATTGCTTTAATCAACGTGATTTTCAAGTTAGTCTCCAAAGCCTATGCCATCAGGCTCTCTCTAGTGGCGCATCGCACCATCTCCCTAGCATAAACGGCCTTCATTAAAGGAAGATTCATTCAAGATGGGCCCCTTGCTTTACATGAGATTATCCATGAACTCAAATCCAAAAAACTCTCAGCGGTGCTCCTCAAGCTGGACTTTGAGAAAGCATACGATAGAGTAAGCTGGGATTTCCTCCGCGAGGTTCTGCTTTGAAAGGGCTTTGATCCAGCTCTCATTCATCGTATCATGCAGCTGGTTACTGGTGGGCAGATGGCTATTTCAATCAATGGGGAAATCGGACCATACTTTAGAAATAAAAGGGGGGTAAGGCAAGGAGACCTTTGTCCCCGCTGCTGCTTGATTTTGTGGCAGATGCTTTGGATGCTATATTGGTTAGGGCTAGGGAGGCTGGCCACATCCAGGGGGTTGTGCCCCACTTGATCCCAGGAGGGGTCACTCACCTCCAATATGCAGATGACACAATGATTCTGATTCAGAATTCAGAGGAAGGATTGAGAAACCTTAAGTTTATTTTGCTGTGCTTTGAGCTTTGTCGGGCTTAAAAATTAATTTTCACAAGAGTGAGGTGATTGTCATGGGGTTGGAAGCAGAGGAGCAAGCCAGAGTGGCTAGACTTCTCAATTGTAAGCAAGGTCATTTCCCCTTCACCTACCTTGGCTTCTCCATGAGTGATCACAAACTCTCCATTGCAGACATGGAACCTCTGGTTGCCACGATTGGCAAGAGGGCTGCCCCTTCGCAAGGGCGGTTCATGTCTTCTGCTGCTAGATTAACCCTAATCGATGCTTGTCTGTCCAACCTTCCTCTTCATTCGATGGCCCTGTTTCTGCTAGCTGATGGCACCCATGAGGGCTTTGACAAGCATAGAAACCGGTTCTTCTGGGAGGGCCAAGGAACCAAAAAGAAGTTCCATTGGGTGAACTGGCAAGAAATATGTCAACCTAAAAGCCAGGGCGGCTTGGGAGTGATGAATACCAAGGCTATGAACATCTGCTTGATGGCCAAGTGGATTTAGAGAATGCTTGCTGGGCAAGACAACGACCTGCTTTGGCTCAGGTTGATTAGGGAAAAATACAGGACTGAGGACTTCTTTTGTGGGAATGAAGTGGGTGGATCCCCATTCTGGCACAGTCTGCACAAGATTAAGAGCTTCTTTAAGATGGGTGTTAGGTTTCATCCTGGCAGTAATGCAAACATTAGTTTTTGGAATGACCTGTGGCTAGGTGAGTGACAAGGGTATAGTTAATAGAGCCCGTTAGTTGAGTACCCCTGAGGCCCGATTGTAATGATAGTCAAATACCAGTTCTTACCGTATGTTGATATTGTAATATGTATCGTACCCTACCCGATCCTCGAGACCTGGCCACCTATATATAGGGGCCAAGAGGGGACGGTGTAGGGCAGATTGAAAGCAAGCCAGGTCAAACACCCAAGTTTACTTTCGACACACACCTATTTCGACTAACTTTACCTTCGAGTTCATCCGACGCCCTATCTCCCCGATCCTAAGTCCTTCATCTAGGACATTTGTCGAGTTAACCCTCGTCAATTGGCGCCGACCGTGGGGAACTGGGTGTTGGAATCATGAATTCTACGGCTTTTTCGCTTCTAGCCAACAGCAGTTCAGAACTCGACGGAACTCAAGAGATGGAGTTAACCATTGGAAGTCTGAGCATCATCGTCGGGCCATCAGGTTCGTCTCGCCTCTCGGATTCGACGAAACCAGATCTGCCGGCAAACGAGCCTGAAGCAGAGGAAACATTGGAATCATCAGAAGGCTCTTCCAGTGAGGTAAACTCACCGGTCAGCTTAGAAAAAGTATCAATCACAAAAGGCGACAAAATTCGGGAAAATTTCGACTCAGAAGAGAAAGCGTGTCAGACGCACAACTATGGAAAGGACTTCGCCGTGGAAAGCAGTGGCGTCTCCAAAGTACATGAGCTATGCGTCATTATCACTAAAGCAGAAGAAGGAAACAACAGCGAAGGAAGTAAAAAGGTCGATAGGCAAGTCGACAAAATGAAAGATCACAGCAAAAAGGAAAAGGAGAAGGTCCATGTCTCGGCTGGTGAATGGAGAATGATCAAATCAGCTATTAATCATGGTACAGAAGTACCCAAAGGATCGAGAAGAGAAGTTCTAATGGGATATCAGTATGCATTGTACCAACACAGGAAGAAACTAAGGGAGGAAAGAAACATGATTTTTCAAGACAACAACAGTATATCAAGGGAAGAATACTGGGAAGACTATAGTGAAGATTCAGAATACAGCAGAGAAAGGCGCGGAGACCCAAAACACAACAGAGGGGCGACAGCACGTGACAGAGAGGAAGGGTACTCAAGGAGTCCTACACCGCATCTAGAAGAGGAGGAAGATGACTTCATACAAAAAACGCCAGAGGCAGCATTAGTAGCAGCGCAAGCGTATTTACTAGCTACAAGACCAGAACCTGGGGACCCACGAGAAGGTATGCATCGAGCAGCAATACGTAGCCTCGGAATAGTAGAAGAAAAGATCAGGGAACAAGGTCCAGAGATGAAGTCGACAAGTTCCAAGGGAAGTCAAAAGGAAAAGTTCAGACACAATTTCATAGATGACGAGTATAGCGAATCATCAGAAGAGAAAAAGCGACAGAAAAGGAAGGAGGACGCAAGAAGTATAATAGCACAAGCTCGAGTAAATAAATCGCGACATGCTTCGAGGGAAGAGAATTACGAGGACGACGATAAAGATATGGGTGCGTTGTGCTTTACCCGTAGGGTTCGCAAAACGCGGGTACCCAAAGGATTCAAATTACCACACGACCAGAATAAGTTTGACGGGTCGCAAGAACCTACCTTATGGCTATCAAACTATCTGCAGGCAGTACAGATATTAGGGGGAACAAAGGCGACTGCAATGCAAAGTTTGCAACTGCACCTCACCGGCGCTGCACGGTCCTGGTTAAACACCCTACCCGACGAATCCATTGGAAGTTGGGGGGAACTTGAAAGTCAATTCACAAGAAATTTTCGTTCCACCTACAAACGCCCAGCATCACTGGAGGAAGTTAAAGCATGTATGCAGAGGAAAGATGAAACACTACGTTCTTATATACAACGCTGGAGTATAATCAAAAACTCAGCAGAGGAAGTCTCCGACGAACGAGCAATAGACGCATTTTCGGAAGGACTTCGTCGCTCAGATCTCGTGGAAGAAATAGGAAGAACAAGACCTACGACAGTAGCCGAGCTAATGGAACAAGCCAACAAATTCGCTGATGGAGAGGACGCGTATAACAACAAAAGAGGACGTTCGCCAGAAGTCGACAGAATAAGTAGACAGAGGAGATGACACCGCAGCAGGGATAACCATAGAGGGCGAAATCAGGTAGCAGCGGGTTATGTACTAGAAGAGGAGGAAGGATATGAAAGTAGGAGGTTTCAAGCAAAAGGAGTAGAAAAATCGAGGTACTCTGGTCCTTCGGCCGAGGATATGCTATGCGGACCTTGTCAAATCCACTACGCGTACCTCGACGGGAAAAGGGTCTCAAATCACCAGATGAAGGATTGCAGAACATTCCTAAGGTTGCAAAGCGCCATGGGCGCAAGCCAAGGAGGGAGGCAAGGAGAAAGGCACAGAAATCAAGGATATCAAATGCAAAGGCCAGCAAGACACCTAGAGTCAAAAGTGTACATATCAGCCATGATTCAACCGGTGCCCAAGTCAAAGAAAGAGCGAAAGAGCATATCCAGGCAAGTAAACCTAGCAATATCATCACCGCCAGCTACCACAGAGTACCTATGGTGGTCGGAACAACCATTCAAGTTCAGTAGAGCGGACCACCCGAGGAAAATTCCCAGGCCAGGCCACTCGCCTATGGTCTTAAAGGCGCAAATAGGAGGGTACGACATCGGAAGAGTGTTCATGGATGCAGGGAGTGGCATAAACTTAATATATGCTAGAACCCTAAAGGCAATGTGCATCTCGCTGACGAGTTTGAAGCCAACAGATTGCTCTTTCCATGGAATAGTACCAGGAGCTGCAAACTACACTTTGGGAAGGATAGAACTCGATGTCTGTTTTGGCAGTAGTGAAAATTATAGAAGAGAGAAGCTGGAGTTTGAAGTTATGGACTGGCCGTCGCAATATCATGCAATCCTGGGGCGCCCAGCATTTGCAAAATTCATGGCAGTGCCACACTACGCGTATCTTACGTTAAAAATTCCAGGACCCAATGGAACAATCACAGTACAAGGGAGCTTTGAAGTAGCCAATACATGCGACGGGGAATTTAACAGGATGGCGCAAACCTTCGGCATGACAGCAGAGTATGAGAGGTTAAAGGGAGAAACAGATCACAATGTACTACCCGATGTTGGACGATCCCTGCCACATCAGGCCTTCAACACGTCTCAGGACTCGAAGAAAATCCAGGTCCATCCTACAGATGCAAACAAGACAACATCAATTGCGGTGAACTTGGATCCCGCATAGGAAAGCGCGCTCGTCGAGTTCCTCCATGAGTGCTGGGAAATCTTCGCCTGGTGTCCATCAGACATGCCAGGGGTTCCCAGGGAACTCGTCGAGCATGCATTGAACGTAGATCCCAAGGCAAAGCCAGTTAAGCAGCCACTACGACGATTTGATGAACCTAAGAGGAAGGCGATAGCATCAGAGTTGCACAGGCTAGAAAATGCCGGATTCATCAGAGAAATCAAAACTTCGAGTTGGGTGTCGAACCCAGTCATAGTACCCAAGAAGAACACAGACGTACAAAGAGTATGTGTCGACTACACATCTCTCAATAAGCATTGTCCAAAGGACCCCTTCCCTTTACCCCGCATCGATCAAATAATCGATTCAACAGCGGGATGCGCAAGGCTTTCCTTTTTGGACGCATACTCTGGCTACAATCAGATCAAACTGAAGAAAGAAGACGAAGAAAAAACGGCCTTCATCACACCGTATGGGGTGTTTTGCTACCAAGTGATGCCGTTCGGTCTAAAAAATGCAGGGGCAACTTATCAAAGGATGATGCAAAGTTGCCTCGGGAGCCAAATAGGGCGTAACATACAAGTCTACATTGATGATGTAGTCATCACCACAAGAGAAGAGAAATCTCTAATCAGCGACTTGGCAGAAACCTTCGACAACCTGAGCAGGTACAAGCTTAAGCTTAACCCGACAAAGTGCTCTTTCGGCGTCTCAGCAGGACAACTTTTAGGATTCCTGGTATCAGCACGAGGAATAGAGGCGAACCCAGAGAAGATTCAAGCAATTTTGACAATGGGGAAACCCACGAAACTACACGACGTACAGAAACTTGCAGGACGCGTCGCGGCACTAAGTCGCTTCGTTGCTCGACTAGGGGAGAAGGCGCTTCCTTTTTATGCACTTATGAAGAAGTCAGACGATAAATTCGAGTGGACAGAAGAAGCAGACACAGCGTTTGCACAGTTGAAAAACGTGCTTTCCACGCCACCAGTGCTGGTCGCACCAAAAGAAAAAGAACCACTGCTATTGTACATCGCCGCAACCCATCAGGTGGTGAGTACAGTATTAGTAGTCGAAAGAAGTGAGGAAGGAAAAGCCCACGGCGTTCAGAGGCCAGTATATTTCATCAGTGAAGTGTTGTCTCCAACAAAACAAAGGTACCCGCACTATCAGAAGTTGGCATACAGTGTCTTCACAACTGCACGAAAACTACGACAATACTTTACGGTGCACCCAATTATAGTGGTGAATGAGGCGCCACTGTCGAACATATTGAATAATCCTTCAGCAACAGGACGTGTCTCTTTGTGGGAAATCGAGTTATCTCCCATGGACATCACGTACGAAAAAAAGGAAGGCGATCAAGTCGCAAATTTTGCCAGATTTCACGGCAGAGTGGCTGGAGCTGCAGAGCACAGGACCACCAGATTTATCCAGTGTTTGAACAATGTACTTCGATGGTTCTAAAAGAGTCCAAGGCGCAGGCGCAGGAGTAGTGTTGATATCACCTCATGGTGACAAATTGAAGTACGTCTTGAGGATGAGCTTTCCACAGGCTTCTAACAATGAAGCAGAGTACGAGGCTTTGTTGCACGGAATGAAGATGGCTAAAGCATGTGGAGCAACTCGCCTAAAAATATTCGGAGATTCCAACCTTGTTGTCCAGCAAGTTATGAACAGATGTGACACAATCAATGACAACATGCTGGCCTACAAAAATTTGTACCATTATCTCGAAGGAACGTTCGATGGATGCGAAGTCTCGCACGTAAGCAGGAACAGCAATGAAGAAGCCGACAATTTAGCAAACATCGGGTCACAGTGTTTACCTGTGCCATCTGGAGTATTTTGGGAGGAAATAGTAGAAAGATCAATAAAAGGTGGAAAAAGTTCGACTACTACAGGAGGCTCGGGGGCTACATCAGAGCCAGAGGAGGTCATGATGATAGAAGAAACATGGATGCAGCCATATCTTGCATACATGATAAATAAAAAGTTACCAGAAGATGCAGTGGAGGCCAAGAAGATAACTCGAAGATCGAAAGCGTTTGTCGTGTTACAGGGGAAATTATACAAGAAAAGTATTACTGGCATTTTGCAGCGTTGTGTAACGCCCCAAGAAGGACAAAAAATACTACAAGACATACATGGTGGAGTATGCGGCCATCATGCTAGCAGCAGAGCAATAGCAGCAAAAGCTTTCCGAGCAGGATTCTATTGGCTAACAGCCATCGAGGACGCGAAAGATATAGTTCGAAAGTGTGAAGCATGTCAAAGGTTTGCATCTAGACCGCACGCACCAGCAGCGGAACTACAAACAATACCATTATCTTGGCCTTTTGCACAATGGGGCCTCGATATGGTGGGAAAGTTGCACAAATCTTGGCCAGGAGGGCATGTCTACATGCTAGTGGCCGTCGATAAATTCACCAAATGGGTGGAAGCGGCCCCGGTGACAACTCAAGATTCTACAGCAGCAATCAACTTCATCAAGTCCATAGTTTTTCGTTTTGGTGTACCATATAGCATCATCACAGACAACGGGACGAATTTCACTTCAAAGGAATTCAAGAGTTACTACGAAGGATTAGGGATCAAACTAAAATTCGCATCGGTAGCGCATCCGAAGACAAACGGGCAAGTCGAAAAAGCTAATGGCCTGATATGTAGCGGGATAAAAAAGAGGCTCCTAGCGCCTCTCGAGAAAGCCAAGAGCGTTTGGGTAGAAGAATTGCCCTCCGTTCTTTGGAGTCTAAGAACTACGCCTAATGCAGCAACTCAAGAAACTCCTTTCTTCTTGGTTCATGGCGCAGAAGCCGTGCTTCCAGTCGAGGTTACACATGAGGCTCCAAGAGTGACAGCATATGACGAGACAACATCAACAGAAGCATTGCAGGATGATGTCGATGCACTAGATGAAGCAAGAGATAAAGCATTAGAAAGGGCTACGCAGTATCAACAGAGTCTGCGAAACTACCATAGTAGTCGAGTTCGTCCACGATCCATCGTGGTGGGAGACCTAGTTTTGTGACTCGGGCAAGACAGCCACGGCAAATTAGAGTCCCCTTGGGTGGGACCTTACATCGTCACCGAAGTAATACCAGGAGGAGCATATCGACTACAAGACAAGAAGACTGGGAAGGACGAGAGCAATCCGTGGAATGCAGAGCAGCTACGGCGTTTCTACGTGTAGAATAAAAATAGTGTTATCAGCAAATTCGAGTTAACCTTCTGAACCCAGAACATGAGGCCACAGGTCGGGTTCTTTGGGGTTGAACTCGACAAAATTGTACAAATATCTTTACTTCTTCGCCTCGGGGGCTTCAACCCTCGGGTCGTACGAAAGGAATTCTTATTGCGACTTGGAAGACTTTTTTCACTATAAGGTTGTACGGGCAACCCGATAAATATTGAAACAACTTGGTTCGCAAAGGAACCCGATATTCTTCTTATAAAATTGGTTCGCAAAGAACCCGATAGATGGAAAAGTATACCTCAGAACAATGATTTGTTTTCCTGGTACTAGCAAAAACATCGACACCAAGTGCGAATATTCATTATAGATAAACATGGTAGCAAGGACATTATCAAACGAAATTACATAAAAAGCAAGTCCTAATGGAAGTGGACTTCAGCTTCATACTTCTTCTGGCAAAGGGTGCCGTCGTAGATCTTCACGTCGAACTTCGACGTGCCGATGTGGAAGTCAAAGGCCATGAAGAAGCCTTGATGGATGTCGTGGTCCTCTGCAAACTACGACCAGCCGCCCTTAAAGTACTGCTCGCCGTCGCCATCATACCACACCTCCACCTCGTATGGGATGCCACTGCCAGACTGTTCACGAAGAACCGCCTCTCACAGTTCGCGGCCATCCATGAACTTGGTAAAATCCAGCGGTAGGCGCTGAATCTCACGTCACTGTGCCATGGCAATGCAGAGGAAGGAAAAGATTCGGGGAGGCGCGGCAGGAGCAGCAGGAGCAGCAGGAGGAGGAGCGATTGGACCGGGAGCAGCGCCAGTCACCTTGGGCTTATTCTTGCTACCAGGTGGGCGGCCGGGACGACGCTTAGCCGGAGCGTCCAAAGAAGTTCCTGCGGCGGCCGGCGTGGTGTTCTTGTTCTTACTTCCGCGAGGGCAACCCCGACCTCGTGGCGCCACCGGGGAGCCAAGGGTTAGACGATAACCTTCAGCATCAGCCATGAGAATAAGGGAGAAACCTCGGAAAACCCTAGATGGAGAGAGAAGATGATGCGGCGGAGGAGGAATCTGATTAGGGTTATTTACCTTAACCAGCAGGTGCCTTATTTATAAGCACGTATTATTGGGCCCCCGTGCTACAACAAAGCCCGTAAACGTATTTTACAGTAGGAGTTAAATTCTGCGCACAACAGACGATAATATCAAAGAAGAAAAATAAGAAAAGGAGACTATAGTCGCACGATATGAAAACCTCGACTTGGACTCGGGGGCTCGCCAACATTAAGACGTTCACAGAAGAAAGAAGAGCCGAACTTTGAGCCTATGCTTGACTACAAGTAGCCAAACATAGCCTCGGGGGCTACTCCCATCGGGAGCGCTGAGCGCGCACCCGATAGAGGATAAGATAATCAATACTGGAGATGCAGAAGGAGACTACATAGTCGATAAAACTGAAGAAAGATTACTCCCATCGGGAGCGAAGAAGATCAATTTAAAATCCAAAATTCTTTGGTTTTATCAGTCAGAAACTTGGCTGCAAAATATAAGATTCTCGAGTTACGTTATCGCAACGAAACTCGAATGCCGCGAGTTATCGCGAAGGTAAGACCCCGGGATCCGTCCTGTGTGGCCTGGTATACGCACATGGATGCGCTCTGCTGGTATGTATCCGTGTCTACGACGCGAAGAAAATCCTGGTGGACGCACTGGGTACCCTGAGAACCACTGGGATTCATTCTTTGTAAGTCCTAAATGAGGCAAAAGAGTGGATTTGACCGGTATCCCGAATTCAAGTCCAAGGGGATTGAATTTGAAGTAGGTGACAAGTATCTGTTCCGGCAGTTAACTGGCCTATTGATCCGTCAGAGTTGTCAGGCTTGCTCATCAAAACCCCTTGCGAAAGAATAAGTCGAAAAGACTAAGTCAAAGATTTGAAGATGAGAAGAAGTCAAAAAATTGATCAAGTCGAAGATTTGAAGATTAGAGATTCAACCTGAATCTACAATTCTGGTAGAATCTCAGGGGCTACTGACAAGGGTATAGTTAATAGAGCCCGTTAGTTGAGTACCCCTGAGGCCCGATAAGCTAGGCCCAATTGTAATGATAGTCGAATACGAGTTCTTACCGTATGTCGATATTGTAATCTGTATCGTACCCTACCCGATCCTCGAGACCTGGCCACCTATATATAGGGGCCAGGAGGGGACGGTGTAGGGCAGATTGAAAGCAAGCCAGGTCAAACACCCAAGTTTACTTTCGACACACACCTATTTCGACTAACTTTACCTTCGAGTTCATCCGACGCCCTATCTCCCCGATCCTAAGTCCTTCATCTAGGACATTTGTCGAGTTAACCCTCGTCAGTGAGGAACTTCTCAGTGTGAGATTTCAAACCTATACAACAAGAGCTCTGAAACTGACCTAAAGCTAGGACAGGCTTACTCCCAGGATGGTTGGAGAATTCCCTTTCGTAGAAATCTCACTCAGGAGGACCTTGCCTCTTGGCAACAACTTTGTGCTTTGGTGGAGGACATTGATCTGGAAAACGACCCCACCTCGATTTCTTGGCGTATGGAGCAATCTGGCAAGTTCTCCACAACATCCCTATACCTCTCCCTATGCAAAAAACCTGATGTACCGCTTACTAAGTTTATTTGGGACAATCACCTGCCTCTGAAGATTAAAATCTTCACCTGGCAACTATCTCGAGGCCGTCTTCCCTCCAATGAACAAATCCAATCTCGTGGAGGCCGTGCTGATGGGCTGTTCTTTCAAGACTGTGCTCGCGACTTCTTGATAATGGTATGCTACCAATTCTATTAACCTATATACTTTGGTAACATATGATATTACTTTTTTAAATTCCAAATAAATTCACAAAATAAGCAACAATGATTAAGTAATAATAAGCATGAATGAATTCCAAATAATTTTTATGCATAATTTAGTTATTAATTTTTAATAATTAAAATATTCAAAAAGGCCAAAAAACTTGAAAAATCCAAAATTCAAAAATTAATAGACTTGTTAACCAAACAAGAGGGAGTACATTTTTTCCATATATATATGCATACTCGCACACCACACCATACACACATCTAGCTAGTAGTCTTCTAGCTTCCAATAACTCCTAGCAATCTCGAAGCTCAAGCGAGCGTCTAGAGCGGCATACAACACTTGTTTGTCGCTCAATGGAACTTTGGCCCAACCATATATAAGTTCTTCTTATTCTTCCTTGTCGCCCTTCTTCTTGTCCTTCTTCATCTTCTTCTTCTCGAGCTTTGTCCCAATAGTAGCATTGGACAGATCGTATAGACTCGGAATTGGATTCTTGGTGGGGTTTGGCATAATCATTTGGAGGTCGTACACCGACGGAATTTCAATTCCATATGATTGCTGTATGCGCACGTCATTGCTGATAGCTACGCCTCAGAATCTAATGGTGGGGTCCCTCAAAAAATCCTTGAGCAGCTGTGGCACATGATCGGCCTGACATATCTAAAAGACCAAAACCTCAGACACCACCGAGAGTTGAATGACGGCGGCACACTGATGGCGCCTACCCTCGCGAGGGCTGGTGAACTCGCAGTCCAAGCCCACACATTTGATCGGTGCGGTGTCGAGGAACCGCTGCTTGATGGCATGGAGCCACATCTCCATCATTGATGCAAGGAGAGTTTCCGTGATGGTGAATTCCATCCCTTCAGCGGTGATATTATGCACCCGAGATAGAGGTAGAGTCGCCAGCTCCATTGAAATGAGAGGGAGAGAGAGCTCACCGGCCGGTGATGCTATGGTGTTTTTGGAGGAGATTAGGAGAGGATGATGAAGAAGAAGCTTATAGAAGGCATCCTTATATACTAGAGAGAGGGAAGAAGAAGAGGCTGGCCGGCGGTGTGATTAGGCTGCTGGCGATGAGGTCCCGATGCGTCGTATACGATTACCGAAGCGATTCAAGTTAATGGCTGCAGCGATTTCCGAAATGATCGCGGCGACCATGCGTAACTGAAGAAGAATACTGTCAACTGAAGATTCGATTGGAATGCATGATGCAAAGCATTTATAAGTAGTTTATCAACAAAATGGCAGTTTCAATTTGACTTAGGTCGATGCATCATCACATAAGTTGGTATTTTACTTGACAACTGGGTTAAAGTCCACATGATCAGTGTTAGGGCATCAGAAAGAAATTAATTAAGCTAGATAGATTTATAAGATTAAAATGCAACCATTAAGGTCTTGCATCGATTTTGCCAATAAAGTAAACATACTAACGTATATTTCTTCTGTTATGCTTATATCTTGCAGATGGATCTGTTTCTTGTGTCAGAGCTACTTAAACATAGATATAATCAAACACAGGCCCAATCACATCGAAGGAAAATCTGAAACTACATTCTAGGTGCGGACAGCAAGCCTTACAAAGTGTGTTCCTGACAACATAGAGCGGAAATTAATCACAACCTGGATCTGCTCTTATTTCTATGTAAACTTAACATTATATAGAAACAAACACGGTCAGTTATAATTCCTTTTTCCACATAGCATTTTTTGAAACTTGTGACTGAATGTTCTAAACCATGGAAAGTATATCTAGTGGCCATGGTAAGGATGAGGCACAAACTCGTGGTATCAGCAACGCACGCCGCAATTGTACTGTCTAGCACATAATAATTTTTTGTTCAACCATTCCCCTTCAAGTTACAAATGCTATATTACACATTATGCTAGATACAAATTACCATTTATTATTATCATTGGCAGGGTTTGCTTTGGTAATTATAGAATTATCATGTAGCTCCTATAGAGCATCTAGATTACAACGCATGCCTTAGCCTAAGTGGAGAATTAAATGTGGGACCAAAACCACATCTCCAGTCCTATTGATCTATAATCAGGGGACTAACACAGCACATAGCAAAAAATTGATCTCCAAGCCTCTTGATAGCTCACTTATGTAGAGAATAAACAACCAGACTGAGAGACACAACATTTACCTGGGAGAAATGAGTTATCGGCTTCTCTTGTCGCTAATTCTTGGCCAATAACGAGACATGTAACTCAAACAGGGAGTCGGCGCTGGTGGATTCGAACAACAGGTTGCAGAAGGAGAACTCATTCGTGTACCTCGCAATCGCATCCGTGATGTTCCTGGAATCACCCCCTCCACCTCTCCAATAATTATTTTCTATTTTACAAGGTGAAACATGACATACTGTACTACTTCACAATTCATTTTACAAATGTCCAAATTTATTTATGTATCATTCAATGTTTGTATTTATGTCTGATCTAAAGATATCCTTTCTGTATATTGTCAGATTGGCGGTCTTCCATTCCGGCTTTCATGAGGAAAGGGGAAAACTCCCAGGTCTTCCTAACATAGCAACTTATATTTGGTTGGAGTGTAAATGAAATCCTATTTGGTTGGAGCACAAGGCCAGGGCGTTTTTACAACAAAATGCAACAGTGAGGGCATGTTTGGGTGAATCAAATCTGGTACCATGGTGCAAAATCGTTTGTAAGTTTATTTTCTTGGGTTGCTTTACCAAGATAGCTCTCTTTGGGACTAACATATATTGCTTGGGTTTAGCTTCTGGTCCATCTATGTAGCATAAAAAATGACTCATAAAATCACTACCTAATGTACTTCTGCTGTAGCTAACTTGGTGTTGTCGTGAGGTCTTTTCAGTCATATTTTACATGGTAACATAAAACATCGAGTTTGTGCCGTGGAAGAACTGGAGCTCGCATTCATCACCTCAGCAACAACACAACTTTGTACCTTGCAGAAAGAAGCGGATTCGAATTAATATTTAAATTATGCATAAAGATTATTTGAAATTTATTGATGCTCATTATTACTTACTCATTGTTGCTTATTTTTTAAATTATTTAGAATTCAAAAAAGTAAAATTATATGTTATCAAAGTCTAAGGGTTAATACAATTCATAGCATAGTATTATCAAGAAGTCGCGAGCGCAGTCTTGGAGGCTAGTAGAGAAGGAATGGAGAAGTTAAGCGTGCTGAGTGTGGAGCAGTGTGAGGATGGGTGACCGGCCGGGAAGTGGGACCACGAGTATATACTTTGACATGAAGAATAGGGGTGATGATTAGGGATTAGAGGGAAAACTGTTAAACAAATCAAAAATCTGAAAATAGAAAAATTCAAGAAAATCCGAAATAATCTGAAACTTTTTTTGAAAATATTTAAAAATGATAAAATAACCTTTAGTCCCGGTTGGTATTACCAACCGGGACTAAAGGGTTCTCCAGCCCGCAGCGCTCAGGATAGCCACGTGGAGAACCTTTAGTCCCGGGTTGTGGCACAACCGGGACTAAAGAGGAGGACCTTTAGTCCCGATTAGTTAGTCCCGGTTGGTACAACCGGGACTAAAGGCCCTTACCAACCGGGACTAAAGACCATTTTTCTACTAGTGCTCTGTACGAAACCTCAGTTCACAGTATTCTTCGTGTTACCAATCAGCACTTGAGTAATGATATGAAGGTAACCATGTGTATCCAGCGTGATCTTGAAGAGGTGATTGCTGAGGTCGAGAAGAAATACAAGCGTATCATGGATCATGATGCCCAAGTCAGTCCAAGGAAAGGCTTTGACTGGTACAGTACCAAACATATGCAGATATAAATCATTTCTCTGTTTCTTCTTTTCCTGTTTAAGATGCGTTGATATAATCTCATTTGACCTATACCTGCAGGATGCAGATTCCAGCGCATTTAGCAGAATTCGGTAACACTGTGCTAGTTGTTGCTGTGTTTTGTGCAATGGGCTCTTCGTTTGATATTTTCTGGCCTTTCCGCAAGGACCGTCTTGAAGTAAAGGAGGGAGCCCAGACCGATAAGAAGCAAGAGCAGTGAAGAGGACGTCTTGTTTGATCGGAGAACAAGTCTTCACGGCTCTCAACTTGTTATCCGACACTATATTATCACTATTCTGCGAATGTTAATGATCTTCTAGCTAGAACCTGGGTTCAAGTTTATTACTCATGGACTGTTATGTACTCCCATCGTTTCTTTTTTTGACACACATGTATTTACATATTTTTTAGTGTGTAGGTTGAGTAAACCTACACACTAAAAAGCATCTAGATACATATCTGTTAGAAAAAATGCTAAATCTTATATTTTGGAACGGAGGAAATATGTGATCTTGTGTTACATGGTATGTTAATGTATCAATTGATAAGTTGAGTGGGTTGTTTTGGTTGTGAACTCTCACAATAAGCCAGCTTGACTGAGCTAGCTAGATTCCAATTAAAAACAAGAAATTTTTTTAACAGATTTTTTTATTTTGATATATGAACAAGGACAATTTAAAAGGAGCCAAACTTTTTCCAATAAGGATTATATATTCATATAGAGAAGATAAAAATTACACACGGCCTCTGCAACAATGGCAATACAGACGCACACAACCAAAAAAAAGAAGAAGAAATACAAAAAACAAAGATCCCCCTTTAGTGATTAATTCCTTGTAGCAGCAGCACTAACCACACCAAGATAGCACCAGAAATCCAGCTTCTCCAAAACTGACGCCTACAGGAATGAAACAGTGCACAAGCGTTGTCGCTGCACGATCATAGAGCTTAGGTTTTACCCTTGAGGAATTCCTCGCTCACAAAACAATTTATGGTTGCAAAATATGAAAAGTCCCACTTCCCCTAGTTTGTACCTTTATTTCTGATGCCTAACATCTAACATATCTCGCAGGTGCTGCAACACTTATTAGAGACTGGAGAGAGGGTCCCTGTGGGGATGGCACGGCCACCTATTCCAGATATGCCGCTGTTGTGCCCATTGAGGGAAGATTTTGCTCGCGCCTACTACGCACGGATCCCGGTAAGTTCTACGTCAAACCACTTGTTACAGCTTTGTTACATGGCTAAGTAACTAACTATTGCTCAAACATGTAGGGAACAAGAGGTTCGGGGAATCAAAACTCTGGTCGTGCTTCTCCGAGTTCATCGTGTGACGTCACACCGGTTCACCCTAGCCATCGTTCTCCTGCTTCTGGTGGTGGTTCTACTTCCGTTGGCCAGCCTGGCCATCGGATGCCTGATTTCTCGCAGGACGACATAGATTTCCCGTAGTAGGTCTCCTCTTCTCGGCGATGATGCTATCTCGCTACCTTGTGTATGGTGATGATACATTGTGTTATGTGATGATACTCTTGTTGTGAGGATGACGACGCTATTGTTGTGATGATGATGTGATGCTATTTGTTGTGATGATGATGTGATGCTATTTGTTGTGATGGTTCTCTTATATTCTGCTATTTTTATTGCTTATTTTTCTGTGATTTAATTGCTATTTGTTCTGGAATAACCAAAAAATGAAACAGTACCTGTGCCGTCGGTATAGACCTGTCGTGTGCCATATTGCATGGGTTGTGCCGACGTATGCTATTTTTTTTGCGGATCCCGCGTCGGAACCCTAATAATTTTGCGCAGGAAAAATCTGATAAAATATGGAGAAGGCTATGCAGACGGCAATACCGTCGGCACAGCTGGTTGGCGCTTTTTTGGATGAGCAGAGCCGACGGCATGGCACACCTGTCACCGTCCATTAGTTTGCGTGGGGCCCACCTCCGTCTGTGCCGACGGCTCGTCTTGGCCGTCGCCATTGCCCCTGTGCCAATGGCGGCGGCTGTGCCGACGGCCAACGGCCCTGAGCCGACGCTAGCCTAGCCCGACGGCTTCCCTAGCTGTGCCGACGGCCAGCGGCCATCGGGCCCTCGCCTGCGTGCTATAGTGACAAGGTGAAGGGGTGTGTTGGGGAGACACCTTTCCCCAACACACATCTCCTAGGAGACATCCCTCCCATACAATTAACAACATGTTTTATTTCTCAACACTCTCGACCTTGATCAATCGATACGATCGGTTGGGGCGCTGGGCCATAGGTATTTTGTTTTTTCAGATCAAGTTAGGTGTCAATCCGGCCGTGCAGTTCCAAGGAAAAGGAATTAAGCATCTCTCAAAAAAAGGAAAAGGAATTATGCCTCGATTGTTTTTTTCTTGGAGGAAATATGGAAAGGGTCCATTATTACGTACGCGTAGAATCTGCTCTAATTAATTTCGAATATCGTCATCTCGTGCATGATTCCATCGACTCCTATATATCCTGCATATATAGCCAGCAAAGAATTGATCGATATCTATCCCACCAAATCTCATCCTTTCCGATCGACGCGTCATGGGTGCGTGCCTCAGCAAAACGGGTTTGCCAGACTCGACGGCGGCGCCTTGCCCGGGGATCGCCGGCCTCATCCTCAGCCGTCTCCCGTCCCACGAAGACCGCCTCAGCTTCGCCGCCGTCTGCCGTCAGTGGCGCCTGGCTACCCGACAGCAGGGCCTGCCGCCGGCCATGCCCTGCATCAACCTCAGCCACGGCGGGTACCAAAGCCTCGTCGACGGCAAGCTGCGCCACTTCCCCAGGCCCACGGGCTACCGTGTGGGCGCCTCTTTTGGAGGCGGCTGGCTCTTCTGCTACCACGAGGGATCTGGGCGATGCTTCTTACGACGTCCTTTCTCCGGTGAGGCCATCCAGATCTCCGCCCGCTACCACATGTCGCCGCCGGTCGACGCTCCCATGGAAGTACTGCCTAACACGGTGCTCATGGGTGGAGAGATGGACATCAAGATGGTCGTGTGCTCATCACGCCTCGTCGTCGCCATGATCCGCTGCCCCCGCAGCGGTTTCTTCGACCGAGTCTCTTGCTTTGCATCTTTCCAGCAGCAGCTGATGGCCTGGTCATTCCTCCTGCGGCCCCATGATCATTATCACCCGGCCTATGTCTACACAGACATTGCGTCTTACCAAGGAAAGGTTTTCGCTCTCTCCTGCTGTGAAGAGCTCTTCTTCCTTGACATCGGCGGAGAGATGGACCACCACCACCAGCAGCATCCTAGCCTCCGCCAGCTACGTGGCTGACCAACTGTTACCTTGTCATATCCTCCGACGAAAACAACCTACTCATGGTGCGGTGGAGGAGGAGAATCACCGCTAATGGTCATCACGCAATGGATCTGTGGGTCTTTGAGGCGGATTTCGTCCACGGCCGGTGGCTAGAGGTGACGGATCTCGGCAACCAAGTCCTGTTCATCGGCCGGAACTGCTCTATGGCGTTTCCAGCCAGCTCCACGGAACATTGGGGTCAGAGGTTCCGAGGAGGCAACCGTGTGTTTGTTCCCGGCACTGAGTGGGCGCGGTCATCGGGGCGCCCTATCTCCCACAAAAAGGAAATACCCAGCTACTACGTGTACAACATGGCGAGCGGTGAAACTAGTTTTGTTTCGCTCGATGGGCCTCACTACGTGGAGAGTTTCGCGTCGGGATGGTTCTTCCCCAACGTGTGATACGCTCCAGTTACCTGCACTAGGGGATCACACGGTGGATATTTATGCATACGGTCAAGATAAGTTTATTCAGAAGCTTTGAAATAAGTAGATTATGAGCCATTTATTTCGTCCAAGTGTGATGGCTTGTATTAAGATTATTATTACGTCTTGTAAGGTAATAAAACTTTGATGGACATTGCAATTGTGCAAACAAGGGGAAGTTAATTACGATGTTGCAATTTGCATTGATGCTCTCTACGTTCCAAAAAAATTGATTGTTGATTTTTTAGTTAATACTGGCACATGCATGTATCTACGACTCTAGGTTAGTTAGCATCTAGCTTCAGTTAGCTATATATTTTCCTTTTTTTTCAGATACTGTTCGTGTTCCACCCTCACAACAATGACATATATACATACATTTTTGTTTCAAAACAACAACTCCGGACGAGGCCTAGCTAGCCTGCATGAGCCAGCTTCTGCTTATCCATGCACGACCATGTGCACCAAGCTAGAAAATTTTGCAACTGGGATCAGTTCTATATCCTCTAAGTTACACCAGGGTCATCTTCTGTACATAAACATCACTTAGTACTAGTTAGTGAGGGATTTGCTGAGCGCGGAGGTTTGAAGCTCAGGCTTCATGAAGCCAGAAATTTGAAGCTCTAAAAATTCAAATAGGAACACTTCAAAAAAATTGAAAAAATAATATGATGTACACAATATTGTATTCTGTTGGTATGTAATTTTTCAGAACAAAATATGTTGTATTTTAGGCTCAGAAAAAACACAAATTCAGATTTGTCCTCAGTGAAGAGTGATGAACAATGCACGGGAAGCTTGATTTTGCCTTTTTGTGTGATTTTATCATTTTTTTATTGAGCCTAAAATACAACGTATTTCGTTCTGAAAACTTACACAATGATACAGTACAACATTGCCTACATGTAGGTATTTTTTTTTTAAATGATTAAATTCGATTTTTTGATACTTCAAAGAAGAAAAAACAAATCCGGGCTATCTGGTGCCCGAGCTCCGTTTAGAGTTTCTGGGGATTTGCTAGTTTTTGGGGTTAGCTCACCCCCAACGCCTATAAGCACCATCCCTGGAACCCGAGTGTAACACTTAGCATATGGCATCCGGCGTATTCTCGCACATGGCGCTCAATTCATCGGTCTCCAGATAGGGGAAGGTAAACTATGAAATAAATCAGTATGTCTACCTGATGATAAAGAAGAACCTTGTCAGTTTTCACAAAGCACTCCATCATTATATTGGAATCGAATCATGTGAGATTGTTGAACAAGAAATCTAGATTAAAAGTAAGAGATATATATTCTTGCACTCTTGCGAAGCAATCATGCTGAATATGGTGCACCTGTGATACTGGATATTTGCTTCAATCCAGCTGTACAAACTTGTGTCCTGCCAAGCTAGATTTTCACCTCTTATCACTTACATCAACAATGATATCTATTATCAGTAATAGTGAACAAATCGCCTTTATTTTTGTTTGCCTACTACTAACAATCTACAAATCACATATGCACACAACGGAGCAAACATACTAGATCTTAATTCCCACCCAAAACTCAAATTGTGTGGAGGAGGACGAAGCAATTAACCAACCTTCTCTTGTGTTAGACCAAGTAGGTTATCTGCATGTCATAACTCAGTCCATGAACTTTCTCTGCTGATATGCATATGTCTTGCCGTGAAAAAATGAACCGTGAAAACCAAGTCATAAGTTGAACAACCGAAATTTACCAATATGCAAAATCTTTCAATTTCAGATGGTGTTGAACTGCTGATTGATATCAAGATCGTCTAAGTCCAACTCCACGTTATCCTCGTACTTTGATACGACCTCACCAAGCTCCAATTGCTCCGCCCCGCGCACATGCACACCACCGGGAACCACGAGTTAAACAGTCAGTAAACATGATTAGGACCGGAACGACTTTGGGAATTGGTAGAGCTGTAGAGGACAAGGACGACTTGATATGTGGGCTTCTAGTAGAATTCCTTTATTCATGTATTATTAGGTCCGATCTCCACGGACGAAGCATACTTCTGATCTCCACGAACTTGCATGCAGAAGGCGGGTCGACGGACGTAAATTTTGCGGGAAACACTCCTGCCCCTACCGGCGCCGAGAACCTTGGCTATGTCCGTCCTTCCCCTCCACCTCCTTGAATAGGATATGTAGCTTGTCCTCCTCCACTTTGGCGTCCACCAAGTCGAGGATCTTAGGGCATCTTCAGCGGGCCGACCCATTTAGGTGTCTGAAACGGTCCGATTATGTCTATTTAGGTCGGGCCGCGGACACTAAAACGAGGTCTGTCCGGCTGGGTGGGGGGGTCAACCCAACGGGCCGACGCATTTATTGCCCACCTCGCCAGCATGCAAGTCTCGACGGCGGAGGCACGGCGCCCGGCGCAAAATTCTAGCTCGCGCCACTGTTGCCGCCAGAAATTTCGAGGGGTGCGCTGGCCAATGTTTCCCGTCGACCATTCTCGCGCGCCCTCCAACGTTTCCCGCCGGTGCTGGTAGCCTATAAATCTGGCCGGAGCGCGCCTCCATGGACACCAAAAACCCTCTTCCCTCCTCCACCGCCAAAACCTTCCCGCCCGCCGCTAGCAATGGCACCCACCGACAATAGCAAGTGGGCCGTGCTCAGGGAGCTAACCCTAACCCGCTTCCTCGAGGACGCCGAGGTGGCCGACGCCATGCGCCGGGCGGAAGAGCTCGCCGTCTAGCAGCCGGGCGATACCGCGGCGTTCGTGGCGGCGAAGGAGGCGTTCGCGCAGGCCGACGAGGAGAAGTTACCTGCACTAGGGGATCGCACGGTGGATATTTATGCATACGGTCAAGATAAGTTTATTCAGAAGCTTTGAATAAGTAGATTATGAGCCATTTATTTCGTCCAAGTGTGATGGCTTGTATTAAGATTATTATTACGTCTTGTAAGGTAATAAAACTCTGATGGACATTGCAATTGTACAAACAAGGGGAAGTTACGATGTTGCAATTTGCATGATGCTCTCTACGTTCCAAAAAAAATTGATTGTTGATTTTTAGTTAATCCTGGCACATGCATGTATCTACGACTCTATGTTAGTTAGCCTCTAGCTTAAGTTAGCTATATATTTTCCTTTTTCTTCAGCTACTGTTCATGTTCCACCCTCACAACAACAACAGTGCACAGGAAACTTGATTTTGTCTTTTTGTGTGATTTTATCATTTTATTGAGCCTAAAATATAACGTATTTCGTTCCGAAAACTTACACAATGATAGAGTACAACATTGCCTAGGTGTAGGGATTTTTAGATTTTTTTAAATTCGAATTTTTGAAACTTCAAAGAAGAAAAAAACCAATCCGTGCTATCTGGCGCCCGAGCTCCATTTAGAGTTTCCAGGGACTTGCTAGTTTTTATTGGGGTCAGCTGACCCCAATGCCTATATGGAAGCTCCCTGGAACCCGAGTGTAACACTTGGCATATGGCACCCGGCGTCTTCTCGCTCGGCCCATCGTATGTATCACTTGAAATACAAAGGGCACTCAGCAAACAGGAATATTCCTTCGGTAAAAAAATGATGATGGATAGAGGCAGACGGACGGACGAAAGACGGCAAATAAATCAGAGGGTAAACCGCAAATATGACGTGTGCATTTATTTGTCAAGTGTTCTTTTTATGGCGCTTGGCAATACGTTATATTTGCTGCAATCCCCGATAAATTACATTGGTAAACAAAGACAAGTTCTTTGTCTCCGGTGTGGTATGCTTATCATATCATCGAGTTGAACATGTGACCCCGATAGTGAAAATCGGATATCAGTGGAAATATGTAGTAGTTTAAGAAGGGTTATTGTGTTGATCGTGGTGACTGGAAAAGGTAATCCTTAGTTACTCTAAGTTACCTTAATTGGCCCCATGAAATGTGAGGGTAGGACTAGATGTTGCGGTCGTTGCCCTTTGTGATGTCTAGCCCACCAATTACTCAGCCAGTGAGTTGCTACTGAGTTACATTACTGATAGGAGACTCAACTCACAATTGACATCAAGAAAGCTCAATCCATCTTGTCAAGCATCCATCTAGTCCAGCTAGCATGTAGTGGGACAACACAACCAAAACAACCAAGGTTCATGCACTCAAGTCATCAATTAGTTGTGATAACATACCATGTCATATAAGATCACACATACAGTCCATCGGAGATACTAAGGTTCTAGCAAGCATATCATAAGCATACCCAAAAAATGATAATATAGTGATGGATAACAAGTTGTCTTTATAACATAGTGATGCATATCATAAGCATAACATATACTCTTGTTCTTCTCGGTCTAGGCTCCCTACTTCACTTCAGGACGGTCTATGCCAAAAAGCCAATACAAGTCAATTTCAGAGGCCACTGTGAGAAACAGAGCCGTCTTGATCACAAAGTTACCGATCGTTGCCACAGCACTTGAGTACGGAAAATGGCGCCTACAGGTATTAGGTCATATGAGATTATACCGACTATTGTCGTCAAACAGGAAAGGAAGAAGAAAAAAAGTAATGTTTTATATATGCATATGTTTGGTATAGTACCAGTCAATGCCATCTGGTTTTGGACGGTCAGAAAGATTCTTGAGACCCTCAGTATCATAGTTCTTCTGCTTGATGTCACGCCTAATTTCCCCAGGTGCAAGCTGGATAGGCATAGATAATGATCATTAATTTATAGTATGTCATTAGCTGTCCTGACTGTTAATAAGAGGAATACTGTCAATTGAGGTCCGATACAGAATCATACATACATAAATACAGACAATGACCTAGGTTGCTAATTGAGGAATATATTAATTGCAGCAAGCCCGATCGAGAAGATGATCTCATGTGTTTCTACGTACTCCTACCGGAAGAAAATGAGGCAGCAATAGAAGAGAGAGATCCATTAATTATAGAATTCAGCTCCAGCTAACTACAGATGCATGTATGTTGTTGCTTGGACGATGGTAAAGAATCGGGCCCCTAGATCCTTGATATCATGAGACAAATAGAAGGAGAAAATCGTGCGAAGAAAACGAGATAACAAGTGGTTAATCTCTGGTTCAGATCATATGGTACCTCTTTGGTGTGCATGAGCCTTGGGCCGAGCCGGCGTCGCTCGTGCGCAACCGCCGGCTGCGCTCGCTGTAGCATGGAGCCACCGAGCAGCCTCGCCGCCCCGTGCCGAAGAAGCGCCGACATCGTCGCGCCTAGGAAAGGGTTAGGGTTCCTCGCTCGCTCGCCTCCGTGACGAAGAGGAAGAGGTAGGGGTTTGATCGCGTCTCTGCTCCGGGCTTAGCCTGTACACGTATGCGTACGAGCGACCCATAGAGGCCTCCATACAAGCAGACCCACAAACCAGCGGGGCAGCTTAGGTTATTTTTCTTCTCAATGAACGATCTGGCTCAAACTAGCTTGCTTGCTCCTTTTTTTTTCTTCTCTTGGGAACGAAAACTGGCTGACGTTCGAAACTAGCTAGATCAATTCTTGGCTTTATCACTACCTGGTGTTGGCCTCAACGAAAAATGTGCATATTTGAGAATTTTCTTTAAGAAAATATAAAAGTATTCACTACATGAAATTCTTGCTACCACTAGTCCAAAAATGGACATCAATACCGGTTTCAGAGGGGCTTTTGTACCGGAAATCAAACCGGTACAAAAGATTCGGGACAAAAGCCCCCCCTCTTTTGTACCGGTTACTTACCAACCGGTATTAAAGGGCCTCCACGTTGGCTCCAGGAGCGTGCAGGGCTAGGGACCTTTGGTACCGGTTTGTAACACGAACCGGTACCAAAGGAATTCAGGGTTTAGGGTTTTAGGAGGGGTTTAGGGGTATCGGACCATTTCTTCGTACGAGGATCGCGTCGATGCGCCAGAAACGCGTTTGGATTTAGGAGTACATGAAGATCAAGGTAATGCATATCAACTTGGTGCATATAATATAACACATGTAATTGCATAAGATCGCAAATTAAGTAGTACATGCATGAAGATCGATCTTCATGCATAGTGGTACTCTCCGAGGCATATTATCTATTACATGTAGCATAGTGGTACTCTCCGAGTCAAACTATATATTACATGTAGATCTTCATTCATAGTGGTACTCTGCGAAGTTAGGTATGACGTCCCGAAGAAAAAATCCCGCCAATTCCTCGCCAATTGCTTTGAAGCGGTGCTCGATTGGGAGCCTATCACGCTTTCTTGCCAACTGTAAAAGAATGAGATTCAAATGAATACATGAGCTATATATATATATATATATATATATATCAAATCACAATCAAACAATTATGACTGAAACTTAGTACAAGTTATGGTAACAAAATAAATTTGTGAATATTGTTTTCGTACCTCTCTATTCCTTTGATTATTCGTTCTCTCGCTGACAATCTTATGGATGTTCTCGCAAACATAATATCCACATAGATTAGTCCCCTCAGGTTGTTTCGAGCATTTCTGTACAAGAATATAATTCAATCAAATAATAATCAAGTATGATAAAGGTGTGTGGACCTAGGTAGTACTACTTACTTTGTTCGCACGCCATATTAGCTTCGGTTTCCATCCACCGGTCGGATCTTCCTGGATGAACGTTTGCCATACGCTGCCCGACAAAAGAAAATGCATAAAAGAGTTATTAATTTGTTGATATCAGAAAATTAACAAAAAAACCAATAAGAAATAAAATTACCTTTTGAGCATATCAAAAGCCGACTTGTATAGTATAGGCTCTTTGGTTAGTGAGTCATAGACTTCAACCTCTCCATCGTACATTTTAATGACGATAAGAATAAAGTGGAACTTGCGCACGTTTAAATATGCAGTGTCATAGATATAAGTCATCAGTTAAAATTTTAACGTATGGTGAGCAAAATAGAATGTGTTATAAGACAGTTACACTTACTTGAAGTTGTAAGGCCAAAGTATTATCTTTTTGTCACGTTGTCGCTTCAAAAACCTTAGCAAAGTCTCTGGTGTATCCTTGTTAAAGATGGGATCTTCTATGGTTATTTCATGCATTGTATCTGGGTCAATGAACCCAATGTCCGTGATTTCATCCCTTTTGCATTCGAGCTTCTTCGATCTGCATAATATAGCGCACAAAAGATTAAATTGAGGATAATTTGCAGACAAAGAATGAGCTGAGCTAAAGACTTCTCAAATTATATTAATAAATCACTTACAGACAATAGCAACTGATGATAGATTTGTCGATGGCCCGGAGATTGTATAACTGAAAAAGTTCGAGGAAGTCAACGCTCACAGAGTATTCTTGGAAGTAGTGTTCATCCTTAACTCGCACCATGATACAATCAATCCCTCTCTTTATGGCATTAGTGTACCACGCATTCAAATTACGCATACATGTTGGTAGCGACCTGATATTCTCGACCAGATCTTTCCCTTGAACATATTGATATACTACTTCAGCGATGGGGTAATCAATTGTGTTTTGTCGAGAACTTTCAACGGCCTTCTCGTCAAACACCTTGAGAGGGGGGACCGATTGAACGGGTTGTTCTCCGAGCTGGTACACTTGTTTCCTCGGTTTCACCGAGACCACCGATTGATCGGGTTTTTTCACCTCCACCATAGCGTCATACGACTTTTCAATAGAACGCCTATAGTCAGATGGCGGCGATGGTGGAGGGTCATATAGATTCTCAACGGTACGAATAACTTTCACTGGATCTAGAGTCTTCTCAAAAGGTATCTCTGGCACTTTCTTAGCAAAATGTTTGGCCACCTCGGACTTAGAGATTTCACTGCATTCCTCGATAGTTCTTTCCCAAGGTAACTTCTCGATAGGCGGCAGTGGTTTCTCCTTTCTAGGTCTCTTCCTAGGCGGCGTACCGTTCTGCTTAAAAAACGCAGTCTTACGCGGAGGATCTCGAGATGGTGGACTCGCGCTGGGGTCCCTCTCCGGTAGGTGTGGACTTTGCTGCTCATGTGGACTGCTACCAGGCGGAGTCGATGGCCATTGCTGCTCATGTGGAATTTGCTGCTCATGTGGAATTTGCTGCTCATGTGGACTGCTACGAGGAGGAGTCGGTGGCCTTGGCAAAAGGACGATGTATTTCTTGGACCATATGGCGAAACCGCGCCTGACATCGGCCAGTGTCTTCTCTTCGTCACCTCCAGGAAAATCAAGCTCCATTGTTTCAAAACCCGGAACAATGTCATCCACCCCGACACGAACACAGCCAGTTGGAATGGGCATATGATGGTGCGTTGCTCCATCTTCATTTGGATAAACATAGCCGACCGCCACCTTAACGGACACGTTCCTCATTTGCATATGTAGCTCGCAATCTGTCTTCTCCGTGACATAATCCACGGGGTAGCTTCCTGCACATTCAAGATGCGAGGAACCCACACTGCTTCTTCGCTGAGATGGGGCGGCATCGGGTTGAGGATCTTGTATAAACAGTGGCTGATCAGGTGCCCTCTGATTTTGCTCAAGCACCTCCACCCTATTTATCAATTCCGCTAACCTGTCTAAGTCCTGCTTCTTCTTTCTCGAACGGCTTCTATAAGTGTCAGCGCACTCCGGCCATGCTTCCTTCATGGTGACACCTGGGAGGGCTCGTATCCGTCCAACGTGTTCCGCATTCCCAAGAGCGAGTGTCAGCTCGTCATTCTCTCTATCGGGAATGTACTCCCCCTTTCTAACTTTTTCAATTGCATCTATAAGCTGCGTCGTGATTGCATTAACTTTTTCCTTCCATTTTCCCTTTGCAACGATCTGCCCTGTCTTTGGGTCCAACCCTGCCCCATGCGCGAACAACCAGAACTTGGACCGGTCGGGCCAGTCCCATGTCTGTGGAGTGATTCCTGCCTCCATCAGTTTAGCTTCAAATGCTCTCCACTTCGGAATGGCAGTCTTGTAGCCACCTGACCCCAAATGATGGAAATGTTCTTTCTTTGAAGCATTTTTCGTATTTGTGACTGATCGGGACACAGCAGTAGAAGATTTCTTATAGCTCTTAAATGCGGGCCAGTGATCTTTTATCTTCACTAGACTTCCAGTGAATATTGGATCTTTATCTGCATATCTGGCCCATAAATTTTTCTTCCAGGTCTGGAATTGTGTGGCCATTCTCTTAAGAGTCCATTCCTTGACTTTCTTCTTCTGGCCTTCCGTCATGTCTTCCGGTAGGCTAAAGTGTGTCAGTAGACTGTCCCAAAGAAAAAGCTTTAGAGTATCATTGACATAACTAGCTTCAGCCCCCGCGTTCTTCGGCTTATGCCACTCTACAATGCTGATCGGTACATGGTCCCTAACAAGAACTCCAGCCTGGTTTATGAATTTACGGCAGTGCTCTTTGGGCTCCACCGGTTGACCACTAGCCTTAAATGCGGTGAGGGCTAACCTACCCTCGCCCTTTAGACGTTGCGTCGGGCCTCGTTGCTTTTTAACAGATTTGCTCGATGATCCAGAAGGCTAAAAGAAAAATGATTCATTAATAAGTGTAATACAAATAAATCAATGCATCAAGTGATGAACATATAGCCTTGATATACACCTCGCCGAAGTTTATTAAGGACACTTCGTTGTCTCTTCTTTCTTCAGACTCAAGTCCCTCACCGACATCATTCAAAAATTGTGAGCCGAAATCATCGTCATCTCCATCGGGTTCTCCATTGGGTTCCGGTCCATGGGCACTCTCAAATATCATTTTCTGCACCATTTCTTCTCGCTCCTCATCTCGGATGAAGGTGTCGTCCTCCATAGCTCAATGTCACTGCAAAATTAAGTGCAATTATTTTGTTTTTATTAATGGACAAGATATATGTATAGGATGACAACAATGTCTTATAGAACACTATAGAAGAACTCGGACATATATGGAAGGGGACCACATGGAATTGAGGATTAAAACCATGAGAACAACTAGTGGTAAATCACAACACAACACAACACAACACAACACAACACAACACAACACAACAACATCATTATCTCGACACAACACAACAACATCATTATCTCGAATTCACAACACAACAACATCATTATCTCGACACAACACAACAACATCATTATCTCGAATTCACAACACAACAACATCATTATCTCGAGAAACAAGTAAGCATGTCAGATCCTTCATAGTTTCACTTACAACACTATGATGGAGATTTCACAACAACATACATAGCAGCAACATTTGTTCAGATTTCATAACATACATAGGTCAAAACAAAAAAGGACAATCTATTTTATAGCTGCATAGTATCCCAGATTAGCATGCCATCTCAGTGCTTCCAGCTAAACCACCTCACCTGTGATTATAGAAAGGAAATAAAGGACCTGTGTATGATTCAAGAATAAATTAAGTTAACATAAACTTTGGGCTCCTATACATCACACAAGACACTAAAAACCTAACTAAACAAAGCCCCATTTGTTGCACTATATGTGGGGTAAGAATCACAGCCATAAATTATAAGTAGCTTGTATCGGCTAGCAGCAACAACTAGTACAAAATAATAAGAAGATCAAGACATGTACAACTGATCAAAGTGCCTTCTACTACAAGCTTCCCAAATTTATCACATACTTTACTAAAAAGGGCAGCAACTACCATTCAATAATAACTATATAAACGAATAAATGTCAATGCTACAGGATTTTTAAAATAACAGCCAATTGTCAATTGAACAGAGAAAACTAAGCTGCATAAACAACACCTGAGCCCATTTTGGGTGTTGTTGGAACTACATACTTCTCTAAATCAAGCTCCAAACCAGAAGCAGAGTCGTTCTGCTTGAAGGAAAAATATAAAATTGGCACAACAGAAAGGATAGCACCACATGCTTTGCAAATAGAAATATATGCAATAGCTTTGCAGGAAGATAATTATTTTGAAAGTAAGACAGGAACTCCCACTGTTCCAGCCTTCATTAATCATAAGGACACCTGAACCTTATATCTTCACGCTTTGATATATTTTGCCAAATGTGATTGTCACACTTCACAGAAAGACAGCTTCAGACATGAGAGTGGGGATGTCTTCACTAGTTAGGCTAGCTAAGCAATTTTAGGCATAATGTGTGGCTATTTTTTGATAGTTAGCCGTCCAGATAAACAAATCTGTAGTCATATTTTCTTGTCAGTCAATGAACCATATCTAAGGATAGATAATTATGGGTATGAAAGATAGTCAGTCATGTCATGTCTGAAGCTATTTTTGACAGTTAGCTATCTGCACAAACATGTGTGCTGACTAAGATAAAAATACGGCTTCACATGAATCCTTCTGCCTGTGAGTAGCACATCCTCCAGCAAAAAAGTATCATTTTTAAGTTTAGGTCTAAATGTTTAATTAAAAAACACCATGATTTTTTCTTGTTGTGTGAAACATCATAACTTCATTAGAGATCACACACAACCACAAAGGGCATGGAGTTGCCAATCTAGTTGCAGATTTCCTCAATGTACTGAATTTTCTTTATGTTCTTGTATAAATAAACCAAAGTAAGAAAGAGAGAGCAGAATTGGACACTTAGAGATTATAGTTTATTACATAGTGAAGCGATTATAGTGCTCAGTGTAGTATAAAGGTACATATGACCAAGGAGCACTTCCAGTACATTGATTCTAACTGTACAGCAATAGAAGATATATAATAGAAACTACTGAAGACAAATCCTATTTGAACAACATGTAAACAAACTTATTCAGAGTTAAATAGTTCCACTAATTGCACCAAAGCCATTGTACATTGATTCTAACTGTACAGCAGTAGGAATTTAAATGAACCAAATTTGTTTGATTTCATCACAGGAAACGCAAATAATTCTCAAAAAGAGGCATGCCCAATTCAATCCCGCAATGGCCATGGGCGTCGTCTCGGCACGCGGTCCCGCCAGGCGCTCGTCAGGCGCTCCCGCTCGTCAGGCGCTCCCGCAGTGGCCCCGTCAGGCGCTCCCGCTCCGTCGCCGGCGGTGGCCTCTGGCGTCGCCTCGGCATGCCTCGCACAGCGGTGACCTCGGACAAATCAGTGCAGGGGAGAGGGAGAGGTTACCTGTGGCGGGGGCGTGGGAGGAGGCCGGGTCTTGATCTATGGCGGGGGCGTGCTCCGGTGGCTCGAGGCGCGGGCGTGCTCCGGCGGCGTGTGTTTGCAGAGAGGGCTCTGCAGACTAGCTAGGGTTCGGCGACGGCGCGTGGAAGATAATGGCCTAAGGGCCTTTGGTACCGGTTGCTATTACGAACCGGTACTAAAGGTAACCTTTAGTACCGGTTCGTAACAGAAACCGGTACCAAATATAATTATGAAAATTCTTTTCGCGATTTTAACCTTTGGTACCGGTTCTTTCAACCAACCGGTACCAAAGGTTTTTTTCTTTTTCTTTTGCTTTTTCTGTTGCTTTTCGTTGGATTTTTCTTTTGCTGTTTCTTTTGCCGTTTCTATTTGATTTTTATTTTGCAGTTTCTTTTGATTTTCGTTTCTTTTTTATTTTGCAGTTTCTTTTGATTTTGATAGGTTATATTTGATTTTCTTTTTTCTTTTGATTAGATATATTTGATTTTATTTTTGATAGGTTATATTTGATTAGTTATATTTGATTTCCTATTTTCTTTTGATTAGTTATATTTGATTTTATTTTTGATTACTTATATTTGATTAGTTATATTTGATTTCCTATTTTCTTTTGATTAGTTATATTTGATTTTATTTTTGATTACTTATATTTGATTAGTTATATTTGATTTCCTATTTTCTTTTGATTAGTTATGTTTGATTTTCTTTTTGATTAGTTATATTTGATTTTCTTTTTCTTTTGATTACATATATTTGATTTTATTTTTGATTACTTATATTTGATTTTCTTTTTTCTTTTGATTAGTTATATTTGATTTTCTTTTTTCTTTTGATTACATATATTTGATTTTATTTTTGATTACTTATATTTGATTTTCTTTTTTCTTTTGATTAGTTATATTTGATTTTCTTTTTTCTTTTTGATTAGTTATATTTAATTTTTCTGTTGCAGTTTCTATTGATCATATGTTCGCTTCATAATTAAGTGTCGGTTAGCGCGGCGGCACGCTGCGTCCGTGAGAGGAAAAGGGGGGGAAGAAAATGGCGAAAAGAAAAAAGGCGGAAAGAAAAAGGGCGGGAAAATGATTGAACAAGAAAAGAAGTACATATCTCAACTGAAATTTAAGATACATGGCCGGATTAGGTCACAATCGGCCGAGCTTGTTTTCGAATGTTGGAGTGATTCAGTCATAGTCGTGCCTAGCCCTATAAACGTCGCCACTGTAGTCGTCGTACTCACCGGTGTCATCGTCGCTGGCATCGGGGTCGTGATAGTCAAACCTCGACTGGTGAGCACGCGTGGGCTGAGACTGAGGGTAGCGCAGGCGGGGGCCACGGTAGGCCATGACGCTCTGGAGAGTCCGGCCGCGCCACCATAGCCGACGGCCGGCCTCGTTGAAGTTCAAACGAGGCGAGCCGTCCTCCTCGTGCCTGGCAAGCGCACTCTCACGCCGATTGATGAAGAAGGCGTCCCAAGTCGGGCTGTAGTCGGGATGCCACTGAGGATTCCTCCGCTGCTCTGGCGTGAGCTCGAAGTAGTAGTGGTTCGTGATAGCCATCTGGCGCGCCACACCTACAGGGACAGGAGGGACCGGTACGCCTCCGACGCTCAGCATCCAGCCGGTGGGGACGCGGTAGCCCGGCGGGCAGGGGTAGTTTGAGGCGCAAAGCGCCTCCGCCTCCTGGGGGGTTAGAAATACGATGGAAGCCATGGAAGAGAGTGATGAGGTTTGCAGATATGAGTCTAGATGTGATATGTAAATGGAGGCCAAGCCTACATATATATAGTGAAAAATGGCGGGAAGACGGAGGCGGGAAGCGGTGGAAAGGGCGGGAAGAAAATAGGCGGGAACCTTTAGTCCCGGTTTTTGTGTCATCTAACAAAACTGTCGGTGGGATAAGGACGTGTGGGTAACCTTTAGTCCCGGTTGGTGGGTGCAACCGAGACTAAAGATGTCGGCAGGATAAGGACGCGTGGGTGGATGCACTGCTCGATGAGATAAGGACACGTGGGTGGACACACGATGCCCCTGTCGGAGGAACAAGACAAAGTAGAAGCGGTGGCGCGGGGAACCATCTAACCTTTAGTCCCGGCTGGTGGGTACAACCGAGACTAAAGGTGGTTTTTGTGTCATCTAACAAAGCTGTCGGTGGGATAAGGACGTGTGGGTAACCTTTAGTCCCGGTTGGTGGGTGCAACCGAGACTAAAGATGTCAGCAGGATAAGGATGCGTGGGTGGATGCAGTGCTCGATGAGATAAGGACGCGTGGGTGGACACATGATGCCCCTGTCGGAGGAACAAGACAAAGTAGAAGCGGTGTCGTGCCTATAAAAGGAGCATCGATACGCCATGGCAAGCAGCTCAACAAGCCAACCTAGAAGGTAGGGAGAGTTTCATTCCCATGGATGGAGGACAGGGTTGGGAAATCTCCCGTGGCGGAGTTTCTCGAAGATGTCGTTGGTGCTCACGCCCTACGGCATCTTCGGAAGCTCCGCCTCGGAAAAATTTCCCTCATACAATAACATCATTACACAAAAATCCATATTGAGATACACAAGTTATGATCCCTATCTAGTCTTCTGAGTTTTCTTCTTGTGTTTCCCTTTCTTCTGATTGCGACGCAGCCATGGACAATCTTCATTATTTAAAATTATGCTTGGATCAGTTTTCACCTTGAAGGGTGGAATATCATCAAACTTATTATAATCTTCTGACATGTCTGTCTTGTCCTCTACTCCCACGATGTTTCTTTTTCCTGAAAGAACTATGTGGCGCTTTGGCTCATCGTATGATGTGTCCTCTTGCCTTTCTTTTCTTTTTTTGGTTTGGTAGACATGTCCTTCACATAAAAAACCTGAGCCACTTCACTGGCTAGGACAAATGGTTCGGTGTCGTACCCTAGATTCTTGAGATCCACTGTAGTCATTCCGTACTGCGGGTCTACCTGTACCCCGTTTTTCAGGTTGAACCATTTGCACCGGAATAAAGGGACCTTGAAATTAGGTCCATAGTCAAGTTCCCATATCTCCTCTATGTACCCATAGTATGTGACCTTCTTCCCATTGTCCTCTGCTGCATCAAAGCGGACACCACTGTTTTGGTTGGTGCTCTTTTTATCTTGGGCGAATGTGTAAAATGTATTCCCATTTATCTCGTACCCTTGAAATGTCGATATAGTGGAAGATGGTTGCTTGGCCAACAAGTATAGCTGTTCTTCATCAGTGACATTCATGAGCCGTGTTTGCAACCAACCGCCGAAAGTCTTCATGTGTTCTCCATCAATCCAATCTTCACGTTGCTCCGGGTATTCAGAGCGTAAAATATTCTTGTGTTCCACTTTGTACGGAGCCACCAAGCTGGAATTATGTAGAATTGTGTAGTGTGCTTGAGTGAAAGAATGTCCGTCCATACACATTGTTGCTTTCTTTCCTAGCGTGCCTTTTCCACGCAGTCTCCCCTCATAGCGCGATTCAGGAACACCGATCGGCTTAAGGTCAGGAATAAAGTCAACACAAAACTCAATGACCTCCTCTGTTCCATAGCCCTTGGAGATGCTTCCTTCTGGCCTAGCACGGTTATGAACGTATTTCTTTAAGACTCCCATGAATCTCTCAAAGGGGAACATGTTGTGTAGAAATACAGGACCGAGAACACTAATCTCTTCGACCAGGTGAACGAGGAGATGCGTCATAATATTGAAGAAGGATGGTGGGAACACCAACTCGAAGCTGACTAGACATTGCACCACATCCTTCTGTAAATTTTGTAGAGTTAGTGGATTGATCACCTTCTGGGAAATTGCATTAAGGAACGCACATAGCTTCACAATGGGTACTCGAACATTTTCCGATAGAAGCCCCCTCAATGCAACCGGAAGTAATTGTGTCATAATCACGTGGCAGTCATGAGACTTTAGGTTTTGAAACTTTTTCTCTGACATGTTTATTATTCCCTTTATATTCGATGAGAAGCCAGACGGGACCTTGATGCTACTCAGGACTTCAAAAAAGATCTCCTTCTCTTCTTTGGTAAGAGCGTAGCTGGCAGTACCTTGATACTTCTCTGGATTCAGGTTGTTTCCTTCGTGGATACATTGCTGGTCGTGCCGTGCATCCGGTGTATCTTTTGTCTTCCCATACACGCCCAAGAAGTTTAGCAGATTCACGCAAAGATTTTTCGTCACGTGCATCACGTCGATTGCAGAGTGAACCTCTAGGATTTTCCAGTAGGGTAGCTCCCAAAATATAGACATCTTCTTCCACATGGGTACATGTCCATCAACATCATGCGGAACAGATTGTCCGCCAGGACCCTTTCCAAAGATCACTTTTAAATCCTTGACCATATCATATATAACATCCCCAGTAGGGCGGGTAGGATTCATTCGGTCTTCTGCCTCACCTCTGAAATGCTTTCCTCTCTTTCTTACTTGATGTTGTTTTGGAAGAAATCGACGATGCCCCATGTACACATTCTTGTTTCTCAAATATATACTGTCAGTCTCACCTAAACAGTGTGTGCATGCATTGTATCCCTTGTTTGACTGTCCTGAAATGTTACTAAGAGCAGGCCAATCATTGATGGTTACAAACAACAACGCTCGTAGGTTAAATTCCTTTTGTTCGTGCTCATCCCAAATAGGTACACCTTCTTCACGCCACAACTGTAAAAGTTCTTCAACTAATGGCCTCAGGTACACATCAATGTCGTTGCCGGGTTGCCTCGGGCCTTGGATGAGCACTGGCATCATAATGAACTTCCGCTTCATGCACAACCAAGGAGGAAGGTTATAGATACATAGAGTCACTGGCCAGGTGCTATGACTGGAGCTCTGCTCCCCGAAAGGATTAAAGCCATCTGTACTTAGACCAAATCTTAAGTTCCTTGCGTCATCTGAGAATGACTTGTACTTTCTGTCGATTTTTCTCCACTGCAACCCGTCAGCGGGGTGTCTCAGCATCACATCTTTCTTACGGTCCTCTTTGTGCCATCGCAACAACTTGGCATGCTCTTTGTTTTGGAACAAACGTTTCAACCGTGGTATTATAGGAGCATACCACATCACCTTCGCAGGAACCTTCTTCCTGTGGGTGGACTCACCCTCAACATCGCCAGGGTCATCTCGCCTGATCTTATACCTCAATGCACCACATACCGGGCATGCATTCAAATTCTCGTACTCCCCGCGGTAGAGGATGCAGTCATTGATGCATGCATGTATCTTCTGCACCTCTAATCCTAGAGGGCAGACAACCTTCTTTGCTTCGTATGTACTAGAGGGCAATACGTTCTCCCCTGGAAGCATCTTCTTTATTATTTTCAGCAACTTTTCAAATCCCTTGTCAGAAGTACCATTCTCTGCCTTCCATTGCAGCAATTCCAGTGTGGTACCCAGTTTTTTCTGGCCATCTTCGCAATTTGGGTACAACAGTTTGTTGTGATCCTCTAACATTTTCTCCAACTTCAGCCTCTCCTTTTCACTTCCGCAGTTTATCTTCGCATCAAGAATGGCCCGACCCAAATCGTCATCGGGGTCATCAAAAATGGGCTCATCAAAAATGGGCTCTTCTTCAGCTTCGTCTTCCCCCATACTACTATCACCGTCTTCAGTGAACATAGGATAGTTGTCACTATCCTCTTCTTCTTCGTTGCCTTCCATTATAACCCCTCTTTCTCCGTGCTTGGTCCAACAATTATAGCCGGGCATGAAACCATTCTCAAGCAGGTGGAAGTGAAGGGTCTTTGAGGTAGAGTAATCCTTCGTATTTCTACAGGAACTACATGGACAATAAATGAAACCATTCGACCGCCTGTTTGCCTCCGCCACGTTGAGAAAATAATGCATGCCAGTAATGAAGTCGGGATGGCATCGGTCACCGTACATCCATTGTCGATTCATCTGCATTATATAAGTATATCAAAAATCATTAATTACACAACATCATGGATATATGAGTGACCAACTTAATTAATATTCAAGTTCATCACATAAAACTAAGTTTTTTTTATTAAAAAAAAGAGGCTCACCGAGGTGGTACAGTGCCGGCTAGGGGAAGACGCTGGCGATCGACGGCGGTGAGGACGGGGACGATACTAAAACCTACAAATCATACTTTAATTTGAGCTCAATTGCATACAAAAAGAATGAAATCCCTAACTTAGGCATTTCATCAAACACCTTGCTAGCACTAAAAAAATAATACGAATTAAACTAGCAAAGAAATGAGCTAAATTAGGAACGCCGGAAGAAAGGATGATATTGCTAACCCTTAGATAGATGGGTGCCGTTAATCTTGATAAAATGGTGGATAAAAATGAAGATTTATTGGAGTGTGAGAGGTGCAAAATGTTTGGAAATGTGAGAGAGAAGAAGGGAAAATGAGATGCAGGGATGATCGGGCGCTTGAAGTAATAGGGCAGGGCCCTTTAGTACCGGTTCTTTATATGAACCGGTACTAAAGGTTCAGCTCTGGCCCACTAAAATCCTTTAGTACCGGTTCCACGTATGAACCGGTACAAAAGCCCCCCATCGAACCGGTACTGATCTTGGTCGGCCTGCTGGGCGAAAGAACCGGTACTAATACACCCTTTAGTACCGGTTCATACGGGAACCGGTACTAAAGGCGTAGACCGTTGCCCATTTTTCTACTAGTGTACGCTGATAGCCAAAAACTAGGCCGTCGGCGTAGGCCACAAGCCAGACCGCCCACCAAAAAGGCCGTCAGCCCAGATAAGCCGTCGGCGTAGGCCATTGACATAGCCTAGGTGCGAGACCTACGCCGACAGCCCAACGGCCCGTCAGCCTAGGTTTTTTATATTTTTTATCGTCTTTTTAGTTTCATGGAAAATAAAGAAAATGATACAAAAATCAAAAAAGAAAATCCTTCAAGATGTAGTTGTGTTAAGTGATCTAGTTGTTAGGAAAACTAAGAAACTTGAATTTTAACATATTGTGCAAAAAATGTTATATACCTTTTTAATTTCTAGCTATCGGTATTTTCGGGGGTATCTGAAAACCATATCTAATTAAAAAAAACAGAAGAGCGCAAGACTTCCGCATAGCGTCATCTTATGTGACCCTTTTTAAGGGGAAAATCCGACTTGGAATTCAGCGATTTTGACCTCATCGGGGTTATGGGGTTAGGGTTAACGGGATTAAGCTAGGCTTTGGCTTTCAACATCCTAAATCTTTTTCGACTGAGCCAATTTTTGATACACACGTGTATGTTAGTATTTATTGCTATTTTGACCCTAGGTTTAGGGTTCCGCTGCACAAATTACACATTTTTTGTATTCAAAGTATTAAGATTGTGCTTTTTTGAAAGTCAAATGTGTGTTTCAAGCATATACAAAAATATAGCAAAGTGGTATTCAGCTTGTACTTCATAGAGTAGCAAAACATAAATGCATAGGACACCTTCAAGTTTAAAAGGGTGACTAGATACAAATAATTTAAGAACAAGCAAAACCATAATCATGAATCAATCAATAATAAATTTTGGGACTATGCACATTATACTCAGAATGACAACTATGCTCTCTTAGAAGGTGCATAAAGGTAGAAGGTGAAGACTCAACATAAAAGTAAAAAAAAGGCCCTTCGCAGAGAGAAATAGTGATTGCAAGATTTTATAAACCTTCCAAAAATTATGATACTTACCAGCTTTGAGCTCTCATTGCCCCATCATAGGCATCTTGAAAGGTCAAGGTTAATGCGAGTACAATTATAAAGCATATGCTTTTCAAACCATAAGTTGAAAACCTCATGTCCCGTGAAATACAAATACACAAATCTCATGCTACTCGACTTAGGTCCCAAGCAAGTTTTTATCATTGTAAGCATACATGTATCTTTGAGAACGCCAACGGGGTACCTCTTGCCCGATGACATGGAAACAAGCCCACATCAAAGTGGCAAGACAAACAGACAATGGACACCTCGGCATCTCTTTTATTTACCATTGAGTATAGCTTTTTATTTTGAGATGCATCGTCGAATGTCCACTATGGGTGACGAGGGTTAACTCGACAAATGTCCTAGATGAAGGACTTAGGATCGGGGAGACAGGGCGTCGGATGAACTCGAAGGTAAACTCAGTAAAACAAGGTGGCTATGAAAGTAAATGTGGTTGTAGAACCTGGCTTGCTTTCAATCTGTCCCACACCATCCCCTCCTGGCCCCCATATATAGGTGGCCAGGTCTCAAGGATCGGGTGAGATTCGATACAGATTACAATATCGATATACGACATAAACTCGTATTTCGACTAGTATTACAATTGGGCCTAGCTTAACGGGCCTCAGGGGTACTTAACTGACAGGCTCTATTATCTATACCCTTGTCAGTAGCCCCTGGGATTCTACCAGAATTACAGATTCGGGTTGAATCTCTAATTTTTAAATCTTCAACTTGATCAATTCTTCAACTTCTTCATATCTTCAAATCTTCGACTTGGTTTTTCGACTTATCTTTTTACTATGATATCTCACAAGGGGTTTTGATGAACAAGCCTGACAACTTTGACGGATCAAGAGGCCAGTTAACTGCCGGAACAGATACTTGCCACCTACTTCAAATTCAATCTCCTTGGACTTGAATTCGGGAAACCGGTTAAACTCATTCTTTTGCCGCATTTAGGCCTTACAAAGAATGAATCCCAGTGATTCTCAGGGTACCCAGTGCGTCCACCAGGATTTTTCTTCATGTCGTAGACACAGATACATACCAGCAGAGCGCATCCATGTGCGTATACCGGGCCACACAGGATGGATCCTGGGGTCTCACCTTCGTGATATATTTCAATCACGGCATTCGAGTTTTGTCACGATGACACAACTCGAGAATCATATGTCGCAGCCTTGTTTGACTGTTATAACATGTCAGATTTTCGGGTTATTCAACCTTAATTAATAAAAGTCTCTCCCGATGGTAGTAATGATATCCGCAGAGTCTCTTTGCATCCTTTCCTCAATTGTTCCTCATAAAACATCGTCGGGTGCGCGCGCAGCGCTCCCGATGGGAGTAGCCCCCGAGGCTATAGTCGAAAAACTTATTTCGAGTATAGGCTCAAAGACAATGTGCCGTCTTTCATGTTATGAGAGCATAACTCAATAAAATCGTCGGGTGCGCGCTCAGCGCTCCCGATAGTAGTAGCCCCCGAGGCTATAGCCGAATATCTTCGGGCACAGACTCAAAGAATGATTTCTCCTTTACCAGACTCAATTTTTAGTCGGCTTCCTTGATCTTCCCTTATACAAATTCTCCATATCGAACCATCTTCAGAGTGTTCATCTTACCAGTGTCCACTGCTACCATAGTCTTTATTTCTGGTTACTCATACTTTTATGATGTCATTAATACCATTAGGCTGTTTGTAATTATCTCTTTATTTTGACCGTTACCCGTGGGCAATACGGTAATTCCACAATTTATCTGCCCGTTAGTGGGCTACCGTTTCTGCTCCTTGTGCCACGTCTCAGCCCACGTTTTCGTTGCCAGGAAGCTATATAAGGGGAGAGTGGGGAAAAATCACTGTTTACCAGTTCATTACTTCTGCCGCCGCTGCCATTGTTGCAACCTCTGCGCACTTCTGACCTCCTGCACAACCCTCGTGCGCAAATCTTAGATGCGCGTGAAGCATCTGGCGCAGAAAAACAAGATGACCAAGGGGAAGACTGGGAACGCCGCGACCAGCTGGGTGCCCTCGGAGTTCAAGCAAAAGGATATGGAGAAGGCCCAAGCTGATGGCCTCATCTCCAGTGATGATCAGGTTATCTTCCCTAGCACTGATCGCATCCCCAAGCCCCCAAGTGGCTTTCGGGTGATGTTCTTTGATTTTCTCCTGCGCGGACTTTCTCTCCCTGCCCATGAATTCCTTCGTGGACTTCTTTTTGTCTACGGTGTGCAGCTTCACCAGCTCACACCAAATTCGATTCTCCACATTGCCTGTTTTATAACTCTTTGCGAGTCCTTTCTAGGGATCGAGCCCCATTTTCTCCTCTGGAAGTATCTTTTTCGGCTCCGCCCTAGTGTTTCTTTAACAAAAAGGCCTGAACTGGGCGGGGCCGTAATTTCTGTTCGTACTGAATCCCAGTATTTGGAATTTTCCATTTTTGTTTCAGTACAAGGCTGGAAAAAGAAATGGTTTTACATAAAGGACAAAAAATCTTCTCCCTCTGACTTATTTGGCATTGCCCCTTTCGATGCTGCAAAAAATCTGGAAAATTGGCCTCATGGGATTCGCCCCCCACAGAGGCTGAGATGGAGGATGTTAAGCCGCTGCTAGCGCGCATCCAAGCTCTTAAGAGTGATGATGGTGGTGCTTTAACCGGAACTCAACTCATGGCGTTTTTCCTTCAACGTCGAGTTCAACCTCTTCAGCACCGTCCTTCGAAGCTTTGGTCTTTTTCTGGTTTGGGCGATTCTTCACAAGTTTCTGATGATCTCTTTGAAAAGAAGGATCTCGACAAACGAGTGAGGGCTTTGACTATCCTCACGAAAGAAGATAATATTCCAGACTTGACTGCTAGCTATTTCGATGCCCAACACCCTTTGCCTGCGGTATGTTATACTATCTTTTATTTGCCTTGTTTTTCTCTTATCATCATTTGCCTTGTAATACTCGGGTTATTTTCTTTTCAGGATCATCGACTTCTTGTTTCTCATCCTCCCCTCCCAAAAGGGGGGGCCATTCCAAATGTCCCTATTTCTGCGGCCTCCGAAACCCCAGAGGCTGGGGATAGCCAAGATGGGGACGAAGGCGAAGATTCGGTGGAAAGGACCAGCTCAACGACATCACCTCCTCCTGCGCTTTTGGAAGATCTTGTTGTTGACAAGAAAAGGAAGCACGTCAAAGATTTTGCTTCCTCGAGTGCCTCTGCTCATAAAGCCGTGGCCGAGGAAACCCCCGCGCTAGAGGACGATTTAGAGCTCTTCGACCTCATGGACTCGTGAGTGTCATCCTATTGTATTTCATATATTATCTTTTCCCTGTCGACTTTGATAAGTGACTTGGTCTGTTGATCTTTTTCTTAGTGATGAGGAGAACCCGATGAGATTTGCTGCTGCCGCCCCTATCACTAATACTCCTGTTGTTGACGAACCACCACCACAAGAGGTTGGTCCAGCAGCGAAATCTTCAAAAGCTTCCAGGAAGCCTGTTAAGAAGGTAGTCAATGTTTGTAGTTCTTCGCGTGTGAAGAAATCATCAGACGTCGGTGCTTCTCTTGCGGCCCATCAGTCCACAAGCTCCTCCGACGATGTGCGTGAATATACGGGTACGTTTACTTCTACTTTTGCGTGTTGATACTCACGTACTATTTGTGTACAGAACTTGATGAGGAAATTCGTCGCCTTGGGCAATGAATGCGTCTAGTACCTGAAGGCTGCTAAGGCCTCTGAAGGTAAATTTCTTTTCCTATATTTGCTTGTCCTATATGCCTTTCTTTGCTTCTTTGCCTGACTTTTCCGTTCCTCCTTGGTGAACTGCAGATGCTCTAGCGACAGCCAATGCTCGCATTTCGTCGCTGGAAGCTGAACTCAACGCTTCCAGGAAAGCTTTTGATGCCGCCACTACTGCCAAGGTTAGTGCTGAGAAGTTGACGAAATCAGCACTGGCTAAGGCGAAGAAAGCAGAAAAGGCCTTGACGGATGTTAACAAGGAGCACCTCCAGCGAGAACAGGCCGTGACTGAGCGGCTGAATACGATGTATGCTGCCGCTGGGGGTACGTAATATACCTTTCTTTCCTTTTGTTCGATTTTCTCATTCTCTTATGCTTGCTGATATATTCATTCTCTGTTGTTTTATGTTTCCTTGGTTTTGCAGAATATACTGAGGTGTCCTCGTCGACTTTGCAACCAGATAACAATCCCCTCATGGCCGCAGTTAGCTTACTGGAAGCGAACTATATATCTGTTCGGGAAATCTTCGAGTTAGTTAACCGCGTTCTTACGCGGATTTTTGTCGGGTTGTGGCATAAGCAAAAGGCAGGTGCCGGATAATGATCTGAAGAGACTCGCCCAGGCCTTCGACACCACTGATGACCCCATCCTTCATATGAAGGGCCTCTCTTTTAAGCAAGGTGCCGAGGGGGTCATTGCGCTTTCATATGCACATGGTGAGGAGATCGACTGGGAGAAGGTGAGTTCTTCCCACGGCCACCCCCGTTCGGAGCTTAAGGCTTTCTTTGAGAAGGCGAAGAGGTTTGCGCCAGGCATCGTGGCGATGATTTCTCCTTTAGCGGCTTCTACGGCTTCTTCTACGCTAATTTCTTCGACTTTGGTGACGAGCGGATCCGTACCTCCTCCGAACGCTGGTGCTGCTTCTGCCACGCCTACTTCTGCCATGGATCGTGAGGCCGAGGTGGCGTAGACTTGGCCTCCTTTTGTAATTTTTAGTTTTGCTTTGATGTAGTGAACTCTAAGTCGTATGTAGCCTGAGAACTTTAGTCAGAGAGCTTGTACTTATGTAAATATTTCTTTTTTTTTTGTGAAATATCGTGCTCTATCTGGCTTCTGAGATTCTTTTCTTTTGGCTTCCAGCCTATGCGTTCGGGTGGATCATTGGGTCGCGATCAGGCTCCATCTCCAGCCGATGTTTTCGACTCCAAAGTTTCGTCGCCTTCCTGTCGTTCTTGCCTATGTGCTGAGTACTCCTTGAGGATTTCAGATCTTGAGAGCCGCTTGTCTTTGGCGAAATGCCAAGCGCAAATGGCTATGGATAAAGCCAGCAAGTCTTGCGGCTTTATGAAACAGATATCCATTCTTGAGGACAAGGTGTCGGGTCTGATGGCGAAAATCGTGCATCTCAAGGAATGCGACTCCTACCTTGTCGGTATTGTCGAGTCTGTTTGCGAAATGTTGCGATGTGAGATTCCTTGTTGCTTCTCTTGTTTCCTTTTATTCCACTACTGTCGTCTAATATCTTTTGTTGTCTTAGGTACTTGTCTGGACTTTGTTGCTGAGGTGCGTCGGGTTGCTGAGTGAAATGCAGCTCTGGAGAAAACATCAGAGGGGATTGACAGTTTGTGGTCCGATCCTCGACGCCGTCGTGCTGTTGTGTTGCTTCAAGATCGTGCTCAGCATATCGGAGAGGCGGTTGATGGTTGTCGAAGATCTCTCATAACCATGCGTTATGTCATGCTTCCTCGCAATCCTCTGCCTGGATGCTTTCCGTTGCTACTCGATACTTTCAGATCCAGTCAGCGAATTCATTGGCTGATAGAGCTAAACTTGGTGGCTGGAGCCAATTTTGCTCTTGGGTGGATGCGTAAGTGGCATCCAAGGCTTAATTATAGTTCCATGTCTCTGAGTTATCCTTCAGGTGGAGCTAGTTTGCGAGTTCATCTAGAGAATACCTTGCAGCCTGCCAGAAGGATTATAGCTTGGCTGTTGCGAGAGGATGCCACGTTTTTCTGCGAGCATCATTACTTGGATCCCCTGGGGGTGGATGATTCTGATAACCCGATGTTATGATGTTCTACTTGTATGTTTTTGTGTATATAATGCGAGAGTTTTTATCCTCAGAGCGTTTTTACTTTGTGTGTATATTGATGCGCTTGCCGCGGCTTTTGAATACATGTAAACTCAAATAAGAGGAACTTTTATCTTTCATTTATGCATGTAATGTAAGATACATGGGATGACCCAAGAGATCCGGCCAGTGACCTGTGTTCTGGTTCTAGAGGGCATTGCCCTGGAATAACTCGTGGCTTTTACAGCCTTATTTTCCTACTCGACTAATTTGTATGTCTTGTCTCCTATGTTGCTTGAGTCTTCTCTTCTTCTCCTGTAGTCTTCTCTTGTTCGGGTAGCTGTACCCGAGGTTTCTTTACTTCTGGTTCCTTGGGGTATCCTTCGAGTTGCCATGTCGCTTCTGTAGTCGTGCTTTTTGCTTTGCAGTTAGGTTCTCCGTAGCTTGCCATCATGCCAAAATTTTGGGCCATCTTATGAAACTCCTTGTCGCATAGATCTGATAATTCGAAGCTTCCCTTTACTGTAATAAGTCCTTTGGGTCCTGGCATTTTTAGTACCAGGTAAGTGTAGTGAGGTACTGCCATGAATCATGAAAACGCGGGTCTCCCGAGGATCGCATGACATTGTGATGGCCAGTCCATGACTTCGAAGTCAAGTTTCTCCCTTCTGTAGTTTTTTCAATTTCCGAAACAGACGTTGAGTGCTATTCGACCAAGTGGATAGTTAGCACTTCCTCGGACTATTCCATGAAAGGAGCAATCAGTTGGTTTTAGGAACTCCAATGAAATGTGCATTGCCCGTAAGGTCTTTGTGTATATAAGATTTATCCCACTTCCTGCATCCATGAATATTCTGTCGACATCATAGGTCCCAATTTGTGCTTTGAGTAACAAGGGCGCGTTTCCTGGCCGAGGTACTGTTATTGGGTGATCATCTCTGCTGAATTCTATGGGTTGCTCTGACCAATGCAGATATTCTGTTGTTGCTGGAGGTGAATTTATTGCAAGGTTGACTTCTCGAGTTATGCTTTTCTCCTCTTTGTTCGACTTGGGCACTGGCTGTATCATTGCTGTAATGTACCTGACGAGGGGTTAACTCGACAAATGTCCTAGATGAAGGACTTAGGATCGGGGAGATAGGGCGTCGGATGAACTCGATGGTAGAGTTAGTCGAAATAGGTGTGTATCGAAAGTAAACTTGGGTGTTCAACCTGGCTTGCTTTCAATCTGCCCTACACCGTCCCCTCCTGGCCCCTATATATAGGTGACCAGGTCTCGAGGATCGGGTTGGGTCCGATACAGATTACAATATCGATATACGGTAAGAACTCGTATTCGACTTATTATTACAATTGGGCCTAGCTTAACGGGCCTCAGGGGTACTCAACTAACGGGCTCTATTAACTATACCCTTGTCAGTAGCCCCTGAGATTCTACCAGAATTGTAGATTCAGGTTGAATCTCTAATCTTCAAATTTTCGACTTGATCAATTCTTCGTCTTCTTCAAATCTTCGACTTGGTCTTTCGACTTTAGATTTTATGATGATAACCTGTTCGCAAGGGGTTTTGATGGTCAAGCCTGACAACTCTGACGGATCAAGAGGTCAGTTAACTGCCGGAACAGATACTTGTCACCTACTTCAAATTCAATCCCCTTGGACTTGAATTCGGGATACCGGTCAAACCCATTCTTTTGCCTCATTTAGGACTTACAAAAAATGAATCCCAGTGGTTCTCAGGGTACCCAGTGCGTCCACCAGGATTTTCTTCGCGTCGTAGACACGGATACATACCAGCAGAGCGCATCCATGTGCGTATACCAGGCCACACAGGACGGATCCCGGGGTCTTACCTTCGTGACAAATCACGGCATTCGAGTTTCGTTGCGATAACGCAACTCGAGAATCTTACGTCGCAGTCAAAGTTTGACTGAAAATATTCGGGTTTCTACAACCATAAAACTCGCTCCCGATGGGAGTAATCTCTCTTCAATTTGTCGACTACGTAGTCGAAGTTTTATCCTTCTTCATCTAAAATATTCACCATCTCATCTCTATCGGGTGCGCGCTCAGCGCTCCCGATGGGAGTAGCCCCCGAGGCTATGTTTGGCAACTTGTAGTCAAGCATAGGCTCAAAGTTCAGCTCCTCTTTCTTCTGTAGACCTCTTATTATTTGACGAGCCCCCGAGTCCAAGTCGAGGTTTTCTTATCGCATAATCTTCCCCTCTTTTTTTTTCTTCTTTGATATTATCGTCTGCTGTGCGCAGAATTTAACTCCTGTTATAAATTATGTTCACGGGCTTTGCTGTAGCCCGAAGGCCCAATAATATGTGCTTATAAATAAAGCACCTGCTGATTAAGGTAAAAACCCTAATCAGACTCCTCCTCCGCCGCATCATCTTTTTCCTCCATCTAGGGTTTTTGCGAGGTTTTTCTTGTTGCGCTCATGGCTGATGCTCAAGGTTCCCGTCTGACCCTTGGCTCTCCGGTAGCCCCACGAGGTCAGGGTCGCCCTCGTGGAAGTAAAAACAAGAAGACCATGCCAGCCGCCGTAGGAACTTCTTCCGACGTTCCGGCTAAACATCGTCCCGGCCGCCCACCTGGGAGCAAGAACAAACCTAAAGTGATCAGCGCCACTCCAGGCCCTGCTGCTCCTCCTCCTGCTGCACCTGTCGCTCCTGCTGCTCCTCCTCAAATCTTCTCCTTCCTCTGCATTGCCATGGCGCAATGCCGTGAGATTCAGCGATTACCGCTGAATTTTAATGAAGTTTATGGATGGTCGCGAGCTGCGAGAAGCTATTCTTCGGGAACAATCTGGCGGCGGCATCCCATACGAGGTTGAGGTATGGTACAATGGCGATGGCGAACAGTACTTCAGGGGAGGCTGGGCGCAGTTTGCGGAGGACCATGACATCCGTCAAGGTTTCTTCATGGCCTTCGACTTCCATATTGGGACGTCGAAGTTCGACGTGAAGATCTTCGATGGCACTCTTTGCCAGAGGGAATATGAAGCTTGAAGTCCACCTCCGTTAGGACTTTCTATGTTTTTTATGTAATTTCTTTTTATCGTGTCCTTGCTACTTATCTGCAATGAATATTATCCAAGTACTCAATGTCTTTTGCTAGTACCATGAGAACAATTTATGTTCTGAGGTATGTTTTCCATATATTGGGCTCTTTGCGAACCAAAAAAGGTAGGAATAATATCGGGTTCCTCTCATGAACCAAATTCTATCAATATTCGTCGGGTTGTCTAGACAACCTTATAATAAGGGAAAAGCCTCCATCTTGTCATAATAATTTTTGTTTCGTACGACCCAGGGGTTGAAGCCTCCGAGCGGAGAAGTAACACAAGAATCGTACAATTTTGTCGAGTTCAACCCAAAGAACCCGACCTGTGGCCTCATGTTCTGGGTCCAGAAGGTTAACTCGAATATACTGATATCTCTATATTTAGTCTACGCATAAAAACGTCGTAGCTGTTCTGCATTCCACGGGTTGCTTTCGTCCTTCCCGGTCTTCTTGTCTTGTAGTCGATATGCTCCTCCTGGTATTACTTCCGTGACGATGTAAGGCCCCACCCAAGGGGACTCCAATTTGCCATGGCTGTCTTGCCTAAGTCGCAAAACAAGATCTCCCACCACGAAGGATCGTGGACGAACTCGACTACTATGGTAGTTTCGTAGACTTTGTTGATATTGCGTAGCCCTTTCTAATGCTTTGTCTCTTGCTTCATCTAGTGCATCGACGTCATCTTCTAATGCTTCTGTTGATGTCGCCTCGTCATATGCTGTCACTCTTGGAGCTTCGTGTGTAACTTCGACTGGAAGCACGGCTTCTGCACCATGGACCAGGAAGAAAGGAGTTTCTTGAGTTGCTGCATTGGGCGTAGTTCTTAGGCTCCACAGAACGGAGGGCAATTCTTCTACCCAAGCGCTCTTGGCTTTCTCGAGAGGTGCTAAAAGCCTCTTTTTTATTCCACTACTTATCAAGCCATTAGCTTTTTCGACTTGCCCGTTTGTCTTCGGGTGCGCCACAGATGCGAATTTAAGCTTGATTCCCAATCCTTCGCAATAACTTCTGAATTCTTTTGAAGTAAAATTTGTCCCGTTGTCTGTGATGATGCTATGTGGTACACCAAAACGAAAAACTATCGACTTGATGAAACTGATTGCCGCTGTAGAGTCTTGAGTTGTTATTGGGGCCGCTTCCACCCATTTGGTGAATTTGTCGACTGCCACTAGCATATAGACATGCCCTCCTGGCCAAGATTTGTGCAACTTTCCCACCATGTCGAGTCCCCATTGTGCGAAGGGCCAAGATAATGGTATTGTTTGTAGCTCCGCTGCTGGTGCATGTGGTCTGGATGCAAACCTTTGACATGCTTCACACTTTCGAACTATATCTTTCGCGTCTTCGATGGCTGTTAGCCAATAGAATCCCGCTCGAAAAGCTTTTGCCGCTATTGCTCTGCTGCTGGCGTGATGTCCACATACTCCGCCGTGTATGTCTTTTAATATTGTTTGCCCTTCTTGGGGTGTGACACAGCGTTGTAAAACGCCTGTAATACTTCTCTTGTATAGTTTTCCTTCAATCACGACAAATGCTTTCGCTCTTCGAGTTATCCTTTTAGCCTCCACTGCATCTTCTGGTAGCTTTTTATTTATCATGTACGCAATATATACGGCTGCATCCATGTTTCTTCTATCATCATGACCTCCTCTGGTTCCGTCGTAGCCCCCGAGCTTGTCGTGGTAGTCAAACTTTTCGCATTTTTTATTGATCTTTCCGCTATTTCTTCCCAAAATACTCCAGATGGCACAGGTAAGCATTGTGATCCGATATTTGCTAAAGTGTCGGCTTCCTCATTGCTGTTCCTGCTGACGTGAGAGACTTCGCATCCATCGAACGTTCCTTCTAGATAATGGTACAAATTCTTGTAGGCCATCATGTTATCATTGATTGTGTCACACCTGTTCATAACTTGCTGGACAACAAGGTTAGAGTCTCCAAATATCTTTAGGCGAGTTGCTCCACAAGCTTTAGCCATCTTCATTCCATGCAACAAAGCCTCGTACTCCGCTTCATTGTTAGAAGCCTGTGGGAAACTCATCCTTAGAACATACTTTAATTTGTCGCCATGAGGTGATATCAATACTACTCCTGCGCCTGCGCCTTGGACTCGCTTAGAACCGTCAAAGTACATTGTCCAAGTACTCGATAAATCTGGTGGTCCCGTGCTTTGCAACTCGAGCCACTCTGCTATAAAATCTGGCAAAATTTGCGACTTGATCGCCTTCCTTTTTTCGTACGTGATGTCCATGGGAGATAACTCGATTCCCCACAAAGAGACACGGCCTGTTGCTAAAGGGTTGTTCAATATGTTCGATAGTGGTGCTTCATTGACCACTATAATCGGGTGCACAGTAAAATACTGTCGTAATTTACGTGCAGTAGTGAAGACACTGTACGCCAACTTCTGATAATGCGGGTACCTCTGTTTGGTTGGGGATAACACTTCACTGATGAAATATACCGGTCTTTGGACGCCATGAGCTTTGCCTTCTTCACTTCTTTCGACTACTAGAACTGTACTTACCACCTGATTGGTTGCGGCGATGTACAGTAGTAGTGGCTCTTTTTCTTTAGGTGCGACCAGCACTGGCGGCGTGGAAAGCACTTTTTTCAATTGCGCAAATGTTGTGTCTGCCTCTTCTGTCCACTCAAATTTGTCGTCTGACTTCTTCATAAGTGCATAGAAAGGGAGCGCCTTCTCCCCTAGTCGAGCAACGAAACGACTTAATGCCGCAACTCGTCCTGCTAATTTCTGTACGTCATGGAGTTTTGTGGGTTTCCCCATTGTTAGAATTGCTTGAATTTTCTCTGGATTTGCCTCTATTCCTCGTGCTGATACTAAGAATCCCAAAAGTTGCCCTGCTGACACTCCGAAGGAACACTTTGTCGGGTTCAACTTAAGCTTGAACTTGTTCAGGTTGTCGAAGGTTTCTGCCAAGTCGCTGATTAAAGATTTCTCCTCTCTTGTGGTGACGACTACATCATCAATGTAGACTTGTATGTTGCGCCCTATTTGGCTCCCGAGGCAACTCTGCATCATTCTTTGATAAGTTGCTCCTGCATTTTTTAGGCCGAATGGCATCACTTGGTAGCAAAACACCCCGTACGGTGTGATGAAGGCCGTTTTTTCCTCATCCTCTTTCTTCAGCTTGATCTGGTTATAGCCAGAATATGCATCCAAAAAGGAAAGCCTTGCGCAGCCCGCTGTTGAGTCGATTATTTGATCGATGCGGGGTAAAGGGAAGGGATCCTTTGGACAGTGCTTATTGAGAGATGTGTAGTCGACACATACTCTTTGTACGTCTGTGTTCTTCTTGGGTACTATTACTGGGTTCGACACCCAACTTGAAGTTTTGATTTCCCTGATAAATCCAGCACTTTCTAATCTGTGCAATTCTGATGCTATCGCCTTCCTCTTGGGTTCATCGAATCGTCGCAGTGGTTGCTTGACTGGTTTCGCCTTGGGATCTACATTTAGTGCGTGCTCGACGAGTTCCCTGGGAACCCCTGGCTTGTCCGATGGACACCAGGCGAAGATTTCCCAGCGCTCACAGAGGAACTCGACGAGCGCGCCTTCCTATGCGGGATCCAAGTTCACCGCAATTGATGTCGTCTTGTTTGGATCCGTAGGATGGACCTGAATTTTCTTTGAATCATGCGTTGTGTCGAAAGCCTTATCTGGCAGGGATCGTCCAACGTCGGGTAGCACATTATGATCTGTTTCTCCTTTTAACCTCTCGTATTCTGCTGTCATGCCGAAGGTTTGCGCCATCTTGTTGAATTCTCTGTCGCATGTGTTGGCTACTTCAAAGCTCCCTTGTACTGTTATTGTTCCTTTGGGCCCTGGAATTTTTAACGTGAGATACGCATAGTGCGGTACTGCCATGAATTTTGCAAATGCTGGGCGCCCCAGGATTGCATGATATTGTGATGGCCAATCCATAACTTTGAACTCCAGTTTCTCTCTTCTATAGTTTTCGCTGCTACCAAAGCAGACATCGAGTTCTATTCTTCCCAAAGGGTAGTTTGCTGCTCCTGGCACTATCACGTGGAAAGAGCAATCTGTTGGCTTCAGACTCGTCGGTGATATGCACATAGCCTTTAGTGTTCTAGCATATATTAAGTTTATGCCGCTCCCTGCATCCATGAACACTCTTCCGATGTCGTATCCTCCTATTTGTGCTTTTAGAACCATAGGCGAGTGACCTGGCCTAGGAACTTTCCGTGGGTGGTCTGCTCTACTGAACTTGACTGGTTGCTTTGACCATCGTAGGTACTCTGTGGTGGCCGGTGGTGATGATATTGCTAGGTTTACTTGCCTGGTTATGCTCTTTCGCTCTTTTTTCGACTTGGGCACCGGTTGAATCATAGCTGATATGTATACTTTTGACTCTAGGTGCTTTGACAGTCTTTGAGTTTGATATCCTTGACTTCTGCGTTTTTCTCCTTGCCTTCCTTCTTGGCTCGGGCTCATTGCACCTTGCAACCTTAGGAATGTTCTCCAATCCTTCATCTGGTGATTTGAGACCCTTTTCCTGTCGAGGTACGCGTAGTGAATTCGACAAGGTCCGTATAGCATATCCTCGGCCGAAGGACCAGAGTACCTTGATTTTTCTGTTCCTTTCGCCGGAAACCTCCTACTTTCGTATCCTTCTTCTTCTTCTAGTATATAGCCTGCGGCTACCTGATTTCGCCTTCCTTGGTTGCCCCCGCTGCGGTATCGTCTCCTTTGTCGACTTACTCTGTCGACTTCTGGCGAACGTCCTCTTTTATTATTATACGCGTCCTCTCCATCAGCGAATTTGTTGGCTTGTTCCATTAGCTCAGTTACTGTCGTAGGTCTTGTTCTTCCTATTTCTTCCACAAGATCTGAGCGACGAAGTCCTTCTGAAAAGGCGTCTATTGCTCGTTCATCGGAAACGTCCTCTGCTGAGTTTTTGATTATACTCCAGCGTTGTATATAAGACCGTAGTGTTTCGCCTTTCTTTTGCACACATGCTTTAACTTCTTCCAGTGATGCTGGGCGCTTGTAGGTGGAACGAAAATTTCTTGCGAATTGACTTTCGAGTTCCCCCCAGCGTCCAATGGATTCGTCGGGTAGGGTGTTCAACCAAGACCGGGCAGCGCCGGTGAGGTGTAGCTGCAAACTTTGCATTGCGGTTGCCTTTGTTCCTCCTATTATCTGCACTGCTTGTAGATAATCTGATAGCCACAATGTGGGTTCCTGCGACCCGTCGTACTTGCTCTGATCATGAGGTAATTTAAATCCTTTGGGTACTCGCGTTTTGCGAACCCTACGGGTAAAGCATAACGCACCCATATCTTTATCATCGTCTTCGTAATTTTCTTCCCTCCAAGCATGCCGTGATTTATCTACTCGAGCTTGTGCTATTATACTTCTTGCATCCTCCTTCCTTCTCTGTCGCTTTTTCTCTTCTGATGATTCACTATAGTCATCGCTTGAGTACTTGTACCTGAACTTCTCCTTGCCGCTTCCCTTGTAGCTTGTCAACTTCAACTCTGGGGCTTGCTCCCTGATTTTACCTTCTACTATTCCGAGGCTTCGTATCGCGGCTCGGTGCATATCTTCTCGCGGGTCCCCATACTCTGGTCTTGTGGCTAGTAAATACGCTTGTGCTGCTGCTAATGCCGCCTCTGGCATTTTTTGTATCAGGTCCTCTTCCTCCTCTTCTAGCTGTGGGGTGGGGCTCCTCGAGTACCTTTCTTCTCTGTCGCGTACTGTTGCCCCTCTTTTGTGTTTTGGATCTCCACGCCTCTCTCTGCTATATTATGAGTCTTCACTATAGTCTTCCCAGTATTCTTCCCTTGATATGCTGTTGTTGTCTTGAAACATTATGTCTCTTTCCTCCCTTAGTTTCTTCTTGTGTTGGTATAGTGCATACTGATATCCCATTAGAACTTCTCTTCGCGATCCTTCGGGGACTTCTGTACCATGATTAATGGCTGACGTAATCATTCTCCATTCACCGGTCGAGACGTGTATTTTCTCTTTTTCCCTTTTGTTGTGATCTTTCACTTTGTCGACTTGCCTGTCGAACTTTTTGCTTCCTTCGCTGTTGTTTCCATCTTCTGCTTCAGTGATAATAACGCATAACTGATGTACTTTGGAGACACCGCTGCTTCCTACGGCGAAGTCCCTTGCGTTGTTGTGCGTCTGACACGCTTTTTCTTCTGAGTCAAATTTTTCCTGAATTTTGTCGCTTTCTGCGATTAATGCTTTTTCTAAGCTGACCGGCGAGTTTACCTCGCTGGAAGAGCCTTCTGATGATTCTAGTGCTTCCTTTGTTTCGGGCTTGCTTGCCGATGGATCTTGATCTTGTTTCGTCGGATCCGAAAGGCGAGAGGAACCCGACGGCCCGATGAAGATGCTCAAACTTCCAATTGTTAGTTCCACCTCTTGACTTCCGTCAACTTCTGGACTGCTGTTGGCTAAAAGCGAAAAAGCCGTCGAATTCATGACTCCAACGCCCAGAGTCCCCACGGTCGGCGCCAATTGACGAGGGGTTAACTCGACAAATGTCCTAGATGAAGGACTTAGGATCGGGGAGATAGGGCGTCAGATGAACTCGAAGGTAGAGTTAGTCGAAATAGGTGTGTATCGAAAGTAAACTTGGGTGTTCAACCTGGCTTGCTTTCAATCTGCCCTACACCGTCCCCTCCTGGCCCCTATATATAGGTGACCAGGTCTCGAGGATCGGGTTGGGTCCGATACAGATTACAATATCAATATACGGTAAGAACTTGTATTCGACTTATTATTACAATTGGGCCTAGCTTAACAGGCCTCAGGGGTACTCAACTAACGGGCTCTATTAACTATACCCTTGTCAGTACCCCTTAGATGGAACATATCCTTTGTCGTTGTCGCGTCCCTGGTTTAATTGGTCTTGGCCCTTAGGAGCTCCACTGTTTCCTTGTTGGGTTGTAGGTGCGTTGCTTGTGTTTCCCTCGTATCCCTCGTGTTTTGCCTCGGCTTGCTTGTTAAGTGATGCTTCTTGTAGTTTCAAGAACGTAGTGCAATCTTTCATTGCATGCCTGGATACTTGTTTCCCATCGACGAACGCACAGTGAATATGACATGGTCCGTTGAGCATATCTTCTGGTGATGGGTTGTACTCTCTGGATTCCCTTGGCGGAAACTTTCTGTAATCTTCTTTGCCATAGCTATGGTATCCCGAACTTTTACGGTCATTACCTTGGTAGCTGTTATCTTTATATCCTGCGGCTACTTGGCTGTGGGAGCCGTAATTGTCATAATTGTGGGATCTTCTCCTTTGACCTCCATATCTGTTTCCTCAATCGTCTTCTAGCGATCGCGTGCCGATGGCGCGGTGATGATGGTGCCGGAAAACTTGTTGGCGTTTGTTGATGAAGTAAAAATGACCGGCCAGTTGGAAACCCCAAGAGAAGGTTTGATGAATATAGCAGCAAGTTTTCCCTCAGTTATGAAACCAAGGTAGTCAATCCAGTAGAAGGGAGACAAACGACCAAAGGTGATGCCCACTAGCTGCGTGATGCTCTAACAAGGGCGCCGTTAATGACAACTTGTTAGCGCGTCTTCAACTAGTAGCAACGTGGAACCTGCACACAACACAACCAAATACTTTGTTCCCAACTTACGATGAGGTTGTCAATCTCACCGGTTTGCTTAAAACAAAGGGTATGAGTGTATTGAGTGGAAAGTAATAATAGTATGCGAGTAAAGTAAACAGTGTGAGTAAAGTAAACAGGTGATAGCAATATAAAGGAAATAGGACCGGGGTCCACAGTTCACTAGTGGTGTCTCTCCATAAGATAAAATAACACATGCTGGGTAAACAAATTACAGTTGGGCAATTGATAGAATAAAGACAACATGCATATGTCGAGAGGATCACTATGAGATTTACTCTGGGCATTACAACAAGATACATAGACTGCCATCGAACTGCATCTATGACTAATAATCCACTTGTGGCAAATCAATCTGAGAACTCCACAAGTATTAAGTTGCGAACAACAGATAACTGCATTAAGCAAAGTGTGTAATGTAAACAAATCATATGCCCTTGAGCATATGAATGTTGTTTTCCCCCTAGTAGCAACAGCACATCTACAACCTTAGAAGTTTCTATCACTCCCCCAGATTAAATAGAGGCATGAACCCACTATCGAGCATAAATACCCCCTCTTGGAGTCACTAGCAACTACTCGGCCAAGATAGCTACTAACAACGGAGAGCATGCAAGATCATAAACAACATAGAGATAACATAAGATAATATTCAGCACATCAACTTAATCATAACACCAATATTCATCGGATCCCAACAAACACAACATGTAGAATTACATAACAGTGATCTCGATCATGTAAAGCAGCTCACGAGATCTAAACATGAAGCACATGGTGGAGAAGACAACCATCTAGCTACTGCTATGGACCCATAGTCCAAGGTAGACTACTCACTCATCGCTCCGGAGGCAAGCATGGCGATGAAGAAGACCTCTGGTGGCGATTTCCCTCTCCAGCAGGGTGCCGGGAAGAGCTTCTAGACCCTCCCGATCTTCGGGTCGACGGCGGTGGCGGATCGCGATGTGTTCTAGAAAAGTGATCGGGTATTTAGGTTTTTCCCGTTGGGGGGTCTTTATAGGCGAAGAGGTGGCGTCTGAAGTGGACCAGGGGGCTCTCACCACCAGGGGCACGGGCCAGCCCTAGGCCGCGCCGCCCTGTGGTGTGGGCACCCTGTGGCCCCTCTCCATCTCCTCTTCGGTTTTCTGGAAACTCCGTGAAATATCTGGACGACTGGCTTTGATTTCGTCCAATTCCGAGAATATTTCCTGTGTAACTTTTCTGAAACACAAAAACAGCAGAAAACAGGGAACTGGCACTGTGGCATCTCGTTAATAGGTTAGTTCCGTAAAATGCATAAAAATGCCACGAAGTGTAACGAAACAATAAACAAATGGTGTAAAAACAAGCATGGAGCATCAAAAATTATGGATACGTTGGAGACGTATCAGCATCCCCAAGCTTAACTCCTGCTCGTCCTCGAGTAGGTAAGTGATAACAAAAGAAATAATTTTTGAGATGACATGCACCTACACAATCTTGATCATCTATGTAAGCGTTGTGCGCTGGGATCAAAAGAACTTAAAACATGGGCATGAAAGATATAATCTTGATAGAAGAAACTTAGCAACCATGTTATAACATGAGAAAGAACACAAATGAAAGATCATGAAAATGAAACAATGAAAGTCAAACATGTGTTTAAATCATATGGAAAAACATACAAATGGTTTTCAGCTTGTCCTTCATGAGAGAGCAAAACATAAATGCATAGGACACCTTCAAGTTTAAGAGGGCGACTAGATACAAATAATTTAAGAACAAGTGAAACCAACATCATGAATCAATCAATGAAAACTTTGGGACAATGCACATTATACTCAGAATGACAACTATGCTCTCTTAGACGGTGCATAAAGATAGAAGGTGGTGACTCAACATAAAAGTAAAAGAAAGGCCCTTCGCAGAGGGAAGCAGTGATTAAACATGTGCTAGAGCTTTTCATTTGTAAAATAGAGATAAAAATTGGGTTTTGAGAGGTGGTTGTTTCATGTCAACGACTGGCAATGAGATCTTACTATCTTCCATAATAAACAAGTGAGAGCGGTTCTGAGTTCTTTGAAAATTTGGCACATTGGTGCTCTTTTATAAAGCTTTGACACTCCTCCCCACCTTTTTTCCTTTCTCAAACTATGGCTAACCGATTCCATCGGGTGCCCACCAACATTCACATACCATGGAGGAGTGCTTTTTTTTCTTTTAAAATTAGATTGCAATGGTCTGACCAGCTCTCATGCAAAATTAATGACAAGCAGATGAAGCTGCCTAGTCGAGAGGTACTTAATTTGATATGGAAGATAGCAATTCCGACCACTACGTCCCCATGAGCTAAAAATAGTGGAAAAAACGAGAAGTAGTTGAAAGTTTTAAAAGGTAGCACATGAAAATTTACTTGAAATGGCTTACAAATACCATGCATAGTAATTTATAGTGGATACAATGGCAAACTTGGTTTTTAGGAGTTGGATGCACGAGTAGAGCTCATACTCAGTACAAAATGAGGGCTAGCAAAAGACTGGGAGCGACCAACTAAGAGAGTAATAACGGCCATAATCATGCAGAGCGACAAAGCAACATTAAAAGAAGCATAAGATGACATCAAAAGTCAAAAACTAAATGATCATCAAGGCAATGGCGACTTTGTATGAGTCAAACATGTGTGAGCATGCGCCAAGTCAACCCAAATAAAGCATCAAAGGAGAAAACTAAAATAATGCTTCCAAATAATTAAAACAACGCATGATTTTTTTAAAGGCTCATTAAGCAATCTCAGTCATTTGAGACAAGTCATGCTACAGCAAAACCACTAAGCATACTATCAAAAAGACATCAAGCACGACATGCAAAAGCCTAGGCCATAGTCTACACAAGCTCCTTCTTGTACCACTTTTTTGCATAAAGTTTTTTCTCTTTTCCAACACCATTCAAACTTTTTATAGCCAACTCTTTTGATGAAAATCAATAAGGACCAGAGGCAAAAATACACCTTGATGAAAAGATATAACAAGATCTGAACACATATCAAGGCGAAAATCGAAAACTAAACGCAGTTCTAGAAAAAGAGAACACTCGTTGAAATTATAAGAATGAAAAACGGAGTGTTCTTGGCAAATGAAAAACAAGGCAACTTCTCCAAAAGGAATTTGTTGGGTTCCAACCATTTATTGCAGCAAACAAAACTAAACAAAATTGGAAACTAAAAACAACTGACACTCCAAGAAAAACGCATAATGCATAAAGCAATAAAAATATAGTGTGTTGAAAGGTGACCTGATTTTTGCCGATGAAGAAGGGGTGCCTCGGGGGCATCCCCAAGCTTTGACGCTTGTACTTCTTGGATATTTCTTGGAGTAACATGGGCATCCCCAAGCTTGAGCTTTTGTCCATTCTTCAACTCATCTCATCATTCTCCAATCCCTACACTTGAAAACTTCCTTCATACAAAACTAAACACAAATCTATTAGCAACATTAGTGTAAGCATAATAATGAATCAACCCTTTTTGCTTCAGGTTTCAACTCAAAACCACCACATATAAAGCATATACTACTGTAGCAACTTCCCCAAAAGTTCTGTGATCAAAAGAACTCAAAAAGAAAGCGATAAAGCGGCAAACACAAATATTGGCAGAAATCTGTCAAAACAGAACAGCTGACAAAGGTCGAATTTTTGGAGGGTTTTCTGTTGCTCAAATCAAAAAGTGTTCAACTAATGAAAGTTTGGATATAACCTGGGGCATATGCACAAGAAATCGCAGGTCCAAACGATATACAGAGAATTTTCATGAATTTTTACGGTGCAGCACCGAAAACTGTTTCAGGACAGCAACATCCCTAAATCTTACCTCACTCAAATTAGAAGCTTCTCTTAGCACAAAAACGAAATAAAAAGGATAAGGAGAGGTCATTACAGTAGTAATAACTTCCAAGACTCAAATAAAAGAAAAAGAACTGAATATAAAAATATTGGGTTATCTCCCAAGAGTGCTTTTATTTAACGCCTTTGAGCTAGGCTCAGTAATTTGAGAAGATGCTCACATAAGAAATATGAATGGAAGCCAAAAAAAGCATCAATGAGCAAATATAAAACATATTTAAGTCTAAACCATTTCCTATGCATAGGAATCTTGTAAGAAAATAAATCAAAGAAGCACATAGTAACAAGTATGGGTTGATAAAACAAGAGTGACTTCGGAACTTTCAATATAAAGAGAGGTATTTTAGTAACATGAGAATTCCAACAACCATATTTCACTCGCTCATAATAATTTTCAGTAGCATCATGAACAAACTCAACAATATAAATATCACACTCACCCTCTTTTGTTAATCATGGAGGGCGATCAAATAAGGTATTAGTTAGAGAGTTACTCTTATTGGGAGGTAGACATGGGTAGCTCCATTCTTCCTCCTCTTGATCACCACTCTCCTCCTCTTTTTCATCCAATGAGCTTCTAGTTTCAGCAATTTCTTCTTCCATAGGCTCCTTCAAGGCATTCGTCTCTTCCGTTGGAGAGCATCTATTAAGATATTTAAGAATATAGCCATTCTATTCCTTGTAATTATCAAAGCAAAATATAAGTATATCATAAACCTCATATTTATACGGTGCATCATCAGTATTTTCAAGCTGAAAGGACACGGATGTCGCCTAGAGGGGGGTGAATAGGCGATTTAAAACTTTTACGAGCGGTTTGATAAATGCGGAATAAAACTAACGTTTAATTTGCCAAGCATACAAAACTTAAATAAATTAGGTTCACCTATGTGCACCAACAACTTATGCTAAACAAGATAAGAAACTATGTGATAGCAAGATATATATAACTTCAAGCACGAAGGCTATCACAAAGTAAATTGCATAAGTAAAGGAGCTTGGGTATAGAAATAACCGAGGCACGCGGAGACAACGATGTATCCCGAAGTTCACACCCTTGCGGGTGCTAATCTCCGTTGGAGCGGTGTGGTGGCACAAGGCTCCCCAAACGCCACGGAGGCTCACCGTAATCTCCTCGAGCCCTCCCACCAAGATGGAAGACCTGATCCACTATGGGACCCTTGAGGGCGGTCACCGAACCCGCACAAAGCTTGGGGCTACTCCACAACTTAATTGGAGGCTCCCAAATCCACGAAGCCACTGAGATTGGGGCACACTCCACAACTCAATTGGAGGCTCCCAATAATCGCCATGGAGGCACCACAAATCTTGGGAAGATCTCCACAACTTAATTGGAGGTCCCCAAGAAATCCATTGAGCCGTCTAGGGTTCCAAGAACCCAAGAGGAAATAAGCTTCTTGCTTTCACCACCGAATCTCCGAGGAGAACTCAAACCAATGCACCAAATGCAATGGCAAGAACACACGAAGTGCTCAAATCCTTCTCTTCCAAATCCTACCAAAGCAACAAATGCTATGGAGAGATATGAGAGGAAGAACAAGGAGGAAATCCACAAAGAACTCCAAGATCTAGATCCAATAGGTTCCCCTCACTTAGAGGAGAAAGTGATTGGTGGAAATGTAGATCTAGATCTCCTCTCTCTTTTCCCTTAAAAAGATGCAAGAAACATGGAGGGAATGGAGGAGGGAGGGCAAGCTTTAAAGGTCAACAATGGAGGAGAGAGAAGCCCAAAAACATGGTTGGTTCAAGAAAGAAGAAGGGTATTTATAGGTGGGGAAAATCTGGCCGTTGGAAGCAAATCGTGCCAAAGTTCGGCCGTAAGTCCGGCGCCGCCGGACTTTAGGCCGGACGGTCCGGCGGACAGTCCGGCGGTCGCCAAAAAGCCCCCCAGTAGTGTGGTTCGGCGGGCCACCGGATTTTTCCGGTCTGGGGCCGGATTTCCCGGCCTAGAGCCCGGCCCGGCCGGACCTGGGGCCGAACTTTCCACCAAGAAAAAATAGCAACACGAAAACGGCCATAACTTTTGCATCCGGACTCCGTTTTCGATGAACTTGGGCTCGTTGGAATCACCACAAAGAGCTCTACACCTTCATCCATAGAAACATCATAGTCCAACAAAGGAGGATGAAACCAAATGATAAAAGGTTTGACTTAGCTATAAAGAAGAACCGGTAAAACCTCCAAACACCAAAAACGTAATAAGAGTTTCATACGAAATCCGTTTTTGATGAGCTAGAGCTTGTCATGGAAATAACCATAAGCTCTAGAACCTCACATGGATAAAATCCAAATAAGAACCAAGAAAGATAATGCCAAGTATGCAAAGGTTTGAGCTCTCTCCGAATGATACGAATAAGTTACTCACTCGAGAGCCCCTCTTGATAGTACGGCTATCGATCCTAAACCCGGTCTCCCACACTATGAGACCGGTAAGAAAGAAACCCTATCAAGAACATACCTTTGCCTTGCGCATTCCACTTGAGCTAGATAGTGACGATCTTGATCTTCTCAAGTTGGACAACCTTTCTTGATTGCGCTTGCTCGGTGAAGTCTTGCGGATTGCTCCCCCATACTTCACTATGGGAGAGACACTAGAGAAATATCTTCACATGTCCGTTACTACCAAATGGACACCGAGCTTCAAGCAAATGATATCTTCTAGAAGCCTATCTTGAACTTGCGCTTCGACTTGATCAACATTGCATGTCATCTTCTTCTTTCATAATGACAATGTCTTGAGAATGCACATGAGAGCACACTCCATCTTATTCCTCAAGACACACTCTATATAGGCTCAACTCCCTTGATCATCACATAATCTTCTTTATTTGCATCTTCTTACAACCTTGAAACCAACATATGGCTCAAGCATTGTCTACGGACAAGTCCTACAAATATAACTCGATGCAAACATTAGTCCATAGGGATTGTCATTAATTACCAAAACCACACATGGGGGCAAATGCTCTTTCAGTCTCCCCCATTTTGGTAATTGATGACAATCTCTTTGAGAGGGTTTATATAATGAATTTAAAGGACTAAGATGGTTACACTAACATCAAATACTACAAAAGTATGTGATGTTAGTAGAACCATCATATATAGAGCAAACTCCCCCACAATCTATGCACGTGTGAATGAACTTGAATTTCATTGCATATATTGCCAACCAATGTTGTTGGTGGAGTTTCCACTATATATACTCAACCACGCAAAGCATGCAAGGCAAATGCTTAAGAACAAAACAAAAGCATGAAACCCAATTCCCTTCAAACCCTCGAAACTTCTCCCCCATTGGCATCCATTGCCAAAATGGGCGGAAAGGCTTAGAAGGCCAATATAGTGAGAGTTCCTCCTCAAGGTGTGCATGGCACAAAAAAGTGAAAACACATGCACAAATTCAAGGACAAAAAATTGGAGGAAATCAAACTATATTGAGGATCAAAGATTGCAAACAAAATAGGATGACATGATGGTTAAACTTCTAACAAATGAAGATAGCAATCAAAAGATCCAAATAGCGAATCAAATAAAGATATTATGAGAAGACCAAAACAATGCTCTAAATAATATGAAGAAGCTCCCCAAGGTTTGTGCGCAACATATTCCATTTGAATTAAAGTATAAGGTGCACAAACATGGAATCATCACTCCCTCTATATTATTCAAAACATAATGATACCAAGTGACATCAAATACTATGATAACCACAAAATGGTGCTTTAAAATGAAATGAGGAAGCTCTCAAGGTACGTGCACAAGATAGAATGTTTGCATTTGAATACAATTTGCACAACATGGACTCCTCACTCTCTCAATACTATTTAAAAAGAACCATTAGCAAGAGACCATAGAAAATAAATCAAGCTTAACACTTGTATCAAGGAAATGGTTGAGCAACAAATAGGGAACCAACATATTAAACGTCTCAACCAAAGGAATGTGTGATAGGAATGACAAAGCATATTATAAGACTAGTACAAAGATGAACATAGAGTATCCACATAGTCCTCAATGAATGATATTGCTTAGAATTCCATCCCAACACACAAGAAAAAAATATGATATCAATTAAGGAGATATCATCTCTCATATGTATAAGTTTCTAAGTAGACAACATCACAAAGATAATTATCACAAAGAAACATATACACATAAAATAGATACAAAGAGAAGAACATGATATCTAAACAAGTTCATGCAATATACCAATGAGATTTTTGCTTTTAAAGCATGGCCAAAGGCTCAATTTATCTTATTGCATATTGAAGAACTTCAACCACAAACATGTCAAAGACATCACAAATATCAACAAGGGAAAGAAGATAGTTGGGATGTTTTCAGAAAAGCAACAAGTATCACGAATAAGTATACCAAAAGAAAGAACTAAATTTGCACTTTCATCAATATTGCACATGTGAGGAACTTGAGGAAATGATATGCAATAAAATTGCTAGATAGACATATTTGGGAAGGGTTCCCCATAATATGCACTCATCTCAAATTACTCACATTTACAATAAAGAGGTTTCATTAAGATCATTGCAAATAAAGACCTTTATGCCATGAAATAACCCACACAAGGTTAGATGCTAGAAAAGTATGCATTAATAAGATACTTGTTACCGAGATACCATTGGGAGGATATAGTAGATAGGAGTTCTTCAATAAACCTAGCTTGCTACAGATTATCAACTAGTCACCGCTTCATGCTTATTATTGAGACAAGCACCAATATATCTCTTATGTACCTAAAACAAATTCAAGTACAATATGGTCCCCAAACTCATTGGGTCCGAAGTAGTTATAGACACTACAATATATAGGACAAGCTCCACATAAATATGTGCATATAGATATGAACTTGAATTTCATGCACATCTTAGCCGATTTAGGTTTTATTGGAGTTTACCCTATATATTGGATCAAAGAAAGCAAAGCATGCCATAGAGTATACATTTAGTAAATATGCATGCACAAGACTTTCAAGATCCAAAAGAGATACAATTTGGACAAAACACCAAGAAGACTAAGAAGTTACACAAAGGTGTGAAGAACTAAAGGTTGTCCAAAATTATATCAAAGAATCAACTCAACACAAAATTGACTCCAAAGTCCACCAAGTAAACAAAGTAAACACCAATGAGCATAAGTGAACACTAAAACACACATGCCCAATGACTTATCTCATTTTAAGAATATAGAGCAAAATCAAGAAGAGAGATAGTCATTCTCCCAAAGAGAGCAAGGTTCCAATAAAACAAACCAAACTCTCCACTCTTTTATGATGGCACACTAAGTACCAAAAACAAAAAGATTTGTCTTCCAACAATTACTAATACCAATTGAAATAAGCCACAAGAGTATGTTATAGAAAATATAGGAGAGCTCCCCCAAGATTAGTGCATTATTTATGATTTTGCATTTGAATACAAAATGCACACAAATGGGATCATCATCTCTACCTACATTAAGAATAACACAAAACAAGTTCAACAAAATCAAATGGACTCACAAGAGTCAAGGAAGACAATGGGAAATAAAACAAATACATTTCTTGGCAAGAGATAAGGTAATCAAAAGCAATAGCCAATGTAAAGATGATCAATATATATATACCACAAGACAAAGTACCAATTGTTCAAGGACAAGAGGTATTTGGAGTTATTAATTTCTCGGTGGTATTTTACACATAAAACCAAGATCATCTTCACAACAAGAAGCATATGAAAAGGATAAGAATTAAACACCATGCTAAAGAAGATATTATTGATAGACTCAAATAGTTAAACAATCACGTAAAGCAATGATTAGGATAACTTGAAGCAAATGGTTTTCCAATTTTGATGTAGAATTCCACGTTTTAGGAAAACCCTACCAAGAATGTATCTCACAAACAAGATCCAAAGCAAGAGCAATAAAACAATTTGGAAAATTGAAACTTGTTTGAGCAAACATGTCACATAGAAGAAAGATAATTTGCAATATCAATACTATGTGACACAACCTCAAATATACACATTTTATTGGTTTGTAGTATGCACAAAGCATATTACTCCCCCATAATGTGATAACGCATTTATTTTCACAAGAGGCAAATAAAATTCAATATGAGAAGATTAATGGACATTATAGAATTTGAATTTCTCATGAACATGACATACCACATAGAGACTAGATAAATTCAAATATCGACACTAAGTGGTATTCCTCATGTGCACACATATTTAGAATTGTAAAGTGCCAAAGCATATCACTCCCCCAAAATGGGATAGTCCATTAGTCTCTCAAAAGAGCCAAATAATATAAAAGAAGATGCAATAGGCTCAACACAAACACACATACATGGTGTGCAAACCCACAAGTACATACTTGATTAATCAAAATAAAATAAGTAGGTAGCACAACATATACCAACACATGTAATGGAACACAACCAACACATGCAAAAGGGGCGAGTAACTTTTAATGTAGATAAGTTGAGTACATGTTACCGCAAAGAGGAACATTAGATATATGATATAAACAAGATAATCCAATTGACTTGACTTGAGACAATATATTGATGAAGATCCCTTAATTTTTCATGATATAGCCAAGTCTCCAATGCCCTCCAATAACACCTATTGATCAAGTTTGAGCTTGTTGGTCCCCAACCAAGTTGGATCCTAAGAGGTTAGTCACAATAGGCTTGGCCACTCAAATGGTTCTTTTCTTGACACCACATTGAGTACCAACAAATTTGGCAAACACATTGCCAACCTTATCCTTGAAAAGTGAATAAGCATCATCAATTATGATAAGGTTGGATGAGTTACCCATAGTGCATGAAGAAGAAAGGTGACCCTTCTCACGGCATATGTAGCAAGTTCTTTTCTTCACCTTCTTCTCACTTGATTTCTCCACAATGGGAGCATTAACTTGATTCTTCTTGGGAAGCGACCTTTCTTCAACTCGAGGTTGAGCATGGCCTTGAACTTGAGGTTGATTCCCTTGTTGCTTCTCAACTAGTGCCTTCTTCTTCAAAGGGCAAGATCTAACATGGTGCCCTTCAATCTTGCACTTGAAGCAAACAATCTTGGCCGAATCTTTGAATTCTCCTTGGCCCTTTTCCTTCTTGTCAATCTTGGACTTCTTCTTGTTGTTTGAGATAAACCCAAGTCCACTCTTGTCATTGGGGGATTTTTGCACACTCAACATATTATCGAGTTTGGATTTCCCTTCATGACTCTTTACCAAGTCTTTCTTCAAGGAAGTGACTTGGGCCTTGAGCTCTTCGATTTCCTCTACATGGTTAGTAACAACACAAGTACTAGAGGAAATAGAAGCTTCATTGTTAGAGCAACAAGGAAATGAAAGTAATTCATCACAAGATTTAGCAATGTTATGAGTGGATGAATTACTAGGACTAGCACAAGGCGATACAGCATTTTGAGAAGTAGTGCAAGAGTCCACATGAGGCTCACTAGATGTTACCTTTGACATAATAGCCTCATGAGCTAATTTTAGTCTATCATGGGAAGCTAGAAGATCCTCATGGGAGCAAGAGAGCTTTCCATGATTTTCTTCCAATTTCCCATAATTGCTAGTTAGCAAATCAAGTTGAGCCCTTAGCTCAACATTCTCCTTCAAGATGGATGCTTCACAAGAAGTAGAGTTAGTAGCACAAGCATCATCACTAATGGAAAGCGAAGAAGGCAATTTAGTAAGCTCATTTGAATTTGAAGCTTTAAGTTGCTCATGCGACTCGGTGAGAATGATGGGCTCACTCGAAATGACCCTAGAGTCATTTTTAAGAAGCACAACATTCTCAAGGAGTTTAGCATAAGTAACTACAAGCTCTTCATATTTAGTTTCAAAATCATTTGCCACCACAAGAGTTCTATCATAGGATTTATTTATTTTAGATAATTCTAAAGTAAAGGTCTCCTCAAGAGATTCCTTGGTGGTTTGCTCTTCTTCTAGAGCTTCTTTTAGATCCGCGATCTCATCCGCATAATCACGGGCATGACCTTGCATTTTAAAAATGGTATTCTCATGCTCCTCAATAATTTTATTGCTCTCGGTGGCAATAGCCAAAATCTTATAGAAGTAAGAGCAAGCAATTTTATTCTTACGAATAGCATGAAAAAACATTTCACTCTTCTCAAATAAAGAAGCAAGATCATCATCTTCTTCTTCATTATCCTCATTCTCATCATCACTAGATATATTGGGTTCCAAAGTAGGAGTTACCTTTGAAGCCCTAGCCATAAGGCAAATGTGGGAAGCAGTTGATGATGATGAATAAATACTTGAAGCACCAAGTGAGATCATGTCTTGGCCAATAGAATTTCTGGTTTCCTCTACATTGTTAGACACACAACAACTAGAGGAACTAGAGGCATTTATATCATGGCAACAAGATGAGGTAAGCATATCATTATGAGATATGTTCAAGGAGCATACACATGATATGCAAGGACTATCAACACAAGCATGTAAAGCATTTATGGTGCTAGAAGTGTTTAAGTCCAAAGATGAAGCATCACAATAAGATAGAGATGAATGATTATCACAAGTAAGCTCACTATCAACATTGCAATTTCCATCACCACTCACCATAGAGTTACCTTGTGTCTTGCTACACTTTGGTGAAGTGGAAGAGAGTTCATCACGACCGGAAGTGGAGGGAATACAATCATCCTCAATAGTGTTGGACACATCATACTTTTCTTGAATCTTTGTCCAAAACTCATGAGCGCTACGGAAAGGCATGATTGCAAGAATAACTGCATTGCTCACAAAATCAACAAGCACATTAGAAGCTCGAGAATTAAGATAAGAGTTTCTCTTCTCCTCTAAAGATAGACTTTGGGAATCCTTAGGAGGAGAGAAACCCATATCTAAAATTCTCTCTATATTTGGGTCCAAACCTCGAAAGTGGTTAAGCATGCAAGTTTTTCATATATCATAATTAGTGCCATCAAATATAAAAGTGTTATTGTGCACTAATCCCCTAACCGGCATCTTTGCTCTCAAGGCGGTGAAGCCTAAAATGAGAGACCTTCTCTGATACCAATTGAAAGGACACGGATGTCGCCTAGAGGAGGGGTGAATAGGCGATTTAAAACTTTTACGAGCGGCTTGACAAATGCGGAATAAAACTAATGTTTAATTTGCCAAGCATACAAAACCTAAATAAACTAGGTTCACCTATGTGCACCAACAACTTATGCTAAACAAGATAAGAAACTATGTGATAGCAAGATATATATAACTTCAAGCACGAAGGCTATCACAAAGTAAATTGCATAAGTAAAGGAGCTTGGGTATAGAAATAACCGAGGCACGCGGAGACAACGATGTATCCTGAAGTTCACACCCTTGCGGGTGCTAATCTCCGTTGGAGCGGTGTGGAGGCACAAGGCTCCCCAAATGCCACGGAGGCTCACCGTAATCTCCTCGAGCCCTCCCACCAAGATGGAAGACCCGATCCACTATGGGACCCTTGAGGGCGGTCACCGAACCCACACAAAGCTTGGGGCTACTCCACAACTTCATTGGAGGCTCCCAAATCCACAAAGCCACTGAGATTGGGGCACACTCCACAACACAATTGGAGGCTCCCAATAATCGCCATGGAGGCACCACAAAGCTTGGGAAGATCTCTACAACTTAATTGGAGGTCCCCAAGAAATCCACTGAGCCGTCTAGGGTTCCAAGAACCCAAGAGGAAATAAACTTCTTGCTTTCACCACCGAATCTCCGAGGAGAACTCAAACCAATGCACCAAATGCAATGGCAAGAACACACGAAGTGCTCAAATCCTTCTCTCCCAAATCCTACCAAAGCAACAAATGCTATGGAGAGATATGAGAGGAAGAACAAGGAGGAAATCCACAAAGAACTCCAAGATCTAGATCCAATAGGTTCCCCTCACTTAGAGGAGAAAGTGATTGGTGGAAATGTAGATCTAGATCTCCTCTCTCTTTTCCCTTAAAAAGACGCAAGAAACATGGAGGGAATGGAGGAGGGAGGGCAAGCTTTGAAGGTCAACAATGGAGGAGAGAGAAGCCCAAAAATGTGGTTGGTTCAAGGAAGAAGAAGGGTATTTATAGGTGGGGAAAATCTGGCCGTTGGAAGCAAATCGCGCCAAAGTTCGGCCGTAAGTCCGGCGTCGCCGGACTTTAGGTCGGACGGTCCGGCGGATAGTCCAGCAGTCGCCAAAAAGCCCCCCAGTAGTGCGGTTCAGCGGGCTGCCAGATTTTTCTGGTCTCGGGCCGGATTTCCCAGCCTAGAGTCCGGCCCGGCCGGACCTGGGGCCGAACTTTCCGCCAAGAAAAAACAACAACACAAAAACGGCCATAACTTTTGCATCCGGACTCCGTTTTCGATGAACTTGGGCTCGTTGGAATCACCACAACGAGCTCTACACCTTTATCCATAGAAACATCATAGTCTAACAAAGGAGGATGAAACCAAATGATAAAAGGTTTAACTTAGCTATAAAGAAGAACCGGTAAAACCTCCAAACACCAAACATGCAATAAGAGTTCCATACGAAATCCGTTTTTGATGAGCTAGAGCTTGTCATGGAAATAACCACAAGCTCTAGAACCTCATATGGATAAAATCCAAATAAGAACCAAGAAAGATAATGCCAAGTATATAAAGGTTTGAGCTCTCTCCGAACGATACGAATAAGTTACTCACTTGAGAGCCCCTCTTGATAGTACGGCTATCGATCCTAAACCCGGTCTCCCACACTATGAGACCGGTAAGAAAGAAACCCTATCAAGAACATACCTTTGCCTTGCGCATTCCACTTGAGCTAGATGGTGACGATCTTGATCTTCTCAAGTTGGACAACCTTTCTTGATTGCGCTTGCTCGATGAAGTCTTGCGGATTGCTCCCCCATACTTCACTATGGGAGAGACACTAGAGAAATATCTTCACATGTCCATTACTACCAAATGGACACCGAGCTTCAAGCAAATGATATCTTCTAGAAGCCTATCTTGAACTTGCGCTTTGACTTGATCAACATTGTATGTCATCTTTTTCTTTCATAATGACGATGTCTTGAGAATGCACATGAGAGCACACTCCATCTTATTCCTCAAGACACACTCTATATAGGCTCAACTCCCTTGATCATCACATAATCTTCTTTATTTGCATCTTCTTACAACCTTGAAACCAACATATGGCTCAAGCGTTGTCTACGGACAAGTCCTACAAATATAACTCGATGCAAACATTATTCCATAGGGATTGTCATTAATTACCAAAACCACACATGGGGGCAAATGCTCTTTCACAAGCAAATAAGCAAGTTCAAATGCACCCTTCCAAGCAATAAATTCTTCAATTTGTTCCACATCATAAAATTCATAATTTCCATTAATATAAGAAGATATGGTAACATCATCATTATACTCACATTGAAAAGGGAGGTGTTTATACCTCCTACAGCAACAAGATCTATCAAAGAAATAAGTAACATTATAAGTAGAGCACACGTTTCTAGCAATGATATACAATCTATTGATTTGTTCCCATAAGTGTTTCCCTTTTTGTGACAAGCGGTGTTCCTCATAATAATTTTGCCGCTCTTCCGTGAACCCACCTTGCCAAAAAGATTTAGTTTCAAAGAAACCAACCATTGATAGAAAGCATGATAAAGCAAGACAATAACAGACCAACAAAAATAACAACTATAGTTGGAACTAATTTTTTTGGGTTTTTGATAAAATGATGCAAGTAAAAATAAAGTAAAAGCAAAACTTAAAACAAAGTAAAGGATGTGCGTGCGAAAACTCCCCTTGCAGAAGTCTTCTTCCTCCCCGGCAACGGCGCCAAAAAACTTGTTGATGTGCGGTGATGATGGTGCCAGAAAACTTGTTGGTGTTTGTTGATGAAGTAAAAATGACCGGCCAGTTGGAAACCCCAAGAGAAGGTTTGATGAATATAGCAGCAAGTTTTCCCTTAGTTATAAAACCAAGGTAGTCAATCCAGTAGGAGGGAGACAAACGACCGAAGGTGATGCCCACTAGCTGCGTGATGCTGTAACAAGGGCGCCGTTAATGACAACTTGTTAGCACATCTTCAACCAGTAGCAACGTGGAACCTGCACACAACACAACCAAATACTTTGTTCCCAACTTACGATGAGGTTGTCAATCTCACCGGTTTGCTTGAAACAAAGGGTATGAGCGTATCGAGTGGAAAGTGATAATAGTATGCGAGTAAAGTAAACAGTGCGAGTAAAGTAAACAGGTGATAGCAATATAAAGGAAATAGGACCGGGGTCCACAGTTCACTAGTGGTGTCTCTCCATAAGATAAAATAACACATGCTGGGTAAACAAATTATAGTTGGGCAATTGATAGAATAAAGACAACGTGCATATGTCAAGAGGATCACTATGAGATTTACTCTGGGCATTACAACAAGATACATAGACCGCCATCCAACTGCATCTATGCCTAATAATCCACTTGTGGCGAATCAATCCGAGAACTCCACAAGTATTAAGTTGCGAATAACAGATAACTGCATTAAGCAAAGTGTGTAATGTAAACAAAGCATATGCCCTTGAGCATATGAATGTTGTTTTCCCCCTAGTAGCAACATCACATCTACAACCTTAGAGGTTTCTGTCACTCCCCCAGATTAAATAGAGGCATGAACCCACTATCGAGCATAAATACCCCCTCTTGGAGTCACTAGCAACTACTCGGCCAAGATAGCTACTAACAACAGAGAGCATGCAAGATCATAAACAACATAGAGATAACATAAGATAATATTCAGCACATCAACTCAATCATAACACCAATATTCATCGGATCCTAACAAACACAACATGTAGAATTACATAACGGTGATCTCGATCATGTAAAGCAGCTCACGAGATCTAAACATGAAGCACATGGTAGAGAAGACAACCATCTAGCTACTGCTATGGACCCATAGTCCAAGGTAGACTATTCACTCATCACTCCGGAGGCAAGCATGGCGATGAAGAAGACCTCTGGTGGTGATTCCCCTCTCCGGCAGGGTGCCGGGAAGAGCTTCTGGACCCTCCCGATCTTCGGGTCGACGGCGGCGGCGGATCGCGATGTGTTCTGGAAAAGTGATCGGGTATTTAGGTTTTTCCTGTCGGGGGGTCTTTATAGGCGAAGAGGCAGCGTCTGAAGTGGACCAGGGGGCTCTCACCACCAGGGGGCGCGAGCCAGCCCTAGACCACGCCGCCCTGTCGTGTGGGCACCCTGTGGCCCCTCTCCGTCTCCTCTTCGGTCTTCTGGAAGCTCTATGAAATATCTGGACGACTGGCTTTGCTTTCGTCCAATTCCGAGAATATTTCCTGTGTAACTTTTCTAAAACACAAAAACAGCAAAAAACAGGGAACTGGCACTGTGGCATCTCGTTAATAGGTTAGTTCCGGCAAATGCATAAAAATGCCACGAAGTGTAACGAAACACTAAACAAATGGTGTAAAAACAAGCATGGAGCATCAAAAATTATGGATATGTTGGAGACGTATCACGTGCGTTTATTGTTGCACGCATCTTCTCCATCTGTGAATCTATTTGCCACATCCATTAGATCTGATACTGTTTTCGGCTTGATTCTGCCCATCTCTTCGACTAGGTCTCCTCATCGTAACCCGACTATGAATGCATCTATTGCTCTTTCATCCGAGACTTCGACTGCCGAATTTTTGATTATACTCCACCTTTGGATATATGCTCTTAATATCTCCCCGCGTTGCTACACACAAGCTTTGACTTCTTCTATGGATGCTAGCCGTTTGTATGTCGACTTGAAGTTACTTGTAAATTGTTTTGTGAGCTCCTCCCAGCTTCCAATTGTTTCCTTTCCTAGTTTGCTTAACCATAACCTTGCTGCACTGGTGAGGTGTAATTGCAAACTTTGCATTGTTGTTTCCCTGGTTCCTCCTAATAGTTTTACTGCTTGTAGATAATCTAAAAGCCATGACTGTGGCTCCTGAGATCCGTCGTACTTTTGTTGGTCATGGGGTAACTTGAAGCCTTTGGGTACTGGCGTGATGCGAACCCTACGGGTAAAGCATGGCACCCCCATCTCCTTTTTATCATCTTCATAGTCATATGTTCTGTTGGGAGTTATGGATTATCGGGTTCCTTTGTCTTTTGGACTACTGTATCGTCCTGGTGACGGCGTCCTAGATCGGCGACTTCCACTTCTATGCCGAGGACTGTTGTGACGGCGTGGTGATCTTGGTTTATGAGTTCCTTTGTTGCGATATGCCTCCTCCTCTTTTGCTGATAATTTGTTGCCTACCATCTTCAATCCATTTAATGCTACTCGGTGCAAATGTTCCCTCGGGTCTCCTGGATTTGGTCGTGTTGTATGCAGGTATGCTTGAGCTGCCACCAATGCTGCTTTAGGAGTTTTTGGTATAATATTTCCTTGCTCGTCGACCGATAGGAAGGACGAGTCGAGGTTTTTCGAGATACTTTGCCTTTTTGAGTACTCGAGATTCTCATATCTTGATCCATGTCGATGATGCCTTCTGTTTGTGTACGACGCGTCACTACGTGCTCTGCGAGCAGCGTCGCTTGCTGCAATGGCTGAGTCCTTCCTTTTCTGTATTTCAATCCTCTCCTTTGCTAATTGCTTTGCCTGTTGCCTTAGGGCGTAATGGTATCCCAAAAGCATGTTTTGGCTGGAATTTGTTGGTATTGGCGTGCCATGCTCCACGGCTGTTTTGATTGCTCTCCACTCATCGACTGATAGTCGAACTTTTACCCTTGTTGTGAGGGAGTCAGTGGTTTCTCCTTCTGCTAAGAGATTTGCCCCTCTGTTTATGTTTGCTGGATTAAGCACTAGGTTGTTGTTGTCGTCGAGTTCTTCTGAATTATCTCCTGTGATGGCGAGTATCTGGTATTGATTGTCGAGTTTGCTGTTGTGACTTGAGAAGATCGAGTTGTCATCTTCAGAAAGTTCTAGTCCCGTCTTCCAGGTGTCTGTTGACTGATCTGAGGTGTCATCGTGGCAGATTATGATATCTTCGAGTTGTACCTCTAAATCAAAATTCTCCATGGTTTTGTCGCCTCCTGCGATTTTCCCTCTTCTGCTTCTATCAAGCTGACCGGCGAGTTTACCTCGCTGGAAGATCCTTCTGATGATTCCGACATTGCTACTATCTCGGGTTCACTTGCCGACGGACCCGTTTTCGTCGGATCTGAAAGGCGAATCGAATCTAGTGATCCGACGCGAAAGTTTAAACTTTCGATCGTTAACTCCATATCTTGATCCATGCTCTCGAACACTTGCGAGAAACTTGACTGGTGAGGTTGAAAATCGACGGTTCCGAAGGGTATCTGAATTTCGTCGATGATGCTTCAGGTGAATGTGGCAACAGACAGTCCTTGTGCGTGGTGAATGACCAGCCCGTTGGGAACCCCAAGAGGAAGGTATGATGAGTGCAGCAGCAAGTTTTCCCTCAGTTAAGAAACCAAGGTTTATCGAACAGGAGAAGGGAGATGATGACGACTGAAGGTGTTTGTGGAACCTGCACACACACAAACAAATACTTTGTTCCCAACTTGCGATGAGGTTGTCAATCTCACCGGTTTGCTTGAAACAAAGGTTATGAGTGTATCGAGTGGAAAACAGTAGTAATATGCGAGTAAAGTAAACAGTGCGGGAAAAGTAAACAGGTGATTGCAATATGATTAAAATAGGACCGGGGTCCACAGTTCACTAGTGGTGTCTCTCCATAGATAAATAACATGCTGGGTAAACAAATTACAGTTGGGCAATTGATAGAATAAAGATAACGTGATATGTCAAGAAGATCACTATGAGATTCACTCTGGGCATTACAACAAAATACATAGACCGCCATCCAACTGCATCTATGACTAATAATCCACCCTCGGGGATATCATCCGAACACCCCAAAAGTATTAAGTTGCGAACAACAGATAATTGCATTAAGCAAAGTGTGTAATGTAAACAAAGCATATGCCCTTGAGCATATGAATGTTGTTTTCTCCCTAGTAGCAATAGCACATCTACCACCTTAGAGGTTTCTGTCACTCCCCCAGGTGAAATAGAGACATGAACCCACTATCGAGCATAAATACCCCCTCTTGGAGTCACTAGCAACTACTCGGCCAAGATAACTACTAACAACGGAGAGCATGCAAGATCATAAACAACATAGAGATAACAAAAGATATAATTCAGTACAGCAACTTAATCATAAACACCAATATTCATCGGATCCCAACAAACCAACATCATAGTATTACATAACGGTGATCTCAATCATGTATGGCAGCTCATGAGATCTAAACATGAAGCACATGGTGGAGAAGACAACCATCTAGCTACTGCTATGGACCCATAGTACAAGGTAGACTACTCACTCATCGCTCCGGAGGCAAGCATGGCGATGAAGAAGACCTCCGGTGGCGATTCCCCTCTCTGGCAGGGTGCCGGGAAGAGCTTCTGGACCCTCCCGATCTTCGGGTCGACGGCGGCGGCGGATCGCGATGTATTCTGGAAAACTGATCGGGGCTTAGGTTTTTCTCGTCAGGGGGTATATATAGGCGAAAGGACGATGTCAGAGGGGGGACCACGCCCCCTCACGCGGGCCCGGCGCGGCCAGGGGGGTGGCCGCGCCGCCCCTGTGTGTGGGGGCCACGTGGCCCCCCTCCGTCAGGTCTTCGGATGTTTGGGAGCTTCCCCGTGAAATATGACTTCAGGAACTTGTTTCGTCCAATTCTGAGAATATTTCCTGTGTATCACTTCTGAAACACAAAAACAGCAGAAAACAGGAAACTGGCACTGTGGCACTTCGTTAATAGGTTAGTTCCGGAAAATGTATAAAAGTACCACTAAGTGTAACGAAACAATAGGCAAATGGTGTAAAAACAAGCATGGAGCATCAAAAATTATAGATACGTTTGAGACGTATCAAGCATCCCCAAGCTTAACTCCTGCTCGTCCTCGAGTAGGTAAGTGATAACAAAAGAATAATTTTTGAGGTGACATGCACCTACACAATCTTGATCATATATGTAAGCATTGGTGAGCTGGGATCAATAGAACTTAAAACATGGGCATGAAAGATATAATCATGACAATAAGAACTTAGCAACCATGTTGTAAACATGCAAATGAACACAAACAAAAGATCATGATAATGAAACAATGAAAGTCAAACGTGTGTTCTAATCATAAGGAAAAACATGCAAAAGGTTTTTAGCTTGTCCTTCAAAGAGAGCAAAACATAAATGCATAGGACACCTCAAAGTTTAAGAGGGCGACTAGATACAAATAATTTAAGAACAAGTGAAACCAACAATATGAGTCAATCAATGAACCTTGGGACAATGCATATCACACTAAGAATGACAACTATGCTCTCTTAATGGTGCATAAAGAAAGAAGGTGGTGACTCAACATAAAAGTAAAAGAAAGGCCCTTCGCGGAGGGAAGCAGTGATTTAAACATGTGCTAGAGCTTTTCATTTGTAAAACAGAGATAAAACTTGATTTTGAGAGGTGGTTGTCTTTGTCAACGACTGGCAATGGGGTTCTTACTATCTTCCATACAAAAATAAAGCAAGTTTTTGAGAGAGAGATTGACACTTCGTGCTCTTTTTATAAAACTTGGCACTCCTCCCCACCTTTCCTTTCACATACCATGGCTAACCGATTCCATCGGGTGCCCACCAACATTCACATTCTTTGGAGGAGTGCCTTTTTTCTTTTTTCCTTTTTTTTTCTTTTTGGAATAAACAATACGGAAGATAGCAAATCCGACCACTACGTCCCCATGAGCTGAAAACAGTGTCACAAAACGAGAAGTATTTTGAAGGTTTTTGAAAGGTAGCACACGAAAATTTTACTTTGGAATGGCTTACAAATACCATGCATAGGAATTTATAGTGGACACAATGGCAAACTTTGGCTTTTAGGAGTTGGATGCACGAGTAGAGCTCATACTCAGTACAAGGCGAGGGCTAGCAAAAGACTGGGAGCGACCAACTAAGAGAGCAATAATGGCCATAATCATGCAAAGCGACAAAGCGACATTAAAAGAAGCATATGATGGTATCAAAAGTCTAAAACTAAATGATCATGAAGGCTAATGGCGACTTTGGAAGAGTCTAACATGTGTGAGCATGCGCCAAGTCAACCCAAATAAAGCATCAAGGAGAAAACCAAAATAATGCTTCCATACAATAAAAACAACGCATGATTTTTTCAAAGGCTCATTAAGCAATCTCAGTTATTTGAGACAAGTCATGCTACAGCAAAACCACTAAGCATACTATCAAAAATACATCAAGCATGACATGAAAAAGCCTAAGCCGCAGTCTACACAAGCTCCTTCTTGTACCACTATTTTGCACAAAGCTTTTTCTCTTTTCCAACACCATTTGAATTTTTTTAAAACAACCTCTTTTGATGAAAACCAAAAAAGTTCAGAGGCAAAAATACACCTTGATGAAAAGATATGACAAGATCTGAACGCATATCAAGGCAAAAACGAAAACCAAAAGCAGTAGCAGACAAAGTAGAATGCTCGATTAATAAGAGTGAAAACTAGAGCATTCTTTGCAAATGAAAACGAGTACATCTCCTCCAAAGGAAATTTGTCGGGGTCCAACCATTTATTGCAGCAAACAAACAAACTAAACAAACTAAGAAAACTAAAACAACTGACGCTCCAAGAAAAACACATAGTGCATGAAGCAATAAAAATATAGTGTTTTGAAAGGTGACCTGATTTTTGCCGATGAAGAAGGGGTGCCTCGGGGGCATCCCCAAGCTTTGACGCTTGTACTTCTTGGATATTTCTTGGGGTGATGCATGGTCATCCCCAAGCTTGAGCTTTTGTCCATTCTTCAACTCATCTCATCATTCTCCAATCCCTACACTTGAAAACTTCCTTCATACAAAACTAAACACAATTCTATTAGCAACATTAGTGTAAGCATAAAATATATTCAACCTCTTTTAGCTTCAGGTTTCAACCCAAAACCACCACATATAAAGTATATACTACTGTAGCAACTTCCACAAGAGTTCCATGATCAAAAAGAACTCAAAAGAAAGCGATAAAGTGGCAAAAACAAATATTGGCAGAAATCTGTCAAAACTGGACAGCTGATAATGGACGAATTTTTGAGGGATTTTCCGTTGCTCAAATCAAAAAGTGTTCAACTAAGAAAAGTTTGGATATAACCTGGGGCATATGCACAAGAAATCGCAGGTCCAAAAGATAAACAGAGAATTTTCACGAATTTTTACGGTGCAGCACCGAAAATAGTTTCAGGACAGCAATAACCCCAAATCTTTACCTCACTCAAATTAGAGGCTTCTCTTGGCACAAAAACGAAATAAACAAGATAAGGAGCGGTCATTACAGTAGTAATGACTTCCAAGACTCAAATAAAAGAAAAAGTAATGAAAAGTAAACAATGGGTTATCTCCCAAGAGTGCTTTTCTTTAACGCCTTTGAGCTAGGCGCAGAAAATTGCGAATCAAGTAATATCAAGTGATGAAGTGCTAGGGTCAGCACGTGTCTTACGTCTCCCTTTCTTACCTTTGCTCTTGACTCTAGGAAAAACATGGTTATTGCAAGGTGGAGTAGTCAATGTTATATTGCCTTTTCCCACATCGATAACGGCGCCAAGGAGCTTCAGAATGGATCTTCCAAGTGTGATTTGTCCTTTTCCTACACATTCAATAACAAGATAATCAGTAGATATCATTCTTCCTAGGATTTTTGTAAAGACTCCTTCAGCTATTCCAAGGGGAGATATGGTGGCATTATTAGTAAGAAAAATTTCTTCTCCTCCCTCAGAAAGCTTCCAAAGGCTCAAAGATTCATAAACATCCTTTGGCATGAGACAAAATTCAGACATAATATCACAACGAGCATGAAAAGTTTCACCACTAATGGTGATTTTTATTGTAGGATACCAACTCGAAGGCTCAGAATTTATAGGCACATAATCAAAATGCTGGCGCAAAGTATTGTAGCAAGAATTCAAACTAGCAGTGTGAGTCTCAAGAGTATTAAGTCTATTAAAAATGCACACAAGAGAGGAATCAAAATAGGTTGGCATGCTATAAATTGTAATCAACTTTTTAATAATATTGAAGGCTTGATCTCCATCACAATGAAGGAAATCTCCTTCTGCAGTAGCATCCAAAGCATATCTATAACGAAGAGAAAGTCCAAAGTAAAAACTACTAAGAAGCAAACTCAAAGTCATTTTAGGTTCAGTTTTTCCATGCCAATCATAAATTCTAGACTAAGCTTCTTTAAAGCTTTCCTCATCTTTCTGCTTAAAGGTAAAGATCATGTCCGCGGGGGACATAGTAGTAGCAACTAGACTAGACATGATAAACTAAGAGCAAAGAAATAACAACTACCAAGGATTCTAATTTTTTTGGGTTTTTGATATAAAAGCAATGCAGGTAAAATAAAATAAAGTAAAGCAAAACAAATAACAAAGTAAAGTATGTGTGTGCGAAGAACTCCCCTCGCAGAAGTCTTCTCTTCCTTCCCCGGCAACGGCGCCAGAAAAGTAGCTGATGCTTCAGGTGAATGTGGCAACAGACAGTCCTTGTGCGTGGTGAATGACCAGCCCGTTGGGAACCCCAAGAGGAAGGTATGATGAGTGCAGCAGCAAGTTTTCCCTCAGTTAAGAAACCAAGGTTTATCGAACAGGAGAAGGGAGACGATGACGACTGAAGGTGTTTGTGGAACCTGCACACACACACAAACAAATACTTTGTTCCCAACTTGCGATGAGGTTGTCAATCTCACCGGTTTGCTTGAAACAAAGGTTATGAGTGTATCGAGTGGAAAATAGTAGTAATATGCGAGTAAAGTAAACAGTGCGGGAAAAGTAAACAGGTGATTGCAATATGATTAAAATAGGACCGGGGTCCACAGTTCACTAGTGGTGTCTCTCCATAGATAAATAACATGCTGGGTAAACAAATTACAGTTGGGCAATTGATAGAATAAAGATAACGTGATATGTCAAGAAGATCACTATGAGATTCACTCTGGGCATTACAACAAAATACATAGACCGCCATCCAACTGCATCTATGACTAATAATCCACCCTTGGGGATATCATCCGAACACCCCAAAAGTATTAAGTTGCGAACAACAGATAATTGCATTAAGCAAAGTGTGTAATGTAAACAAAGCATATGCCCTTGAGCATATGAATGTTGTTTTCTCCCTAGTAGCAACAGCACATCTACCACCTTAGAGGTTTCTGTCACTCCCCCAGGTGAAATAGAGACATGAACCCACTATCGAGCATAAATACCCCCTCTTGGAGTCACTAGCAACTACTCGGCCAAGATAACTACTAACAACGGAGAGCATGCAAGATCATAAACAACATAGAGATAACAAAAGATATAATTCAGTACAGCAACTTAATCATAAACACCAAAATTCATCGGATCCCAACAAACCAACATCATAGTATTACATAACGGTGATCTCAATCATGTATGGCAGCTCATGAGATCTAAACATGAAGCACATGGTGGAGAAGACAACCATCTAGCTACTGCTATGGACCCATAGTCCAAGGTAGACTACTCACTCATCGCTCCGGAGGCAAGCATGGCGATGAAGAAGACCTCCGGTGGCGATTCCCCTCTCCGGCAGGGTGCCGGGAAGAGCTTCTGGACCCTCCCGATCTTCGGGTCGACGGCGGCGGCGGATCACGATGTATTCTGGAAAACTGATCGGGGCTTAGGTTTTTCTCGTCAGGGGGTATATATAGGCGAAAGGACGATGTCAGAGGGGGGACCACGCCCCCTCACGCAGGCCCGGCGCGGCCAGGGGGTGGCCGCGCCGCCCCTGTGTGTGGGGGCCACGTGGCCCCCCTTCGTCAGGTCTTCGGATGTTTGGGAGCTTCCCCGTGAAATATGACTTCAGGAACTTGTTTCGTCCAATTCCGAGAATATTTCCTGTGTATCACTTCTGAAACACAAAAACAGCAGAAAACGGGAAACTGGCACTGTGGCACTTCGTTAATAGGTTAGTTCCGGAAAATGTATAAAAGTACCACTAAGTGTAACGAAACAATAGGCAAATGGTGTAAAAACAAGCATGGAGCATCAAAAATTATAGATACGTTTGAGACGTATCAGTCGACTTGCAGATTGTTGTTGGCTAAAAGCGAAAAAGCCGTCGAATTCATGATTCCAATGCCTAGAGTCCCCACGGTCGGCGCCAATTGATGAGGGTTAACTCGACAAATGTCCTAGATGAAGGACTTAGGATCGGGGAGACAGAGCGTCGGATGAACTCGAAGGTAAACTCAGTCAAACAAGGTGGCTATGAAAGTAAACATGGGTGTAGAACCTGGCTTGCTTTCAATCTGTCCCACACCGTCCCCTCCTGGCCCCCATATATAGGTGGCCAGGTCTCAAGGATCGGGTGGGATCCGATACAGATTACAATATCGACATATGACATGAACTCGTATTTCGACTAGTATTACAATTGGGCCTAGCTTAATGGGCCTCAGGGGTACTTAACTGACGGGCTCTATTATCTATACCCTTGTCAATGGGCATGCTGTAAATTTCCACCATGAATGATGTATGGCTTAGATTAGTGGCCCAGGCGTTTCTCTAACACATATACAAAATCCATGAGCTCACAAGTTTCCAACTTATTTCACATCGCACGTTTCCATAAACAAAAGATCATGATATCAACTAAATAAGAGTAAGTGCAATGTTGAAAGCGTGCCCCATGACGCCATGGCTGACCTAACTCCCAACTTACAACTTGCAAGCATAACATAAACATAACAGAGCCACAATGGTCAAGTTTATTAAGTGCAAGAAAGTAATTGTGCCGTCAGGTTCGTGAGAGCTTTACTAACTAATTTTCGCATAACAAAAAGTTTAATTTGGAAGATAGATAAAATCAAGACGAATGTACTTGGAATAGCAAATTGCTAATAGGTAGATATGGTGGACTCATTGGAAAACTTTGGTTTTTTTGGGAGTTGGATGCACGAGAAGTATTCCCTCTCAGTACAAATGAAGGCTAGCAAAAAATTGGGAGAGACCAACTGTTATCGCCACATTTTGGCCAAATGAGGAGATGGGCCGTAATCAAGATGGGCTTGGAGGCTGGATCGGCCTTGCGCGTGGATTTGGGCTAATTGCCCGTGTATCTGTATATTATGATAGATTACGTTTCGGTTTAAACAAGAGATAGAGTTGTTAGGTTTATTCCAAAGATAGAAAGTCTCCGGACTATAAATGTGTACCTAGGGTTATTGAGAAAGGAGGACGATCACGTTCACAACAAACACAATCTCGGCGCATCGCCACCCCTTGTTTCGAGGGTTTCTTTCAGGTAAGCGTCGTGCTGCCTAGATCGCATCTCGCGATCTAGGCAGCATCTGCTTATGTGTTATTTGGTGTTGCTCGTACTGAAGCCTTGTTGATGGCGAGTAATACTGTTATCATAGATCTGTTTGGGCTAGCATCGGTGCTTTTGGTTATGTTTGCTTAGTCATGCTGCCCCTAGAGATCTCGCTGCCTTTGCACCTATTTTGGGTGTAAGGGCAGCATCTTGCTTGATCTTTATTCAGTCGATTCAATCTGTCATAGTTGTTCCTTGTTCTCCAAGGATTAGTTTGATATCCGCATGGTTAGGCCTCACAAACGGGTTGAACGATCCAGTAGTACGTAAGGATATGGTTTGCCAATTCGAGAGGAGTTGTTCCGGGAATTGACTCTACGTTGGTTTTTTGGCCTCCTCTAGGGTTAGTTTTCTGTTATCTTTCGTATCTACCAGGCTCAATTACGTGTGGGATGTTCCAATTATGTGGTGAAAGCGTTAAACTGTCGTAGATCGATTTGACTTGTATTGATAAAGCAAAACCCCATGTTATCGTAGATCCAATGCAGATCCATGGGACAATCGGCTACATGAGCCGATTCACAGGGAAACCTGAGAGCTGATCGAGGCTCGTATTTAATGTTTACGTGTCTGCCATGCAGGAAGCTAATCGAAGCAATCCATCACCTTCCTGATCAGGTATAGGTCAGGTGGCACGCCCTTGCATCAGCCAGGACATGTGCCGGAGTTTTGCGGGCCGTTGCCCGAGGGACCAGGGCCCACCAGCAGTTCTGGGAGCCTCCCGGCTCTTCGTGTTGCTCGTCGCTGCTCGCCGGTGGGTTTTGACAGGCAACACCAACTAAGAGAGCAATAACGGCCATAATCATGCATAGCGACAGAACATTATTAACCAAAGCATAAAGTGGTATCACAAGTCAAAAACCAAATGATCATAGAGGCTTGAGGCGACTTGTTAAAGTCAAACATGGTGTAAGCATGCGCCAAGTCAACCCAAATAAAGCATCAATGGAGAAAACCACAATAATATGCTCCCATATAATAAAAACAACGCATGATTCTTTCAAAGGCATATTAAGTAATCTCAGTCATTTGAGACAAGTCATGCTACAGCAAAAACCACTAAGCATATAATCAAAATAACATCAAGCATGACATGCAAAAATCTAAGCCACAGTCTAAACAAGCTCCCATTTGTACCACTATAGGCATGAAACTTTTTTCTCTTTTCCGACACCAATCAACCTTTTTGAATCAACTCTTAAAGATGAAAACCAACATAGACCAGAGGTCTAAACACACCTTGATACAAAGAGATAACAAGTTCTGAACAAAAATCAAGGCGAAAAACGAAAGCTAAACGCAGTACTAGAAAAAGAGAACACTCGTTGAACGATAAGAGTGAAAACTAGAGTGTTCTTGGCAATGAAAATAGAGTGTGTCTCTCTCCCAAACAAACATGATGTGATCCAACCATTTATTGCAGCAAACAAAACAAAACAAAACTGAAAATGAAAGTAAAGACGCTCCAAGAAAAACGCATAGTATACGAAGCAATAAAAATATAGTGTCTTGAAAGGTGACCTAATTTTTGCCGATGAAGAAGGGGTGCCTCGGGGCATCCCCAAGCTTTCACGCTTGTACCTTTTGGATATTTCTTGGGGTGACATGGGAATCTCAAGCTTAAGCTTTTGTCCATTCTTCATCTCATCTCATCATTCTCCTTTCCCTACACTTGAAAACTTCCTTCATACAAAACTTCAGACAATTCTATTAGCAACATTAGTGTAAGCATGATAGTAAATCTACTCTTTTGGTTCAGTTCCAACTCAAGTAAAGCACCCATTAAAGCATAAGATACTGTAGCAACTTCCTCGAAAGTTCCATGATCAAAAGAACTAAAAAAGAAAGCGATCGAGAGGCAAACACAAATAGTGGCAGAAATCTGTCAAAATAGAACAGCTGGTAAAGATCGATTTTTTTGAAAATCTTCTGTTGCTCAAATCGAAAAGTGCAAAACTAATGAAAGTTAGGCAATAACCAGGGGCATGTGCACAAGAAATTGCAGATCAAACAAATGTTCTGAGAATTTTCACGAATTTTTACAGTACAGTGCAGAAATCTGTTTCAGGACAACAACTTCCCCAAATCTTACCTTCCTCCAATTAGAGGTTCTTCTTGGCACAAAAACGAAATAAAAATGATAAGGAGAGGTCACTACAGTAGTAATAACTTCCAAGACTCAACAAAAAAAAGTACTGAAAAGAAAACATTGGGTTATCTCCCAAGAGTGCTTTTTCTTTAACGCCTTTGAGCTAGGCGTAGTAATTTAAGAAGATGCTCACATAAGTACTGGAAAGGACTTGAAGCAAGAGAGAGCATCAAAAAGCAAATATAAAACAAATTTAAATCTAAACCACTTCATATGAAAAAGAGTCTTGTAAAGAAATAAGTCATGAAAGCACAAAGCAACAAGCATAGGAAAGCAAAACAAGTGCAACTTAGAGAATTTCAACATAGAGAGGGGAAACTTAATATTGTTGAGATCCATAAAACCATGTTTCCCTCTCTCATAATAACTTTCAGTATCATCATGAATAGAATTAACAATATAACTATCACATAAAACATCCTTATCATGAGCCATATGCATAAAATAATTAATAATCCCCACATGAACATAGTCATTCTTAGCAATCGTAGTAGGAGCAAATTCAACAAAATAATTATTGTCATCACCATATTCATCAAAATAGGAGGCATATTCTAATCATACCTTGTTTTCTCCTCAATAGTAGGTGGACTGAAAATATCATACTCATCCTTACAATCGTCATAAGCAATAGAATAGCTATCTTCCAAAGTGTGTTCATTTGTAAACATATCATAATTGGAAGAAACATGGATAGCACTAATAGTACAACAATTATTAACACCATCATTTTCAGAATTGGTACCAAAAAGATTTTCAATATCAAAAGTAGTGTGCTTTTCCCAATCATGATCACCACTATAGGTAACATGCATAGGAACATCATCAAGTTCAGACTCATCAAAAACTATAATAGGAGCAACATGCTTAGGAGAAGATATTGTTTCTTCTCGCCTTTTACTCCTCCTCTTCTTCTTCTTCTTCTTCTTCTTCTTCTTCTTCTTCTTCCCTTCTTTAGGAGGGAGAGGCTTGAAATGAAGCTTCTCCACATACCCTGGTTTATTGATAGAAATGATAGAAGAAACTTTGGAGGATTCTTCCTTCTCATTAATAAGAACAAAACACATATTAGTCCTATCATATTTTGGTAAAGCATTATATTTTATAACATTTTGTATGTAAGTATTTGTGTGGCAATTATCAACACAATAGAGATGACAACCATGCAGGATGCTATTTATATTAAAAGCACTCATATCTACCAAAGAAGTTTTTCTCGATAACTCTTCACACCCTAAAAATAAAGTAAGCTCATCATGCTGATTGGGAGTGATCATGTCATCACAATACAAACTTGCAGTACTCATTGGATTAGAAAGGCTACTATCATAGCTTGAACATTGGAAATTAAAATAACCCACTTTATAGCAAAGTTCACAAATAAAAGGATAGCGGGTACAAACCTTTTCACCAAGCTCATTTAGAGCCTTGTCCCCATTCTAGTTTCTTCACTCCTGTGGTGGATACAATAATCTTCTTTGATGTGATTCTTTTCACAAGGTCTAAGCGCTCCACAAAAATTAACATGCTTATAAGAAATACTCCCTCCGTCCCGAATTAAGTGATGTGCTGTCAGTACAAATGGAATTTTGCAAAAAGGTGCTTACACAATTAAAAACCTGTCTAATAAGGCCAAAAATTGGAAAATCAATTTGAGATCTTCCCGATGCTGTTGCCCCGCCGTCCGCCGGAGCCGTCCGCCGGAGTTGGGGCCGGGCACGAGCAGGGGACGGAGGTGCCAGTCCAAGGCCATGGAGCTAGATGTGAGCTGCCAGACACGCGCTAGAGGTCAAGCGCCATGGAGCGTGATCCCGTGCTCAGCCGCTGCGGGCGAGCGGGAGGCCGAGGCGGAGCTTCTCGCTCTCACGGGTCTCCAGCCGTTCCTCGTCTCGTCGCTTGCCGTGCCGCCGCCGCGTCGGCCGAGATGGCCGCTCCTCCGCCGGGCCAGCCGCAGATGCCCTCGCAAGCCATGGCCGCTCCTCCACCGCGCCGGCTGCAGCCGCCCTCGCACACCATGGGAGCTCCTTCTCCGGCCCAGTCTCCAGCGCGGACATCCTCTACGCTGCTGCCCTCAGGCCCTGCTCCCGTTCCAGAGCGGATCAACAGTTTGCCTCTGGCCTCCTCGAGCCCGCCTGTCGACCGAGGTCGCCTTCAATTAACTGCAAAGAAACAAGTTCAGTTTCAGTTCAACTGAACAGCACATGCACGATTGCTGCCACACAATGAATTCAGATTAGGAGTAGAAAAATCTAGCTTCTGAATTAGGAAGGAGCTTACTTACCTGAACATAGTGTACCCCACTTCTGAAAATAGCATGCTATACATACCAAAACAAGATCAGGGTGATGAACAATGCAAAAAACAAAGTCTCGCGAGCATTTTATTAAGGATGACGCAATTGCAATAGAAATGGATTATGTATGTGGCATCAAGGATATGACAAGCTAGCACTACTAGGTAGGTGTGTTGGTCGTGCTTGTGATGCTCATGCTTGTGATTGGTTCTTTCACCCCACATTATTAGCAGCAATCTGCACAGGAACATAAGGATTTTTCCTATGCATTAGTAACTGATCACACGCAGACAATATCGCTTTACACGGTTGATAAACACGCAGCATGTAATCTAGGAATATTTGGTCTAACAGGAACAGAGTTGGTTTCAGAATTCAGATACCAATAGCAGTAGTTCCAAGCGCAGAGCAGCATATACCACTACTAGGTAGCACAAACTGACGGATTCAACAAATCGGGCTAAAAGCAAACGTGTACCGTGACACGAATCTTGAATTGCAACTGGAAACGATCTCAGCACTAATTGTTTGCTTCGCAATTAACCTATCCATGAGCAGGACATGAATTCGGGAAAAGGACTCGATCAGGACAGCCAAATCAGCTGAGAAAGTCCTTCCTATCCCACCCATCCGGCACCCATCACCGTTGATCGATCGGTTCCCCAATGCAGCGAGAGGGTAAGGAGCGAGGAATTCAACCCAACGCTGAATGCATCCTAAGCGAAGACGGGAGACAGGTAATGGAGAGAGGAGGGCGGCGCCGTACGTACCAAGGTGCCAGGCAGGCGGAGCCGGAGAGTCGTGTGCGGCGACCTGGTCGGCGAGCTGCGCGGCGCAGAGCCGATGGCGTGAGCACGCCATCCGCCTCCAGGAACAGCCGCACCAGGTTCTTCGAGTACCCGCTCACCAGCGCCACGCCGGCCTGCTGCGCCACCACCGGGACATAGAGGGGGAGCTTAATCTGGGGGAAAATCGAACCTTGACTATGAGCTCGGGGGCTCGGCCAAGGCGACAGGGAAACGGGGAGGATGGTGCGGGGAGAGGAAGCCAGCGGCAGCGCTACGTAGGGGAGCAGGAAGATCGGATCCTGGCGGCTAGCCAGAGCAGAGCGCGACGGCGGCCAGCCGAAGCAGAGCGGGCGCCGGCCGGCGAGAGGAGAGCGAGAGGAGCGAGTGGCACAGGATAAGGTCACAACTGTGTCCGACCAAGACGTGGACTTGGAGTTATGTCGGGAATCATCTAAGGATTATTTTGCATAAATGCCTCCACCTCACTTAATTCGGGACGGAGGGAGTAGTACTTTCAGAAGTTTGAGCATGTTCATTGCAATCATCAATAACAACTTCACTTTCCATGCAAGTGTCTTTAAAAGGTTCATGATACACGTCCCAATCTCCTTTAGGAACATTAATATGAGAAGTAAAGGCTCTATAGTAATCAACTATAATTTGGGGATCAAGACCATATTTAGCACTAAGCTCTTGAAAATTAGCAGTTTCAGCGAAAGATTTAATGCAATCATACTCATAATTTATACCTGATCCTTTACCTTTGTCGCAATCCCAATCTTCGATATTGCTTTGAATTGTTTCAAGCAGATCCCACTTGGCTTCAACATCCTTGCTTGTGAAAGACCCCTGAAAATAAGGCATCTAGATAGTCCTTGTAATGTCCTGAAAGCCTTACATAAAAATTATTAATAACAATATTACGGGGGAGCTCATGAATGGGACATTTGAGCATTAGTGACTTCAATCTTCCCCACGCTTGGGCACTAATAATCCACCCTCAGGACGTCGTCCGAGCAACCATTGGGTATTAAGTTGCAAGCAACAGATTATCGCCTTAAGCAAAGTGTGTAATGTAAACAATACGAATGTCCTTGAACACAAGATTGTTGTTTTCTCCCTAGTAGCAATAGCATATCTACAACCTTAGAGGTTTTTGTCACTCCCCAAGATTACTAGAGGCATGTACCCACTATCGAGCATAAATACCCCTCTTGAGTCACTAGCATCTACTCGGCCAAGATATCTACAAGCAACGGAGAGCATGCAAGATCATAAACAACATAGAGATAACATAAAGATCATAAATCAACAATTCAACTTGACATAGTAGCAATATCCATTGGATCCCAACAAACACAACATGTAGATTACACAACGATGATCTTGATCATGATAGGCAGCTCACAAGATCTAAACATGAAGCACATGGTGGAGATGACAACCATCTAGCTACTGCTATGGACCCGTAGTCCAAGGTAGACTACTCACACATCACTCCTGAGGCGACCATGGTGATGAAGAAGGCCTCCGGCGGTGATTCCCCTCTCCGGCAGGGTGCCGGGAAGAGCTTCTGGACCCTCCCGATCTCGTGTCGACGACGGCGGCGGCTTATAGTAGGTTTCATGGAAAAGTGATCAAGCGTTTTAGGTTTTCTCGTCGAGGGGAATATATAGGCGGAAGGGCGGTGTTAGAAGGTGGGCCAGGGGGCCACACCACCTGGTGGTGCGGCCAGGGGCTGGGCTGCGCCACCCTATGGTGCGCCTGGCCCCTGGTCCCCCTCCGTCTCATCTTTAGACTTCATCTCGTAGCGGGAAAAATTGGAACTCTGGCTTTTGTTTCGCCCAATTTCGAGAATATTTCCTGTGTAGCTTTTCTAAAACACAAAAACTGCAGAAAATAGGGAACTGGCACTATGGCATCTCGTTAATAGGTTAGTTCTAGAAAATGCATAAAAATGCCACGAAGTGTAACAAAACACAAAGCAAACGGTGTATAAACAAGCATGGAGCATAAAAAATTATAGATACGTTTGAGACGTATCAAGCATCCCCAAGCTTAACTCCTGCTATAACATGAAAAGTAACACAAACAAAAGATCATGAGTAATGAAATATTGAAAGTCAAGTGTGTATTTCAAGCATATAGAAAAACAAAGCAAAGTGATTTTCAGCTTGTCCATCATGGAATAGCAAAACATAAATGCATAGGACACCTTCAATTTTAAGAGGGCGACTAGATACAAATAATTTAAAAACAAGCAAAACCATAATCATGAATCAATCAATAATAAATTTTGGGACTATGCACATTAAAATCAGAATGATAACTATGCTCTCTTAGAAGGTGCATAAAGGTAGAAGGTGGAGACTAAACATAAAATTAAAAGAAAGGCCCTTCGCAGAGGGAAGCAATGATTGCAAGTTTATAAACCTCCAAAAATTATGATACTTACTAGCTTTGAGCTCTCATTGCCCCTATCATAGGCATATTGAATGGTTAAGGTTAATGCGCGTACAATTACGAAGCATATGCATAACAAATCATAAGTTGAAAATCTCGTGTCCCGTGAAGTACGAATACCCAAACCTCATGCTACTCGACTTAGGTCCCAAGCAAGTTCTTGTCATTGTAAGCATACATGTATCATCGAGAACCGCCAACGGGGTACCTCTTGCCCGATGACATGGAACAAGCCCACATCAAAATGACAAGACAAACAGACAATGAACACCTCAGCATCTCTTTTATTTACCATTGGTATAGCTTTTTATTGTGAGATGCGTCATCGAATGTCCACTATGGACATGCTGTAAATTTCCACCATGAATGATGCATGGCTTAGATTAGCGGCCCAGGTGTTTCTCTAACACATATACAAACTCCATGAGTTCACAAGTTCCCAACTTATTTCACATCGCAGGTATCCATAAACAAAAGATCACGAGATGAACTAAATGAGAGAAAGTGCAATGTTGAAAGCTTGCCCCATGACGGCATGGCTGGGCTAACCTCCAACTTACAACTTGCAAGCATAATGTAACCATAAGAGAGCCACAATGTCAAATTTATTAAAAGCAAGAAAAGTAAAGTGTGCCATCAGGTTTGTGAGAGCTTTACTGACTAATTTTCACATAACACAAAAAGTTTAATTTGAAGGATAGATAAAAGCAAGATGAATGTGCTTGGAATAGCAAATTGCTAATAGGTAGATATGGTGGACACATTGGAAAACTTTGATTTTTGGAAGTTGGATGCACGAGAAGTATTCCCTCTCAGTACAAAATGAAGGCTAGCAAAAGACAGGGAGCAACCAACTAAGAGAGCAATAACGGCCATAATCATGCATAGCGAACAAAACATCATTAACCGAAGCATAAAGTGGTATCACAAGTCAAAAACCAAATGATCATAGAGGCTTATGGCAACTTGTTAAAGTCAAACATGTTGTAAGCATGCGCCAAGTCAACCCAAATAAAGCATTAAAGGAGAAAACCACAATAATATGCTCCCATATAACAAAAACAACGCACGATTCTTTCAAAGGCACATTAAGCAATCTCAGACATTTGAGACAAGTCATGCTACAGAAAAAACTACTAAGCATACTATCAAAATAACATCAAGCATGACATGCAAAAGTATAAGCCACAGTCTAAACAAGCTCCCATTTGTACCACTATAGGCATGAAACTTTTTTTCTCTTTTCCAACACCATTCAATCTTTTTGAAACCACTCTTTAAGATGAAAACCAACATAGACCAGTGGTCTAAATACACCTTGATGCAAAGATATAAAAAGATCTGAACAAAAATCAAGGCGAAAAACGAAAGCCAAACGCAGTTCTAGAAAAAGAGAACACTCATTAAACGATAAGAGTGAAAACTATAGTGTTCTTGGCAATGAAAACAGAGTGTGTCTTCTCCAAAAGAAATTTGTTGGGGTCCAACCATTTATTGCAGCAAACAAAACAAAAGAAAACTAAAAGCGAAAGTAAAGACGCTCCAAGAAAAACGCATAGTACATGAAGCAATAAAAATATAGTGTCTTAAAAGTTGACCTGATTTTTGCCGATGAAGAAGGGGTGCCTCAGGGGCATCCCCAAGCTTTGACGCTTGTACCTCTTGGATATTTCTTGGGGTGACATGGGCATCCCCAAGCTTGAGCTTTTGTCCATACTTCATCTCATTTCATCACTCTCCTTTCCCTACACTTGAAAACTTCCTTCATACAAAACTTCACACAATTCTATTAGCAACATTAGTATAAACATGATAGTAAATCTACCCTTTTGGTTCAGTTTTAAACTCAAATATACCATCCATTAAAGCATAAGATACTGTATCAACTTTCTCAAAAGTTCCGTGATCAAAAGAACCCCAAAAGAAAGCGATCGAGAGGCAAACACAAATAGTGGCAGAATCTGTCAAAACAGAACAGCTGATAAAGATCGATTTTTTCGAGGACCTTCTGTTGCTCAAATCGAAAAGTGCAAAACTAATGAATGTTTGGAAATACCCTGGGGCATGCGCACAAGAAATTTCAGATAAAAAAGATATATTGAGAATTTTCACGAATTTGTACGGTGAAGTGCAGAAATCTATTTCAGGACAGCAATTTCCCCAAATCTTATCTTCCTCCCATTAGAGGTTTTTCTTAGCATAAAAACGAAATAAAAATGATAAGGAGAGGTCATTACAGTAGTAATAACTTCCAAGACTCAAATAAAAGGAAAAGTACTGAAAAGAAAACATTGGGTTATCTCCCAAGAGTGCTTTTCTTTAACGCCTATGAGCTAGGCGCAGAAAGTGGAACTTAAGTAATATCAAGCAATAAAGCATCAAGTTCATAATTTGCTCTTAGAATAGAGTCAAAAAGTAATTTCTTTCTCTTTCTAGGGAAGTGTTCGATACCTTTCTTGAGTGGAAATTGATATTTAATGGTGCCTTCCTTCATATCAATGATGGCACCAACAATTCTAAGAAAATGTCTTCCCAAAATAATAGGACATAAAGCATTGCATTCAACATCCAAAACAAGAAAATCAACGGGAACAAGGTTATTGTTAATAATAATAAGAACATCATTAGTCCTTCCCAAAGGTTTCTTCTTAGCAACATCAGCAAGAGGAACATCAAAATAACAATTTTCAAGCGGTGGTAAACCAAGCTGAAAGGACATGTTCCTAGCTTCCGGTTTTTGGGTGTTTGATTACAACACAAGGAAATTAATCTTGTGCTAAGCATTGCAGGAATTCTCCAGTATTGCACAAGACTGAAGGTAAAGAGAAGTGGGGAAGGAGACTACTGTAGAAAGGCTTGAAATCACCCAGAGGTGAGAAATTTCTAGGGCCGGAAATTATGCTTCAGGGCCGGAAATTCTGCCCCAGGGCCGGAATTTCCGCCCCTGGACAAAATTTCCGGGGGCCGGAATTTCCGGCCCTTCGAAATTCGGCTAAGTCCTTTACAAAATGTTGTGGTGGAACGCTCTGTAAAGGGGCCAGAAATTCTGGTCTGGCAGAATTTCCGGGGGCCGGAAATTCCATAATTTCCGGGGGCCAGAAATTTCGAAAATTCGGCTAAGTCCCTTACAAAGGGCTGTGGTGCAACTCTCTGATAAGGGGCCGGAAATTCTGTTAAGGCATAATTTCCGGGGGCTTGAAATTCCAGAATTTCCGGCCCCCGCGATTTTTCGCTAAGTCCCTTATCATGAGCTGTGGTGCAACTCTCTGTAAAGGGGCCGGAATTTCTGGCGGGAAATTCCAGTTTGGAATTTTCGGGGGCCGGAATTTCCGCCCTAAGTTGACTCCGGAATTTCTGCCCCCTGGCCGAAATTTCTGGGGTAAGTTTTCTCCAACAGCCAAATTTTGAGCCAGCCTATAAATAGTCGTCCCCTACCTCAGAATTGAGCTACCTCATCCACACTCTCTCTCCTCCATTAAAGCAGAGCTTCAACTCTGTAGATCTCCTTCCCTAGCCAACCAAATCCCTCAAGATTTGGTAGATTGGGAGAGGAGCCCTAGGTCTACAATCCTACCAAAGTGATTTGTGTTTGCTTCACTCCTCCTCCGTGGATCTTGCCTTGAGCAAGAGAGGTCACCTCAAAGCTTGCTCCGTGTAAAAGCTTTGTGGTTGTTCTTGTTGGGAGCCTCCAATTGAGTTGTGGAGTTATGCCCCAACCTCTGTGTAAGGGTTTCGGTCGGTGCCCCCAATACCACCGCTTAGTGGAAATGAGCTAGCCTCCGTGGCTTGCTCACCGGAGAACAAGGTGAGCCTTTGTGGTGTTGGTGGACTCCGTGTTGCCACACCTCTCCAACGTAGACGTACTTCCCCTCAAAAGGAAGGAACTACAGGAATACATCCTTGTGTCTCCAGTCTCCGCTTTTCGGTTCTTTCTTATCCTTACTTGTATCTTGTTTGCGTTTTCCATACTTGTTTACTTGCTTGCTTGTCACGTAGGAAATTCACCTAGTTGCACATCTAGTGAATTTTATTTCGTGTCAAGCCTTAAATTTGAAAAAGGTAAAATTTGGTGTAGCGCCTATTCAGCCCCCCTCTAGTCGCCCTTAAGATGCATTTCAATTGGTATCAGAGCAAGGGCTCTTTGATTGGGCTTAACCGCCTAAGAGATTATGGGCGACGAGGAGCCCGCCACTAAGGCAGATCTTAATAGTATAATGACAGGAATGGATGCTATGATGGCAGCCATGGAAAGCCAAAAATCTCAACTTGATGCTCTCACTAATGGAACATCTAGTACCACTCCACCAACTCCGGTTGAAACCCCGGATAAGGATAAGCCATCCTTAAACGAGGAAGATCCGGACAAGGATGGGAATGAGAGCAACGAGGATCCGCCCAAGAAAGATGACACCTCTCGGGGACATAGCACGGAAATTCCACATCCTACGAGCTATGTCTCCGGAAGACACCTTCAAATGCCACACCTTGCCTCATGCGGCCCACCGCCACCACTTGATGCTTCTAGCTTTGCCAATTGGCAAGATAACATGTGCTCTCACATAAACTTTGTGTCTATTGAGCTTTGGAGGATCATTGAGCAGGGTTTCCATCCAACTTCCAAGGACTTGACCAACTTGCTACCTTGGGAGCAAATAGACAAGCAACTCAATGTCTCCGCCTTGCATCTCATTCACATGTCCCTTACCGAGAAGGACAAGGCGTTCGTCCGCAACATCACCTCCACCAAGGAAGCTTGGGATGATCTCACCAACCTCTTCATCGGCAATGAGAGCATTTAAGAGTCAAAGTTTGATGAGGCATCTAATGAAGCGGACAACTTCGCCATGCTTGACGGTGAATCTCCTGAAGAACTTCATCAGCGTCTCTCGGCACTCCAAGTGAAGCTAGTCGACCTCGGCTCTACTCAATGTGATGGGAGATGGATGAAGAGGAAGTTCATCCAAGCCCTCTTGCCCTTCATGAAAGATATGATGAACTCAATCAAGGGAGATGCCAACTTTAGGAAGATGACCGCTCATGACATCTTGCAAGAGATTGTGGCAAGGAAGATCTCCGAGAAGAATGCGGATGATGCTCTAGTTCGTGCACGTCGTGTGCGTGCACCCAACCTTGCTTTGAAGGCCAAAGTCTCTTTTCATGAAGAAGCAAGCTTGATGGAAGAGGAAGAGTCAATGGGTGGAAGTCCCGAGGACATGAAGTATGCCCATGCTGAGCACATGGCTCTCACTCAAAGGGCATTCATGAAGAAGTGGAAGTCATCTAGTCCCTCCAAGCCTAAAGCCACAAGTAGAGTGAGGACGTGCTACAATTGTGGTAATCAACACCATTTCATTGCGGATTGTCCTTATAAAAGAATGGAAGATCATAATGGAAGACTCATCCGCAAGGAGATGAAGGCCAAGTCTTACCCTCCAAGGAACTTTGATAAGAAGAAGGCCGTTCCAATACACGCTTTGACGACTCAAGAAGAATATCCATCCGGTGATGATGCAAGTGATGATGAAGAAGTAGGGAAAGTCGCCATTGTCAAGCCTACCTCTTCGCCATCCCTCTTCGCTTCCGCAAACGAGTCCAAGTGCTCCAACTTCAAGGGGACATGTCTAATGGCTCACGCTACAAAGGTATCACCAACCTTCACACCCATCATCCCTAGAAGCTTATCCTTGATGGATTGTGTTGATGCTAGTAATGATAAGGATGAGCCTAATAAATTGGACATGTTCATGTCAACCTTGCATGGGGAGACCAAAGTTCGCTTTGAGATTCTCCTAGATTAATATAATGAGTCTCTCCAACTTAATGATAAAAATTAGGAACGCATCTTTAAGCTAGAAGGGCATGCTCGTGAGTATGCCGATGAAATTGCCACACTCACTCAATCCCTTGAGGTTGAGCAAGACCTAAGGATGGCGCTTGAGGCATCCAAGTTGGGTCTTGAAGAGTCTCATAATTTGGACATTGCTAGGCTTAAAAGTGATCGAGACATTGCTCAATCCGTTGCCAATGAACTTAGGTTGCAAAATGAGAAACTTAATCTTATTATCGCTAAAGAAGCAACCAAGTTCCCTTCTAGCACTTTTGTTGCAAGTACTTGTTACACTAACCCTCTTTATGAGAAAGATTCCCCCAAAGGCGACACAAGGCTTGATGAGCTTTTGAGTGCTCAAAAGCAACATGGTGACAAGACCGGACTTGGTTTCACTTCCAAGTCTAAGAAGAAGAGGAACAAGAAGAAGAACAAGAAGAAGAAGAAGAACAAGAAGACGAAGTTTCTTGTGCCTACTCCTCCTCCTAAGAAGCACATCCCTAATGACATATGCTTTGATGAGGATGGCAATGTTTTTGAGGAGGAGGGGGAGCTTGTGAAGGAGGTGGTTGGGAATGCCAAAAAGGCAATGCCTAATCACAACGACTTTGCGGGAAAATATAACCCTTCCTATGTTCTTCGTCGTGCTTATGATGGGCATGTTTATGCTAAATTTGTTGGTTCACCTAATGAACACATTGCTTGGTCTATTTGGGTTCCTAAGACCCTTGTCACTAACAAAAGGGGACCCATTGAAAAATGGGGACCTAAAAACAAGACTTGATCTCTTGTAGGGCTTTGATTTCGGTGCGGGACAATGGATAATTGATAGTGGTGCTACCAATCATATGTCCAGAAGCAAAGAGTTGGTGAAGGAGCTTCGCACCGGTTCATCTAGTGCGGGCTACGACACCTATGGATATTCCTCAAGGTCAAAGGTATTGGGTCTTAGTAAAGTTGTCATATCTCAAGATGTTACCGTGGAGAATGTCATGCTTGTTGAGTCTCTCTCTTATAATTTACTTTCCGTAGCTCAACTTGCCGATATGGGCTTTGCAACTTTCTTTGATGTTGGGATTGTGGTTCTTTTGTGGAGCAAGTCTCTTAAAGTAGCCTTTGTTGGGCATGTCGAAAATGGCTTATATGTGATTGACTTCTTGGAGAAGGTCACTAA